>JAYESA010000020.1:105755724-105891198 GCA_036927795.1 Iris macrosiphon | reverse complement strand
ATATATATATATATATATATATATATATATATATATATATATATATATATATATATATATATGTGTGTGGATTCATAAGTTAGATCAGGAGTATCAAAGACTGCTTCTAAAAATCAAACAATCCAAATTATATCCAAAATTCACCACTTAAGGTTACCTAGATACCCGGAGTTGCTTATAACTACTCTTATTGACCAAAATTATGATTATTCAAGCCATTTAAGAATATTTCATATTTTGGATAGAAATAAATGGATATAAATCTTTTATTAAGTTATTTATTTGCTAGAGTTATCTATAATATTTATTATGTCAATTTTATCTATCAATACAAAATATCAAAACTTATAATCTATGACATATGGATATTTACAACCCCAAACTAAAATATACCTTTGTATATTCTCACTTTGTATAAAAAAAAAAAATGGGTATCCATACGTGTCATATACTATATACATAGATGCAATCCAAGTGGTATAACCATTAATAGTCTTCCTATAATTCATAATATTTAAGTAAAATATTAGAACAATAATTTGCGTCCATATCTTTATATTGTGTCCTAAATACATAGTCAAAATCTTATACCATGAATTTATACAAATTCTATATATGTATAAAATGAAGATATAGTTCCAAAAATTTGAACAACAATTAAATAGGTAGTAAATTTAAAATCAAAGAATTCTAGAGAAGTATGGTGAGGACTTGCCTTATCTTTAAGTGACCTAGGTTTTTTTTTTTTTGCCTTTCCCAATTTCAACTATATTTCAATAACAATAATTATATATAAAAATATACTTCTAGAATTTAACCTAGATCTTAGAAAAGGAAAATTAGAGAAAAGAGTTTGATTATACCAAGGATTTGGAAATGAAGGAGAATGAGTCGTAGGAGGAAGAAGGAGGCCGGAGGGGGAGGTGACCGGCGGAGGCGAGGTGGCGGACGGGGTGCACAGTAGCAGTAGCCGTAGCAGCAGCAGCGCAGAAGCAGTTGTAATAGTCACAGCAGCACTAGCAACAGCAAGGAAAGGAAGGTGGGAAATGAGATAGGGGGAGGAGGAGTTGAACAAGAGATGAGGAAGAGGAAGGATGGTGCCGATGATGGTATTAAAGGGGTGGGTTGGTTCATTGGAATTGGGAGAGGATTTATGGAGAAGACAAGTGTATATGTTGGAAATGAGGATAGATGGATGAGTTGCCAGCAATGGGTTAGGGGTGAGTTAAAGGGAGGGGCTGGTGTTCGGTGGAGTATTCCTTATTTATTGGTTGTTGTTTTTTTTAACAACCCCCCTCCTAACCTATTATTTATAATAAGGCTAAATTTTCATACTAAAATTTGCATAAACCTATATATATAATCCAAAAGAAAAATATATAGTTACATATATACTTAGTACTACTCATCTTTCTAACCTCCATGAATCACCAAAAGAAAAAGAAAAAATATATGTTAAAAAAGGATCAAGCTAGATGCAAATCAAGCAATCAAACGAGAGTTCTAAAATGAAATAAAGGAAGGTAATCAATTAAGTGGATAAGATCCTATATTCTAATCATATACGCAAGCTTGCTCGGTACAGTAATATTACCAAAATAATATATTCTCAACCTGCATGGGCTACCAAAAAAATATGTCACACCCAGTCCCAAAATAAGTAGGACTACGATACGCAACCAAGCTAGCAGTATGTATATGTAGGCTACTCAATATATAGAACCTAAGAATACATACTTAAGTTGTATATGAACTCCAGCTCACAAGTGGTATATAATTGTCATAAGTCACAGGGCATATCTAAATCTAATCCACAGAAGTCATGAAAAAATACTAATAAAAGATCAAATAATGATGTAGAATCATAAGTGTCACGACCCGCATCTGGATTAAGGGCACGAGTAGTGAACAACGCCCTGCCTACGCTGCAGCATCGGCTGTAGAACATTGTCTAGGTAAGCCATACTATCTAAATATCTCATACAATATATATAAGGTATCTGTCAATGTCATCTCAACCCCAAACGGAGGAACAATATAGTATATAATAATGGTAAAAAATACTCAATCACAATATAAACCTAAAGGAGGATGAAAGCACGATACAGAATAAAAGAGAGAAAAAATAAGAGTCATAATACATCCATAAGTCTAGACATAGCGACTCCCAAAATAATATATACATGCCATGAGTCTAGAAATTAAACTAATACAATATCCAAAAATATAAAACTAGGCCTCCTCGGTCACTGGCACTAAGTTCTCCTGCTCTACGGGAGTATTCTCTAATAATACACTATCCTGCAGCCCGTAATAAGTGGGATACTGCTCCACAAGCCAATCATTTGAAAAATATATCCAATCAGGATTGGAACGAAGTACATACTCTGAAAGCAGTTCCAAAACATGGTAGAGCATATATGACACGTAATAGAAAAGAATACAAGATAACTAGAAATGGAAATAAACTAAAGCAAACAGGTAATGAACTAAAAAAATAAAGAACAGGCAATATAGAAAGACTATAAGTGATGAAATAGATAGGAAAGACTGTAAGTAATGAAATAGATAACACTAACTAATATGCTTGGGTTGAACAAAAATATAAAATGGTAACTCGATTACACGTGTGATATGTAATCGATATGTACACGATTACACTTGGGCTTGATCACATAACCAACTCTACTCCCCCATCCCCAACCAATACGTATGGATCCAATCACGACACGTTAAGAACACAAATATAAGCATACTGAACACAAGTAGTGTATTAACATAAAGTATACGGTAATCAATACCCGATACATACGATGAAATACATGTGAAGAAGTACCTGTTGAATACGGTAGGGATAACATCTCATGACAGGATCCATCTAGTATCAGTCCGTGTATCCAGTGTGTTGGAATCGAGTATACAGTTTTAGAGCAAATGATATATATACTATCATGAAATAAAAACTAACAGAGAAATGTACTCGCCTCTGGTCCTGAGCAAAGGGTGTCTCTCGATGTCCAAGTTGCGTCACACTCCTATTTAGGAAATATGAAGTCAAATGGGTGTAATAAAGGTAAAATGAGTAAAGAGCATGCTTCTAGGCCATGTCTAGGTTATCCTAGCTAAACTAGGTCCACACTAAAGTTTTAGGTCTATATTGGTTACCAATTAGCTAATACTAGCTTATTATAAGTAGACTAGGTCATTACCTAACTTTAACATAAACTCTCCTTATATACTATTACATAGTATTAACTAACTAACCATAAACTAATAATATCTAACTAGCTCACACTTACAACTGGCATAACTAACTGTAAAATAACTGAGATGTTCATACACTAACTTATCTAAGACTAACTATTGACATCTAATTCTCAGGCACCCTAGTACCCTAACTAACTGGTACCCCAATTGCACTAGTTACCTCAACTGAAAATATACTACTGTCATTAACTAATACATCAACTGACACCTTATAACTAATACTCTAAATCTAACCAACTAACAATATACTGGTATTAATTCAACTATGCTACTGAATACTAATGTTGCTGCTGTAATAGTCTTCAAATATGCAGATTTGCACATGTTGTACAATAGCTAAACTAACCTTTCTACTGCAAGACTCGATTATCCCTAACATGCTCCAAATGCTACTGCTGATTGTTATTTCTAATGCTTCCTTCTATCAATACTCCTACCCTCAATGTCCTGATACTCACTGAGTACCTACCCTCCCTTAAAACTACAACTGATACCTGCTAATATACTTGAAATCCGACTGCTACAAAAATAGACCCCCACTCTAACATACTCCTAATTTGTTGACTACCTGAGAGATACTTAAGGTCTATATTAACCTCACAATGTACTGCCTGGAGTTTTACTCAACACTCAAAGCACTCAAGCACTAATCCCTCTCCAAACTACTGCAGTTGATGTGGTTCACAAAGCACTGCTATATGACATCAGATACTCAACTGATACTCTCAAATCTGAGAATAACCCCCTCATAATTTTGCACACACCCCGCATCAACATATGCACACAACCTTTCTCAACTCACTGCTCTCCTCTCCTTACTCACTCTAGTGTGCACATGAGTATCCCATACTCACTGCACCCATTTCCATTCTACCTGCATACATTCAACTCCAGTCCTCACACTGCCTGTGCACACATGTGCACATATCAAAACTTATATTGCCTCGAGTGTATTATACTGACCAGACTTTCCCCATCCATCTGATACCCCTCTTACTGTCATAGCTACTATAGTTACTAGTCTGAACTGATACAAACATCAGGGACTGATACTCTGCCACACCTTATATTGTATCCTTCACTGATGCACACATCAGTTTGATCATTGATTCATACTTCAGTGTACACCACTCCCTTCAACTCGCATACAATACCTCACTCATCACTCCCTCACACACTCCACAGCTACTGTGCATAGCACAGTGCACACATGCACAGTGAGTTCCCCTCTTGAACACACACAATCACACTCAATAGAAATTATAATATAAGTATAGATATATATATATACATATAGTATATACATATATACATACACACTATAATCATTAGATCAAACACATAGAGTACACATTGAAATACTTATGCTTCTCATCTCCATGGAATGCCAAAACTTAATTTCTCTAATAAAAAACATCCCCACATATTAATTACTCATAATAATATCTAATGTAACTAGTTACAATAGAAAATGAAGATAAATTGCACAAAACACACAAAATGAGCCATGTATCACACTATATCGAGATACGGCCTACTCGTATCCAACTGTGGACACGTATCTGGTCTCACAACTCCAATCTAAGTCTAATTAGATCTAATTGGTCTCATGACACATAATTGATGTGTCAATCTCACAATTTTTCCAAACCACATACAGAAACCTATGTAGAAATCTCTATACACAACCAATTGGCCTAAAACTTGTTTTTATAGGTAGCCATATGCCATGGGAGGGCTCCTAATGGTCAAATGTATGATTAGAAACCTACAATGAAGAGAAATTTAGAAAATACCAATTGGGAGATGGATTTTCAATGAAAACTCAAGTCGACACGTTCCAGACACGATCTCTCCACCAAGCTCCTCCTTCTTGTGCTCCTTGCTTCTCCAAACTACAAAATTCCTTGAGGAATGAAATGAGATGGAATGGAAGTGAAATGAGTGAGAAATTAATGGAAGAAAATAAAGGGAAATTGGGGATCTAGAATTTAGATCCAAAGAATGCAAATAAAGTAGGAGAGAGAAGGAGAGCCTCCTCTTAATGTAGCCGGTCATATTCCTTCCCCTCCAAGTCTCATTGAATGTCCAACTCACCCCTCTCCATCCAATTATGAATAGGATTAAAGATGGACAATTTAAGAAGGTCTCTAATTAAATCAAATTAAGTCTAATCCTCCTAATGAATTAGTGGGAGTGGGCTATTGGGCTTAGGTCCATGTTGGGCTCACTAGTTGTCATAACAAGTCTAATTGGTTCACAAGTGTCAAGTCTATCTAATAGACTATCCCATTAATTAATAAATAAATAATACAACACACAAATAAATATATAGCATACTAATAAAAATATGTATTCCTAAAATTAAATACACATGCCAAATTACCAAACTATCCCTAGTTGGAAAAGTGCGGGTGACAATAAGTTAGATCAGGAGTATAATAGACTACTTTTAAAAAATCAAATAATCTAAATTATATTCAAATTTTGCCACTTAAGTTTACCTAGACACCCAGAGTTGCTTGTAACTACTCGTATTGACCAAAATTATGATTATTCAAGGCATTTAAGAATAGTTTATATTTTGGACAAAAATAAATGGATATAAATCTTTTTTAAAGAAATTTGTTTCCTAGATTTATCTATAATCTTTACTAAGTCAATTGTATCTAACTATACACAGTATCAAAACTTATGATCTATGACACAAGGATATTTATAACCCAAAACTAAAATATACCTTTGCATATTCTCACTTTGTATAGAAATGGAAAATTGGGTATCCATACTTCTCATATACTATATACATAGATGCAATCAAAGTGGTATAAACATTAATAGTCTTCCTAAGATTCATAATATTTAAGTGAAATATTATAGAACAATAATTTGCGCCCATATCTTCACATTGTGTCCTAAATACATAGTCAAAATCTTATACCATAAATTTATACAATTTCCATATATGTATAAAATCAAGATATAGTTCTAAAAATTTGAACAATTAAATAGTTGGTAAATTGAAAATCAAATAATTCTAGAGAAGTATGGTGAGGACTTGCCTTATCTTTAATTGACCTAGGTCTTTCTTTTTTGCCTTTCCCAATTCACCAAAATTTCAACCCTATTTTAATAACAACAATTATATATATAAATATTCTTCTAGAATTTAACCTAGATCTTAGAAAAGAAAATTGGAGGAAAGAGTTTGAATTATACCAAGGATTTGGAAATTAAGGAGAATGAGTCAACGGAGGAAGAAGGAGGCCGGAGGGGGAGGTGATCGGCAGAGGAGAGGTGGCGGGCGGGGTGCGTGGCAGCAGTAGCCGTAGCAGCAGCAGCACAGAAGCAGTTGCAGTAGTCATAGCAACAACATGGAAAGAAAGGAGGGAAATGAGAGAGGGAGAGAAGAGGAGAGGAGAGGTTGAAGAAGAGATGAGGAAGAGGAAAGATGGTGTCGGTGATGGTATTAAAGGGGTGAGTTGTTTCATTGGAATTGGAAGAGGGGTTATGGAGAAGACAAGTGTATATGTTGGAAATAAGGATAGATGGAGGAGTTGCCTGCAATAGGGTAGGGGGTGAGTCAAAGGGAGGGGCTGGTTTTCGGTGGAGGCTTCCCTAGTTATTGGTTATTATTATTTTAAAAGCCCCCTACCTAACCTAGCATTTTTAATAAGGCCAAATTTGTGAACTAAAATTTGCATAAACATATATATATATATAATCCAAAAGAAAGAAAAAATATGCAGTTACATTTATACTTAGTACTACTCATCTTTCTAACCTCCCTCAAGCACAAAAAGAAAAAGAAAAGATATGAGTTAGAAAAGGATCAACCTAGATGAAAATCAAGCAATCCAACGAGAGTCTGGAAATAGAATCAAGGAAGGTGATCAAGTAAGTGGATAAGATCATATACTCTAATCCTATACGCAGGCTTGCTAGGTACAGTAACGTTATCGAAACAATATATTCTCGCCTGCATGGGCCACCAAAAAATATGTCCCGCCCAGTCCCAAAATAAGTAGGACTAGGATAAGCAACCAAGCCAGCAGTATGTATACGTAGGCTACTCAATATATGGAACCTAAGAAAACATACTTAAGATGTATATGAACTCCAACTCACAAATGGCATACAATTGTCACAAGTTACGGTGCATATCTAAATCTCATCCAAAGAATTCATGAAGAAATACTAATAAAAATATTAACAAAAGATAAAATAATGAGGTGTAATCATAAGTTAGATCAGGAGTATCATAGACTACTTTTAAAAAATCAAACAATCTAAATTATACTTAAAATTTGACACTTAAGGTTACCTAGATACCCGGAGTTGCTTGTAACTACTCTTATTGGCCAAAATTATGATTATTCAAGCCATTTAAGAATAGTTTATATTTTGGACAAAAATAAATGGATATAAATCTTTTTCAAAGAAATTTGTTTCCTAGAGTTATATATAATCTTTACAAAGTCAATTGTATCTAACTATACATAGTATCAAAACTTATGATGTATGACACATGGATATTTATAACCCCAAACTAAAATATATCTTTGCATATTCTCATTTTGTATAGAAAAAAAATTGGGTATCCATACTTGTCATATACTATATACATAGATGCAATCCAAGTGGTATAACCATTAATAGTCTTCCTAAGATTCATAATATTTAAGTGAAATATTAGAACAATAATTTACGTCCATATCTTCATATTGTTTCCTAAATACATAGTCAAAATCTTATACCATAAATTTATACAATTTCCATATATGTATAAAATCAAGATATAGTTCTAAAAATTTGAACGACAATTAAATAGGTGGTAAATTGAAAATCAAAGAATACTAGAGAGGTATGGTGAGGACTTGCCTTATCTTTAAGTGACCTAGGTCTTTCTTTTTTTGCCTTTCCCAATTCTCCCAAATTTCAACCATATTTTAATAACAACAATTATATATATAAATATACTTCTAGAATTTAACCTAGATCTTAGAAAAGAAAAATTGGAGGAAAGAGTTTAAATTATACCAAGGATTTGGAAATGAAGGAGAATGAGTCATAGGAGGAAGAAGGAGGCCGGAGGGGGAGGTGACCGGCGGAGGCGAGGTGGTGGACGGGGTGCGTGGCAGCAGTAGCAGCAACAGCGAAGAAGTAGTTGCAGTAGTCGCAGCAGCTGTAGCAACAACAAGGAAAGGAAGGAGGGAAATGAGAGAGGGAGAGAAAAGGTTGAAGAAGAGATGAGGAAGAGGAAAGATAGTGCCGGTGATGGTATTAAAGGGGTGAGTTGGTTCATTGGAATTGGAAGAGGGGTTTTGGAGAAGACAAGTGTATATATTGGAAATAAGGATAGATGGAGGAGTTGCCAGCAATAGGTTAGGGGGTGAGTCAAAGGGAGGGGCTGGTATTCGATGGAGGCTTCCCTAGTTATTGGTTGTTGTTTTTTTAAAAGCCCCCCCCCCCCCCACCTAACCTAGCATTTATAATAAGTCCAAATTTGCAAACTAAAATTTGCATAAACCTATATATATATATATATATATATATATATATATATATATATATATATATATATATATATATATATATATATATATAATCCAAAAGAAAAAATATGCAATTACATTTATACTTTGTACTAATCATCTTTCTAACCTCCCTCAAGCACAAAAAGAAAAAGAAAAGATATACGTTAGAAAATGATCAAGGAAGGTGATCAAGTAAGTGGATAGGATCCTATACTCTAATCCTATATGCAGGCTTGCTCGGTATAGTAACGTTACCGAATCAATATATTCTCAACCTGCATGGACCACCAAAAAATGTCCCGTCCAATCCCAAAATAAGTAGGACTAGGATACGCAACCAAGCCAGCAATATGTATACATAGGCTACTTAATATATGGAACCTAAGAATACATACTTAAGTTGTATATAAACTTCAGCTCACAAATGGTATATAATTGTCACAAGTTACAGGACATATCTAAATCTCATCCACAGAAGTCATGAAGAAATACTAATAAAAATACTAATAAAATATCAAATAATGAGGTGGAATCATAAGTTAGATCAGGAGTATCATAGACTACTTTTAAAAATCAAACAATCTAAATTATATTTAAAATTTGACACTTAAGGTTACCTAGATAACCATAGTTTCTTGTAACTACTCTTATAGACCAAAATTATGATTATTCAAGCCATTTAAGAATAGTTTATATTTTGGACAGAAATAAATGGATATAAATCTTTTTTAAAGAAATTTGTTTCCTAGAGTTATCTATAATCTTTACTAAGTCAATTGTATCTAACTATACACAGTATCAAAACTTATAATCTATGACACATGGATATTTATAACCCCAAACTAAAATATACCTTTGCATATTCCCACTTTGTATAGAACAAAAAATTGGGTATCCATACTTGTCATATACTATATACATAGATGCAATCCAAGTGGCATAACCATTAATAGTCTTCTAAGATTCATAATATTTAAGTAAAATATTAGAACAATAATCTGCATCTATATCTTCATATTGTGTCCTAAATACATAGTCAAAATCTTATACCATAAATTTATACAATTTCCATATATGTATAAAATCAAGATATAGTTCTAAAAATTTGAACAATAATTAAATAAGTGGTAAATTAAAAATCAAAGAATTCTAGAGAACTATGGTGAGGACTTGCCATATCTTTAAGTGACCTAGGTCTTTCTTTTTTTGCCTTTCCCAATTCTCCCAAATTTTAACCCTATTTTTATAACAACAATTATATATATATATATATATATATATATATATATATATATATATATACTTATACTTCTAGAATTTAACCTAGATCTTAAAAAAGAAAAATTGGAGGAAAGAGTTTGAATTATACCAAGGATTTGGAAATGAAGGAGAATGAGTCATAGAAGGAAAAAGGAGGCCGGAGGGGGAGGTGACCGGCGGAGGCGAGGTGGCTGGCAGGGTGTGTGGCAGTAGTAGCCATAGCAGTAGGAGTGCAGAAGCAATTGCAGAAGTCGCAGCAGCAGTAGTAACATCAAGGAAAGGAAGGTGGCAAATGAGAGAGGGAGACGAGATATTGAAGAAGAGATGAGGAAGAGGAAAGATGGTACCGATGATGGTATTAAAGGGGTGAGTTGGTTCATTGGAATTAGAAGAGAGGTTTGGGAGAAGACAAGTTTATAAGTTGGAAATAAGGATAGATGGAGGAGTTGCCAGTAATGGGTTAGGGGGTGAGTTAAAGGGAGGGGCTGGTATTTGGTGGATGCTACCCTACTTATTGGTTGTTGTTTTTTTATAAGACCCCACCTAACCTAGCATTTATAATAAGGCCAAATTGGCAAACTAAAATTTGCATAAACTTATATATATATATATATATATATATATATATATATATATATATATATATATATATATATATATAATCCAAAAGAAAAAAAATATGCAGTAACATTTATACTTAGTACTACTAATCTTTCTAACCTCCCTCATGTAATGCCCCGCTCCGCGTCGTATTATGTATCAAGGTGAGTGGGCAGAACTTCGTTCTCTGATTCTTGCACGCCTTAATAATAATCTGAGTTTTTGCTTGCAATATTTTTTTAAGAGAATGATAGAACCTGCCTTGCATGTTAATGAACGAACTCACCTAGCTTGTCTTTGAAACGATCAAGTCTACTTAACTAAGAATCCTGAAACGCTTGTCTAAGAGTGCATGAACATGTTCACTATCCCCTATGATCTGAGAGAACCATATCGTGTGCCTGAATGTGTTCAAATGATAAAGCTGCTTGCCCCCGCAACAAAGATTGTATTCTGATGGTTCGTCTCGTCTGCATACTAAAGTTTATTTGATAGTGTTTCCATGCATTCGCACGGTCGGACAATGGCTATTAGTGGAGAGCTGAACTGCATGTGTCACAAGCCACCATGGGTCACAGCTGCCAATAGCATCAGATAAAGAGTCATTGGTTAGCTGGATCAACCGCTGTCGATCCTGAGATACTCGGGAACTGCACTGCATATAGCTAGTTCATTGTGTTGGCTTAGATAGAGGACTGCCCCTAAGATGTGCATGTGTGTCTAGCTATGCATTTGTCTCTGGAGTCTCACGAGACACGCTGCGCACACCCTGAAACAGAATGAACGGCTTGCTTGCTTATATTCAATATGAAACTCTGTTTTAAAAGATGTTTCTAAAAAATAATGTAATATGACTCCGTTCTTCTGCTGCATGAAACGAACCTAGGTAAAACTAGAAAGATCACTAGTAATGTAATATTTTATAACATGATTACTTAGTGTTGGTTTTAGTGAATACTTGCTTCTGTTCAGTTTTTTTATCTCACCAGTACTTATAAAGGTGCTGACCCACAAACAGTTTACTTACTTACAGGTACTGGATCGTCCGAGGGAGCGATAGGTGTGCCTCAGTCCCCAAAACCCGAAATCCTGGTTTCGATTGTTTCCCTGAGTTGCTATCGTATAAGGGGGCATAATGTATGGAATGATGCCTTTGCATAAGAGAACCCAGTCCCTCGAATTATCCTGAATAACTCAGTTGGCTAAATGCATCGCATTATAACAATATCCCTCAGCTGCTTACTCGATTGATGCAATGATAGCCAAACAAACTTAAATGATATGGCCTTGTGCGGGCGCAACCCTAGGCTCGTATGGCATCACGTCCCGGTATTCAAATGGGCCATCCCTTCCTCGCACCCGTGGGACAGGCGCCGAGGCGCGGTGATGCACGTCCGGTGCGCCGAGGCTGGGTGGTTCACGTCCGAGTCATCCGGCTACGGGGGCGAGGCGGTGGTCCGTCCGGGCGGCCCCTAGTAAGTGGATAAGATTATATACGCATGCTTGCTCAGTACAGTAACGTTACCGAAACAATATATTCTCGACTCGCATGGGCAACCAAAAATATGTCCTGCCCAGTCCCAAAATAAGTAGGACTAGGATACGCTACCAAGCCAGTAGTATGTATACGTAGGTTATTCAATATATGGAACCTAAGAATACATACTTAAGATGTATATGAACTCCAGCTCACAAATGGTATACAATTGTCACAAGTCACGGGGCATATCTAAATCTCATCCACCAAAGTCATGAATAAATACTAATAAAAATACTAATAAAAGATCAAATAATGAGGTAGAATCATAAGTTAGATAAGGAGTATCATAGACTACTTTTAAAAAATCAAACAATCTAAATTATATTTAAAATTTGACACTTAAGGATACCTAGATACCCAAAGTTGCTTATAACTACTCTTTTGACCAAAATTATGATTATTCAAGCCATTTAAGAATAGTTTATATTTTGGTCAGAAATAAATGGATATAAATCTTTTATAAATTTATTTGTTTGTTAGAGTTATTTATAATCTTTACTAAGTCAATTGTATCTAACTATGCACAGTATCAAAACTTCTTATCTATGACTCATGGAAATTTATAACCCCAAACTAAAATATACCTTTGCATATTCTCACTTTGTGTAGAGAAAAAAATTGGGTATCCATACTTGTCATATATTATATACATAGATGCAATCCAAGTTGTATAACCATTAATAGTCTTCCTAAGATTCATAATATTTAAATGAAATATTAGAACAATAATTTGCGTCCATATCTTCATATTGTGTCCTAAATGCATAGTCAAAATCGTACACCATAAATTTATACAATTTTTATATATGTATAAAATCAAGATTTAGATCTAAAAATTTGAACAACAATTAAATAGGTGGTAAATTGAAACTCAAAAGAATTCTAGAGAAGTATGGTGAGGATTTGCCTTATCTTTAAGTGACCTAGGTCTTTCTTTTTTTGCCTTTCCTAATTCTCCCCAATTTCAACCATATTTCAATAACAACAATTATATATATATATATATATATATATATATATATATATATATATATATATATATATAGGTAAAGTGCAAAAAACTCCTTCTTAGATTTATATTTTTGTAATTAAAGACCCCTGGATTTTAAAAACTCTCACATTTTATATTTTGTTCATTTTGCACCAAATTTGGTTTTCTGCCATTAACGGACGTCAAATACGACGTCAAATGACTAATACATCATTCACTAACCCTAATCCTAATCTATGGTGGCCCATCCAGGTCAACGACTAAATTGCTTCGGTTTCAACTTAGGGACCGAGCAAGCCTGCAATAAAGAATAGGATAAATTATATGATCTCATCCACTTGATTGAATCGTTCTTGATCTCTATATCAGATTCAAATTAAAATTCTTGACATGCATCCTGCCTTGATTCCTCTGTGCGCCTCTTATAGTTTATTTTGGATGCAGAGTAATGTATCCACGAGCAAACGACGAGACTCCTACAGGATCACCACAAGGTATTGTAGTCACCCACGAAGAAGATGGATTGACGCCATTGAGTGGAGATCTCTCCTCTCACCGAAGCAGTCAAGCCAATCAGCATACCTCAAGGTTCCGGCATGATGACATCGCACCACCGCCGTAGTTCACTCCACCAATGTTCGTATTCCCACAAGGGCAAGCTATGGACGGGCAATAGATGTTTCAAATGTACTACGCGATGATGCAAGCCTATCAAAAGGTTCATGAAGAAGCCCAGTAAAGCCAAACGAAGGAGTTCATTTACAGACTTAGCTCTGAGCTACGGAAGTTAATCAGCTTCGTTGCAACAGACGTTCTTGATGCAGCACGGCCCATGGAGTGCATCATCAGAATAGAGTCCATCCAGAAGTGACCGCATGCATTAGCACTAGACCAAGCACAATATAAAAGAGCTACAAAGCGACCACAGATGAATCCACCACAGAGAGCATCTATACCAATAGCACTAGTCCTTCCTACTTGTCACTACTGTGGCAAAGCAGGCCATCTCGCCAAAGAATGCCGACTCAGATTGGGATTATGTCTAGCTTACGGATCCAAACAATATTCGGTAAGGGATTTCTCTGAACGTCAAGAGAAAGCATTAATGATTCATCAACCAGCACCAGCCAGAGCAGCACAGGAAGAAGCTGCAAAGAGAAATCACATGCACCAGCCACCTGAAGCATCTCCGCAAGCACTACCTATCTGTCAATATTGTCGCAAGCGAGGCCATATTGAGAACGAGTGCAGACACAAAATAGGATTATGTTTAGCTTATGGATCCAGTCAGCATTTAGTGAAGGAATGCCTTGAGCGTCTAAGAGGAGCACCAATGGCAAACCAACAAGCTCTAACAAGGCCAGTCTATCCAGCATTAGGAGCAACACAAACAAAAATTGGAGTCATACTACCAGCTCCTGGAGAATATCAGCCGAGGCCACCCTTGGCACCACAAGCAGCACTCTTCCAGCATGCCCAACAACAGTAGAGGAATCTACCACAAGGACGCGGACAGGCTTTTGCGATGACCATGGAGGACGCGCGGACTCGTGGAGTAGCAAATGTGCATAAGTTATTCATATATGCATTGCTTTAGCACATACCTGTTAGTTCCTGACCTTAGCTATGAACCTAGTATTTTGAACTTATTAATAATTGATAATCTAGTTTTCTAAACTGTAGTTTTCTTTGCTCTAACCAGATTTTCTTCACTCTTGTATTACCAAACTTTTATTTTTCTTTAGGGAAATATTTTAATTCTTCCCTAGGTATTTTGCTTAACCCTCATCCTTTGATTCTCCTTGATCATGATTCTTTGATGGTGTCGTGCTTCGAACCTGTTTTGCAAACCGTGTCATCTCTTCTGACCGGTTGTGTTTAATTATTCTTTGATTGCAAGGACACAATCCTCTTAAGAGGGGTAGATTGTAAACCCCCAGATTTTTCAGGTTTTTAAAAACAAATTTTTGGAATTTTTCTGGAATTTTTAACTAATTAAAATCAAGGTATTCTAGTATTAAATAATTTTAAATGTTTTTACTAAATATTAAAATATTAGGAAAATAATATTTTTGTGGGTAAAATAAAATATTAGACATAGGATAATTTTTCTGGAATTTATTGGACCCCGGAACTATTTTTAAAGACCTAAAAATTAATATTTTTAATAAACCAAAATAAACCAATTTAAACCGGATTAATTTTAAACCCGGTTTAATGAACCGAACTGAACCCTGACTCAAACCAACCCTAGCGGGTCGGGTCTGAACCCGACCCGGAACCCGCTAACCCGAACCCGGCCCATATCCTATCGGATCAGGTCGGATCCGGATCCTAAATCCGAAATCCGACCCGATAACCCGTTGCTGCACTGAAACCCTAAAACCGAATTTTTCCCCAACGCCCGTGGCAGTTCCCTTCCCCTCTCCGCGGTTGTAACCGCCGACCGCCGAGATCCCCGCGGCCGTGCACTTCCCCAACGCCCCCGCGCCTCTCTGCCTCCCAACCTCTCCTCTCCCGGCAACCGCCATCACAGCCACCCTATTTAAACCCTCAACCCACCACCATCGTCTCCCCATCAGCCTCCAGCCACCCCTCACCGTGACCCGACTCCTCAGGCCACCTCCGCGAGTCGACAACCCCGCCGACCCGAGCTACTCCGGCCGCTCCCATCCCCACAGTCACCGCCACTCCATCCATCCCGGTCAACCCGATCTCCCAGCTGCCACCGCCTCAGGCGTCTCCTCTCCAGCTCCACCGTCAGCGCCGACCCTCCGGCCGACCAGAACCCCGGCGACGCCCCTCCCCAACTTCCCTCCAGCTGACCCCGTGCCCTAGCCGCCGACGACCAGCAGCCCTAGTCGCCGTGCCCCGCCACCGTGCCTCGTCGCACCACCCCGCGAGAACGTGATTTCTGTCATCTGCGGCGCCCTGTTCAGGTGATTGTTTCTCTCTCCTTGCTGCCCCATTTTTTGTTCTTTTTACCGTGATGCGTAGACTGCGTGAGCCTCTCGATACCCATGCAATTTGTTCGCGGTATTGCATCCTATGGCGATCGCAAACTGTGACACAAAATCAGTAAAATAGATACCCTAATTTCCCTGAAACTGGGTGCAGCCTGCTAAACAGGACGACTGGGTCGTGTGCGAACTTCACCGAAAGGTGCGTGCCGTGGATACGGACGTGTAGGATTTTGTGGAAGTTGATTTGGATGTGCGTGCACACCGAAATCAATGCGTATCCGTCGACAACACCCTGTATCGGCCCTGTTCTGGAACTCGTTGTAACTTCGTGTACGCTCGTCGTATCGAAATGAAACTTGATCCATCGGACTCGTAGCAATACACTGGTCATGTGACCCATGTTTGGTTCGATTCTGAGAACGTTGACAAAATTGCGTATCATGGGCCCCATGGCTCCACTTGACGGGCAATTTTGTGATCGGCTCATCGGAATCCAGTTCTGGATATTCTGTTGGGTTCGTATCGTCGTTCTGGACTTATAGACACTAAGTTTGACGAATTTGGAGAACATTGTCTCTGACACATTTTTTGGTGCGAAGCGGGCCACTTGTGGACCCCGCTTTGACCAGAAACTGTAACTTTTGCTCCTGTGTCCAAATTGGACTTATGGACAGGCAATTCTAGCTATTTGATGTCTTCTGAATCTGATGGTAATTTCTATTTCAGCAATCGGAGGAGTACCTGCAAATCCCGCTTATACCAGAGCAGCAGTTGGAGTCAAAACCCCAGGCAAGTGTACCTTGCCATACTTGTAGTATTTTGGTTCATAATATTCTTTCAATTTATTTATATGTTGTATCTATTCAACCTAGGACCGTATGACAATACTTAGCGTTCGAATAATATTCGAGTGTCAATGTCATACGCGAAGTTGTGTAACGTCACCTAGAGATGGATATCGAGACCCTATACATTCTCGTGCTTGCATTATCAAGTACGTCATACCATAGGACACTTGACACTGTTCATGAGATAGAATCTTCCTGAGATATTCATGGTGATTCTGTATAGGATATAGTTTTGTAACATATACTTTATACATGCTTAGATATCATTATGACTTGCTGCATTAGATATGATCTTGCGTGACATTGACATGAGACATCGTGGACATGAGACGTATGATTACATTGGGTGGGGAGAGACACACAAGCTACAAGCTAATTATATATATAAACCCTAATTAATGTGGTGCTCAAGACTCTAAACCCGAGCTTGACCCATTACTTGATATTACAGCTACCGGCTTCCCGACACCGAGCTTGTAGTGGTCTCAGCCTGAGTTTTAGTGATGATCTCATCTTGTATTTCACTTAGCTGGTTATATAGTTTAACCTATTGTTTCATTAATTATTGCATTATATTTATTTTGTCTTGAGTTATTTTGTACCTTGCTATGTTCCCTGAGGACCTGGATCCGGATTATGTCCCCAGGTTTAGCAGATGAGTTCTATTCCGAGGTATATGGAGCAGGAGCAGGAACAAACACTAGAGCTAAACCGATCCCCGAAGACGAGGTGATCGCCGAGGATTTCTCCTGAGTATATGCTTTATCCATACTCAGTATTTGTTATTGTTATCTTTATTCTTGTAACTTGACTATTGTATCAGACTTATCCTCGGGTTATTCCCCGTATATTTTATGGAGACTTGATGTTGATTATATTTTATTTTGCTGTTATTGATCATATTTATCTCCTATGGATGATATTAGATTGTGACCTATTATTTAGACTTTATTGTTGTATTACAGCTTAAGTACACCCTGATGGGTCCATTAAATTGGGTTTGCCCATCGGTGTGTGATGCTGGCCATTGCCACGTGTCTAGTCCCTCAATATTTTTGGACTGTGGCGTGACATAATCCAATCATAACCCTAACCCTCTTCCATCTCTCCTTCGACGGTAGGGGCGGCGGCTGTGTTGGAGACGACATCTCGGGGAGGAGAGGAGGTGAGGCGAGGGGTGGATGGGGGCTCGGGCCGAGGGGGGCCTATGAGGGGGAGCTCCGCGCGGGAGGAAGAGCAGGGGTGGCCGTGGGGGAGCAGCATGGGGAGTCAGAGCGGGGGAGCTATGCACAGGGGAAGGCAGAGGAGCTGCGTGCGAGGGCAGTCGCGGGGGAGCTGTGCGAGCGGAGGCAGACCCTGGGGAGCTCAGCTTACGTAGCGGCGGACGCGGGAGCGTTATGGGGGGCGGTTGCGGGGGAGCACGGTAGAGGAGGGGGCTGAGAGTGGGGTTGGTGGTGATGATGATGGTGAAGGGGGTGGTGGGGGAGGGGGGCTGAGCACGGCGGGGAGGAGGGGGAGGGGGAGAAGGGAAGGTGGAGGAGGAGGAGGAGGAGGAGGAGGCCGACAACTCGGGGATGAGGAAGAAGCATGGTAAAGGAGGAGGAGGAGGAGGAGGAGGAGGAGGGTGGGGTTAGGAGGGTAGGGAGGAAGGGGAAGGGTAGTTTAGGGTTTTCAATTTTTTTACAGTATATTTCACGAAAAATGAACCAAAGGGGATATTTTCATCAAAAAATTTAGGGGGTCCTAATTTGCTAACGAGAAAAATTACGGGAGGAATTTTTTTCACTTTACCCTATATATATATATATATATATATATAATTTAAACTAGATCTCAGAAAAGGAAAATTGGAGGAAAGAGTTTGAATTATACCAAGGATTTGGGAATAAAGGAGAAGGGGTCGTAGGAGAAAGAAGGAGGCCGGAGGGGGAGGTGACCGACGGAGGCGAGGTGGCAGACAGGATGCGCGACAACAGTAGCCGTAGCAGCAGCAGCGCAGAAGCAGCTGTAGTAGTCATAGCAGCAGTAGCAACAACAAGGAAAGGAAGGAGGGAAATGGGAGAGGGAGAGGAGGAGTTGAAGAAGAGATGAGTAAGAGGAAGGATGGTGCTGGTGATGGTATTAAAGGGGTGGGTTGGTTCTTTGGAATTGGAAGAGGGGTTATGGAGAAGACAAGTGTATATGTTGGAAATGAGAATAGATGGAGGAGTTGCCAGCAATGGGTTAGGCAGTGAGTCAAAGGGAGGGGCTGGTGTTCGGTGGTGGCTTCCCTTGTTATTGGTTTTTGTTGTTTTTAAAAGCCCCCCTCTTAACATAGTATTTATAATAAGGCCAAATTTGGAAACTAAAATTTGCATAAACATATATATATATATATGTGTGTGTGTGTGTGTAGTTATGACAGGCATATCTACTTAGTACTACTCATCTTTCTAACCTCCCTCAAGCACAAAAAAAAAGAAAAAGATATACGTTATAAAAGGATCAAGCTGGATGCAAATCAAGCAATCAAACGAGAGATCGAAAATAGAATCAAGGAAGGTGATCAAGTAAGTGGATAAGATCCTATACTCTAATCATATACGCAGGATTGTTCGGTAAAGTAACATAACCAAAATAATATATTCTGGACTTATATGAGCCACCAAAAAAATATGTCACTCCCAGTCCCAAAATAAGTATGACTAGGATACGCAACCATGCCAGCAGTATGTATTCGTAGGCTACTCAATATATGGAACCTAAGAATACATACTTAAGCTGTATATAAACTCCAGCTCACAAGTGGTATACAATTGTCACAAGTCACGGGGCATAGCTAAATCTCATCCATAGAAGTCATGAATAAATACTAATAAAAGATCAAATAATGAGGTGCGCATAAAATCAAAGAAATAATGATCGGGTGGAGATAAATCTACTACAAGACTAGAATAAGAATAGAGTACCACCTCCAACTAAAATAAAATGATAAAAAGATTGTATCATCTAAAGGGTACATCAACTAAATGGATTAAACGGCTCGAAGGAAACGAGCTCCTAGGAGGAGAATGAAGTAGAAGGTCCTGATCCCTGCTCATGTGAATAGTCGTGATCGTTTACACCTGGGGACAAAATTCTAATCCAGGTCCTCAGAGGAACGTAACAAGATACAATATAAGCATGCCAAGTAACAGAATAATACGCTCAAAGAAATAAAGGAAGACTACCACTATCCCTCTACGTGTAAATGCAATCAAGAACTGTATATGGGCGCATGACAACCTGATCAAGTCAAATAAAAACAAGCAGCTCAATAGCGAGTCTAAATCTATAGTAACATGCCTCAGTAGCGAGTCTATATCCTATAGTCTATCTACCGTTCCTCAGTATCGAGCGAGTCTGTGAAAGATAGGATAGTAGTCAACGTCTAGTCATGTTCTCCCACTTAATGTCCAATAAAATCATGCCCAGTCAAGTATGCAAGTCTAACGAAAATTATAGTAGTATAGTAAACTATGTATTGAATACTATGATGAGGAATAAGTAGAATCAAGGTCGTATTGGGTAATGAGAATAATATCAAGCACTAACTAGCATGCATGCAACTGTATCGTATCTTGGGTTGAAGAATGTGTCACGAGGGAACAATTATACAAGAGACAGTTCCATGGAAAACAACTAATAATAAATTTACAACCAATAGATAAGGAAACATAAAATACTGAGCAAGGAAATATAAAGCATAAATACCGAAGAAATGTCAAGGTATACTTGCATATTTTTGAAAGTGGTATAGTCACAATCTCAAGATGCGCGATCCAATCTACTAGCTATCCCATCATGCCATCCTATCGCGTACCCCATCGTAGAAAATTTAGCATAAGTTAATCTACAAATTCAACAAATAATTATCGATGAAAATTTAACAACAAATGAATCGCATGTGAACAATTTTCTTCCCAACCCTTCTTCGTATACTATTGTACAGCTGCCTTTACTGAACTATAGGCATGCGCGTACAGACGACCTTTCGCCATCTTTGATTGAGCCCTCACCTCTCTTTATATATGTCATGATCACCACTTCCTAACCATAAAAGAACCTAGCCTCCATACCTCTTCCACCTCTTCCACCTCCTCCTACTAGTTTCCAGTCGAACACCCTTGGTTGAGCGGCTAGATACTGATAACGACAATATTTGTTCTGGCAGTTCAGAGCGAAATTACGAATGCCTACGCTCTCGCTTCTCAACATTCAACTCCGACGTCGACAAGGCACCTTCTTCTTGAGCCAAAACTGTAAGTTCTTTTCTACTCGTTATTTCCTCTATGTCGTCAAACTATTCTTCTTAAGGTTTCGAACTCTAGTAGTGGCTATACGTCGATATGTTAGTGTGTGTACTCGCAGAATACCTTACATTTTTATATTATAGACTTTGCACGAAGAAGGATGGGTGTGTGATTTATGGTGAATAAATACGTGGATTGATGGAGATGGGAAGATGCGTCTATTGGCTGGGTATAGGAGAAGAGTTCATACTGAGTGTAGAAATAAAAGGAGAGAGGAAGGGTTTGTGATTCACTTTTATGTTTTGATTCCGTTTGGAGAAGGCAGTATTATGGTCATTAGGTCTTGAACCTTGCTTGTTGAGTTCTTGTGATTTTTTCCCAAGTACAGTTACATTGATTTTATTATTGGGTATATGTATATGAACGGAAGGAGGTGTGTTCTTCTCTAGAGAAGAACAAGGAATATTTGTCTAGTGAATGCCTAGAAACTCCACATTGTGTGTAAACAAATATTTGTGTGTGTGCTTCCTTGACTGTGTAGTAAATGGCAGTATATTGATACAGGTTATGTAGTGAAGAAAAGATGGACTGATATATATAATTATGCATGGTGTTGTGTTCAAGTGCATATATTCGATATATTTAATGTAGAGGCATATGGATATATATGTGTGAAGGTTAGGGAATATTTGAGGTTAGTTCTATATGGGGAAGGGCAAGCAAATAATTCCTCTCTTTGTAGTATGTGTAAGGTCATAAGGATAATTAATCAAGGACGGAGCCAGCACTTACGTTGGACAGGAGCCGAGCACCCAAATAAATTAAAATAATAATAATAATCACATCATAAGGGCCAGAACAGAACCAATTTTACTAATGTTCTTTCTAGAGGAGCTTCAAAATTGATCTAAAATACAGAAAAACCAACATATATCAATATATATTCTACAGATAGGGAAGAACTTGGATTTTTTTTTTGTATTTTTATCAAATTCAAGAGGGCCAGGGCCCCCTTTAGCCTTAAGGTAGCTCTGTCCTTGTAACTAATTATGGGTATACATTTGTGTGGAGGTGTGACAAGTACTAGATAGGGAATTTTGGAATGGAAATTTGTATGTGGGGGAGGGGGGTGGGGGCGTTATGTTATAAATGAGGACATGGAAGGTTTATACCTATGTAAGTGGGTGATCCTTAACCCATCTCCCAGTGTACCTAGAAGGAGAAATTTTTCTAAAGATTTTTTGTGGATGAACTGATTAAAGAGGTTAGAGTATGTGTGGAGTGTGTATTTGGCAGGAAATAAATTATTGTGTTTTGATGTATGATGAGTATGTTCCTGGAAGAAAGGGGGAGTGCTGGAATGTTTAGTTATTGTATTCCTTGGGGGAGCCAAGATAGATCAGTGTATACTTATAGGTTGGTATGAGGGTACAATATAAACCATTAATTTCCGAAGTAAGTATTCTTTCAATTTCGTAAAATCAGTCATCTAGACATAGGAATATTGATATGGCCTTGAACTTTATTTTAAGACTTAGGCTCTTAAATATTTTGTATTAAATAATTTTCCTAAATGGTTCATTTGTCTAATAAATAAATTAAATCCATCCTCTAGGTACTTTGGGCTCTTTGGACTCAGACTATATACCAGTTCCATTTTCTGAACTTCTGGATCCGGGCAAGTATACATTGCCACTATGTTATATTTCCATTCCAATTTCAATTCCTGCTCTGCTACTTTATATTGTTATAATTCATCTTCGCATTCGAGCATGACTCTGAATGCAACCAATGGGATGCGTTGATTCTTTACTATCTCAACCTAGGTTATAGGAAACTATCCTTGCACTTCGAAGAAAATACACTTATATCTCGCAGGACCCAGATATATATTTCGGACACGGAGATGTGATGTAACAAATAGGACACATACTTTCGTACCCGGACAGATCATTAATATGATGGGACGTGTGTCGGCATAGGTCATTCTAATATTCTTATTTATATTATATATAGCAGATAGGTTTATTAGGATTTGGCGTGTCTAGAATTTGACACATGTAGTTCATTGAGTAGGGAGAATAGTCACTAGGTGGAGGGGCTACGAGTAGCATTCATTTTGATGTTGCTACATGACGTGCGCCCTAAGGGAGTGCCACTATACAAGTACTCTATTATAGAGAGCCTCTTACATATGAACGTGGTGCTCATTGCATTTACACATATATATTAGAGTACCCCATGGACTTCATCCATTTTATTTTATAGTGACATGTATATTATATATCTTGTTACATCCCTCGGAGGACCTGGTTTCCTTTCGGGTAGTTTAGTTGGTATTGTGGAGCTATATTGATGGATTGTTTGTTGATTATCCCTCCATTACAGGTTTTTACTCCCTCGTGTATATATTTTATTCAGCTATTTGTATCTTCTTAATAACCTAGTATACTAATTTATTTATTTTGAGTCTATCCGGGAAAGTATGACTTAATGTAGATTAGTACTCATATTTTCCTTTATCTATGTTCTTGTTATGTGGATTGAGTTATAAATATGGCATATTGTTAGTTACACAATCTAGGATAGCTTATGCATATTCGAGTTTGTTTGGAGTCTATTTGGATTCGTAGGTAGCCTTGCCACATGGCCTGTCCCTTTTATTTTGTGATTGGGGCGTGATGGTTTTTATAGTGGCTCATGCAGGTCATATTTATCATTTTGGTTACGTTACGGTACTGAGCGAGCTTGCTATAGAATATTTGTGTTATGATCTCAATTTATAGTTGCTATTGGAACTTTCTTTAATTTTTACCTTTGTCCTTGAACCTCGTATTTGTATTCTATCATACCTTTCTTGAATTCCTTACCATTACTTCTCGTCTTTTCCTATTTCAGAGAGACGAACGCTCGTGCATGGTGATTTTCTTCAGAAGTAGATCCTCGTCATGACTAGGAAGGCATACCTAATATAATATTTGTAAGAAGATGGTTACTTGAGTAAGGAAGATTAGGGTCGATGTTTTCTAGATATTTGAGCCAGTATATTGAAGACATATGACTTAACATAAGATTTGAACCTATCAGTAGGAACCTAGAACAAAATAGACCCTACCAATATCCTAAGTTAGGAGTGATTTGGAAATATTGGAGGCTAGAAAGATTGTTTGATGAAAACAATTCAAAATTTTATTGAGTATTTTATAGAAATGCATAGCTAGATGCCAGGGCCAATTATAACCCATAGTTGGATAAGTAACTATGAAATGGACAAAACAAAATAGAACTTGAGGCTCTCACTTTTGAGAAGGTTATCTAATATCATGATTTGAATTTTACAATTATACTATGATGACTAAGAGGGGAAAGAAGCAAATCAAGAACTACAATTTTACGGAATGCATTACAATGTGATATATGACATAAGTTAAGGATTATGAGAAGGATTAACTAGGACAGTATAGTTGGTGACCTTTTACTTAGGATAAAATCTGAAGGCGATATTGGGTATGAACATTGACAAAGATAGTATCAGATCACGATAACATTTGATTTGGAGGAATACAGTTAAAGGATATAAAAGGATTAATATATGATAAAATTATGCTTATGGCCAAAGAAGATAAACACATACGGATAGTAATATTTAGGGATATCTGATTTAAAACTAAGCGAGAATTAGATTGAGGATTAAGAAATGAAACCAATAAAAGTTGATGGATTAGCTGGAACTAGAAAGGGGACGAAACTTAAGGAGAATTTACGAGGAGGAGATTATTCATACGATTAAAGTAGAGATAATATGAAAAGAGAATATTAATAGGAACGAATATGGGTAAAATAGTATAAGAGAATTTATTTTGAGGTTTGAACCTAGACTATTTGAAAACAAGTTATAAGGGAATATATTTATAGGATTAAGTGATGGATAGATTTTAATCGTGAGGCTTAAGCAAAAGCTGTAAGGAACCTATAGGAGAATAGACTATAAGTTTGGAATCATTAGTCATATATGTGGTAAGGTATAAGGTCAGAAATAATAAGAGTTGGAGGAATAATCTTAGGAAACTAGGGTAGGGATGTCCAGACTCAAGAAGGTAAGGAAGTTATATGAACTGAAGCTCTAGATATCAGAGCTAGAGAACCAGAGTTTTATAGGAGTATTTGTCCGTAGGAATCGCCAGTCATGCTGAAGAATGATAGATCGGTATGCTTGTGTATCGACTATAGGGAATTGAAGGTCGTAACGGTAAAGAATAAGTATCCTATGTTGTGTATCAATGACTTATTTGATCAGATGAGTGGCGCACGGATGTTCTCGAAGATTTATCTCAGGTCTGGCTAGAATCCCAATGTAACTCTCACTATACCAAAACACCTGAATTGTAACGGTCTATACATGTTACAAAAATTAATTCTAACGGGTACGTTCCGTGAGTATTAAGACATGAGTAATATTACTAACTACCCTCCTAACGGTTCATGTCCATAAGTATTTTAATTATTCTAACGTCTAAAGCCGTTAGTGATTTTTTTCTAACAGACATATAAACATATGTACAATTGAATACTAACGGGCTTTACCCGTTAGTATATCTAAAAAATATGGAAAAAAAATAATTTTAGAATTGAATAGTAATGGGCATGGGCCGTTAGTATATTTAAAAAAATAAGAAAAAAATAATTTTATAATTATCCTTTATAATTTAAACGTTCTATTTTTTCCAACATCCATAAATTTACAAATTTCACAATTCTCAAAAAATAAAATATTGTATCTAAACTCAACCATATATACTTTGATATAATTACAATGTGTTCATATACGATGTCTTTGGCATAGCCAGGCCCTTGCTGCACACAACAAACATTTTTTTGTCATATTAATTACATTTTTCATAACCAAGCTAACATTGTCAAATATGGTTCTGTCAATATATCCTATTAATGGACTAATAATTGCTGACATGCCATGTCTTGATCTCACTCAAGTTGTCGTCTAAAAAATATTGCAGTTCGAAAAAACGAACTCAAAAACAAACAAACGAATGTCTCGACTGATAGCAACACAAAATTCGTGCCAACCATTAATAGTTTACCTTCAAGATGACAAAAAATGACATTAACTGCTATCATGTAAAGTAACAACATTATATCTAACCAGAATAGGCTCTCGACTGATAGCAACGCAAAATTCGAGCCACCAATTAATAGTTTTCCTTCAAGATGATAAAAAATGACATTAACTGCTATCATGTAAAGTAATAACATTATATCAAAATGCTACATTTAGAGATTCTAATTTCATATGGCTGACCTGCAATCCATGGGCATGTTGATCAATTTCTAGGATAGTTGGATCTGATGGTCCATGATATTGTAGATATATTCTCTCTTACAGAGTAAAATCAACCTGAAAAAACTCGATTTGTCCAAAAAAAAAAGGTACTAAGTGCATGTGCAGAATATAACATATTTGTTATAAAAACTTACAAGCATAGATGAAATATATGGATCACATGAAAAATTCTTGCTTATATGGCACAAAGTTTTGTGCAACAAGAAAATCCTGCAGATTATGTAGTTACAAAATGTAAAGAAAGTATAAAGTGTTAGATATTTTTTTTCCCACTTCAAACTACATATAAATAACTTCAGACTATATATAAAGTGTTAGATTTTTTTTTTGCCCACTTTAGACTACATATAAAGTTTTGTGCAACATGAAAATCCTGCAGATTATGTAGTTTCACAGACACTAATATATACAACCTAGAAAAGAAGCAATTTAAGGTAGCATTTTTTTTTTTTTGCCAACTTCAGACTACATATAAATAACTTATCCATCTATTGTTCAATAGAGACCTACTTAATGGGTGCCACAGAAACTCCAGGGAATCTGTATTTAAGATAGATAATTACCACACAAAAAAAGAAAAAAAAATTAGTTGATAACTAAGAATTTTGCCCACCGATAAAGGATATAAATCCGATTAAAGGACTAAACTCATTTGGTGTGACTGTCAGTCATGTTTTCTACCTTAGGCTTCATCTCATTGATTTTTAGCTCCTCAAGTAAGTTTGGGATTAGCTATATAGGCAGCCAAAATATTCAGTAATTGTTATATAAGCAAAGCCAGAATGTTCAGTTTGGGATTAGATATTATTTTGGTGCATGTGCCTTCATTTATCATGGAAAAAACCTGGAACCAAAACCCAAAGGCCATTTCAAAGAAACTATTTTAATCTAAATAATGGTTTTAGAGCAGGAAGCTATACCCAAAACTTAGACCCTTAACACACAAGTTGTTTATATGAATCTGACCCAAATATGGCCTATTATGGTGGGAGCTATACCCAAAACTTAAGACCCTTAACACACGTCCTATATCAAGATCAAAATCCTTACACACAGATATTGCTAACAATTATAAATAGTGAATGTTGGCATAGTATGTCAAGAAACCTGGCAAGCACAGAGATGACAAGAGACATCTCAACCATTCTAGGAAATGCTTCACACCAATTAGACTTGAGAAAATGTAGAAATAAAAATATATAGTAGTGGGTAGAAACAAACATAGTACTGGTCGCATCACACTAGAGATCAATCATTTAATTCAAGAGCTGAAAACTAACTCCAAAGTAGTCAGATGACATAAATAAACAACCAAGTTGTTATTAGTGAGATCAAATTAACTAGTGACAAGTTCAAAACCAATTATCTATTCATTATCACAAATATCTAAAACAAGTAAGACTAGACAGTGTTAATACCTTCTAAGAGAACTAATAGACTAGTCAGAAACCTGCCAACCCTTCAGACTTCACATTGTTTCGGTCGACCTAGGAGCAATCCCGGTCATTCCTGATAACCGGTACTTCCTGTAGTATTCTCAGTATTTCCAATCAAGCCACGCACACCATTATTTCCAATCATAAAACCTGTACTAAGTCATAACCATTATCTGCATAATGACTTTTTTCTACAAATTGAGACACTGAACTCAGTTGGAAGATTTCCAATCAAGCCACACCATTATGTGCACAATACTTTATGAATTCTCAGAACTGTTTTTCATAGCACAAACACTCCAAAAACTTTTCTTCCAGATTTGGGTTCATAATTTAACAACAGTAACATTAATTTCACACGAAGATGGGCTATTCACCTATGTAAATTAATTAATTCATTCATTCATTCATTCATTAATATGTGACTGAATAATATATATAGATATAGCTAGATTAATTACTTCACCATGGAGCATGTGAGCCATGCTCCCATTAGGGATGTAGTCGGTTATGAGCAGCTTTTCCTCCTTCCGCCAAATTGTCATCCTTGCTTGTTGATATGGTATGTTGGGTGTCATATTTAAGTATAGTATAAGCACATGGGAATATCCTGAGGACATATTTGGAATGCCAGAATATGTCACAGGATATTCCATTATGAGATTATTGTCATAATGATTGAGATCATTGTATTAATGACTGTAAGGCTATATAATGCCAATGAGACAATCAATAAAAATAATCAACTAATTTCAACATGGTATCAGAGCCAAGTTTTTACAAACCCTATCCGTCACCAAGCTTCCACAAACCCACAGGAGGACTTCCACGCCCCCCCCCCCCTCCACCGAACTCCCACAGGAGGATTTTCCTTTCTCCGCCCTTCGCAGGCCGCCCTTAGCTGTTGCTGCCCCGTCTCGCTACTGCTGCGGCTACTACAGCTGTTGCGGCTGTTGCGACTGCTGCTGCTGCTGCGACGGCGGCTGTGACATGCGTGCTACCGCCTCCTCCGCACCAGCACGAGACAGCGCCTAATAGGGATGCCTAGATCTGAAAAAAGGGAGGACATGTTCGGATCTAGGAGCGGACGACGAGGACGAGCGTGAGTCGTGGAGCGGACGTGACGTGATTGGATAGACGACGCATCGATGGAGGAGATCATCAAGAAGCTAGATTCTGCAGAGGTGGCGACGTTGATGAAGTTGTTGACGATGTCGGCTGGTGAGAACACGACACGAACGTCGCCGGAGTTGAAGCTTCCCTCCATCGATCTGAAATTAGATGGACCAGCCAACTATCTGAGTTGGTCACGGCGGGTGAGAAGAACCCTCGCAGGAAAAAACATGGAGGAGTTCCTGACGGACGAGGCGACAGAGCCGGACGAGGGCTCGACAGGACGCGATAAGTGGAAGTCCACTCATATGATGATCTACATCTGGCTTCTCAACTCCTTAGTCCAGTCTATTGCCGCCACAATAGACGGTATTGAGATGGTGAAAGATGTGTGGGAGAAGTTGAGAAGGACCTATGATGGTGTGGGGAACAACTTACGGGTCTTCCAGATAAAGGGAGAGATTGATGACACCGTACAGGGAGAGAAGACGGTGCAGGAGTATGACACGGAGTTGGAGCATCTGTGGTTGGATTATGATCACTCCTCAGATCGGACGAGCTGCGGGGACCCTAAGTGTAAGGAGAGACAGGTGTGTCTGCAGGAGAGGACGATGAAGTTCCTCAAAGGGCTGACTGCAGCTTTCGCACAAAGGACGGCCCTACTTTTAGCCCAACCAAAGATCCCTAGCCTTGAGGAGGATATCTCAGCCATGATCCAGGAGAAGACACGCATTAGGCTGCAAGCCGGGACAGGTGGTCCCCCCGAAGCAAAGTCAGCACTAGCGATCACCAGCTCAGGTAATACAGGATCTAAGGGAGAGCCCTGGCGGCATAACCGACAGTGCTACAACTGTGGGAAGATAGATCATCATCGGTATGCTTGTACCAAACCACCTAGGGAGGGAGATTCAGGTGGTAGACGAGGACCGTTCGGCGGATGAGGATATAATGGAGGACGTAGTCATGGTCGAGGGGGTAGACAAGGCAGCCGAGGAGGTTATCGGGCGAACCTCCTGATATCAGAAGGGAACGGAGAAGCTGATGGAACCTTTACTGTGGAGGACCAGGCACTGGAAGACATGAGGAGTAGAACAGATAAGGCGTCCACCTCATTCTTTGTTAGGGGCAACGCTGCCATGTATGCCCATCCATCAGATGGTACTGACGAATCACTTGCCCTTGCGTCTATCTCTTCCCTTAAATCATCAGACTGGATTATCGACTCGGGAGCATCTCGGCATGTGACGGAGAATGCTAGTGAGTTTTCTTCCTACACCCACCTAGCATCAGCAGACAGCATTCAGACAGCTGATGACACTTTTCAGCCAGTGGTCGGTAAGGGTACTATTAATTGTACAGGGTCAGTAAGATTATCCAATGTTTTACATGCTCCATCCTTTCCAGTCAGTCTCTTGTCCATTAGTTCTATAATCCTCCAACTTAAATGCATTGTTTCTTTTGATATTCCTAAGGTGACCTTCCAGGAGAATGGACAGGACGAAGACTTGGGACTGGCACTTGGCATGAGGGACTGTGGTACCTAGATCGAGAAGGACTGGACTCAGCATTGGTATCTATGGCAGAGAAGGCTGACATGGAAGGACTGCAGCAGAGGACTAAGGATACCTTGATACTCCATCATCGGAGGATGGGACATTCTTTCTTTGATACTCTAAGTAAGTTGTATCCAGAGATTTATGCAAAAACAAATAAAGAGAAATTAGTATGTGATGCGTGTGAGTTAGAAAAACTTACTAGGAGCTCATATGTTGGCACGGGTCATAGGAGCACTTTTGCTTTTGAGGTAGTACATTCTGATGTTTGGGGTCCATGTGCTACTAACAGTATGAATGGTTATAAGTACTTTGTTTCTTCCATTGAGTGCCTCTCGTATTACCTGGTTATATTTGATAAAAAATAAGAATGATGTACCTGCTTATTTTCGGGATTTCCATAAGCATGTCCAGACTCAGTACAAAGCAGTTGTGAAGGTACTGAGGTCTGACAATGGAATAGAGTATACCAACAGGACGCTTGCAGAATACATGTCAGTACACGGAATACAGCATCAGACCACCTGTGACACACCAGCACAAAATGGAGTTGCAGAAAGGAAAAACAGACACCTTCTGGAGGTCGCAAGAAGTATGATGATCGACATGAATGTCCCACAGAGTCTGTGGGGGCATGCAGTGTTGACAACAGCTCAACTCATCAACAGGATGCCCTCGAAGGTCCTCGGATGAAAGTTCCCATATGAGGTATTGTAAGGCAATAATAGTGGGATACTCCCACTGAAGGTGTTTGGGTGTGTGTGTTTTGTGAAGGACAACAGGCCATCAGATGGAAAACTTGACCCTAGAGCGGTCAAATGCATCTTCGTAGGCTACTCGGCGACCCATAAGGGGTATGTGTGCTGAAGTCCAGTAGAGAAGAAGAAGTTTGTCAGTATGGATGTCCACTTTCGGGAGCATGAGCCATACTACCGCCAGGACGGAACTTCACACAACACGCCTAATACTGCCAGTATTAGGCGAGAGGGGGAGATGGAGAACTTGGTGGTAACCGATTTAGAAGTTTGGCATGGAGGCACAGAGAAGGGACAAGAAGGTGAAGGTGTTAGGCCTACGGCTCAGGGAGAGTTACTTACCTACAGCAGGAGAGAGAAGCAAACTGCAGGACCAGTACCGACAGTGCCAGTGCCAAGTCCCTTGTCTGCGTTCGTCCCAACTCCTGAGGCACCGACACCAACCCCCCTTCATGTGATACCCCCTCCTTCACAAGATATCATTCTCCCTACTTCTACTCCTCCCACACCACTATCTGTACGGAGGACCATTCGCAGCAATGCAGGAAATCCTCCTAACAGATATAGTTGGGATATTGCTCAGTTGGTTTCTTATGATCATATCCCTTCTTCTCATGGAGCATTTATAGCATCTTTGGATAGAATTACTGTACCTAACAATTGGCAGGTTGCCAAGAATGATCCAAAGTAGAAAGCGGCAATGCACGAGGAGTTGGGAGCTCTGGAGAAGAACCACACTTGGGAGCTTGTGAGACTGCCAGAGGGGAAGAGAGCAGTTGGATGCAAGTGGGTCTTTACCGTGAAGCAGAACCCAGATGGACAGGTTGAGCGCTACAAAGCTCGACTAGTAGCCAAAGGATACAGTCAGACGTACAGCATCGACTATGACGAGACCTTTGCACCAGTTGCAAAGATGAGTACTGTCAGGACTCTGATTTCTCTGGCAGCGTATGGTGGATGGAAGCTACACCAACTGGATGTGAAGAATGCGTTCTTCACGGAGATCTAGTGGAAGAGGTGTACATGGAGATACCACCAGGATTTGGCACCAATCAGACAGTAGGCAAGGTCTGCAGGTTGAAGAAGTCCCTCTATGGACTGAAGCAGTCTCCTCGAGCGTGGTTTGACATATTCAGAAGGACGATGATAGGGATGGGATATCAGCAGATCAATGTTGATCATACTGTGTTCTTCCGTCGGAGTGGAGGCCACATCACCATACTTGCGGTGTATGTGGACGATATGATTATCACAGGAGATGATGAGCAGGAGATCGCCCAACTCAAAGGAAAGCTTGGCAAGGAATTCGAGGTGAAGGATCTCGGCCTTCTTCGGTACTTCCTTGGGATTGAGATTGCTCGAGAAGAAGAGGGGATTGTTCTCTCTCAAAGGAAGTATGCACTGGACCTTCTCACAGAAACTGGGATGTTGGGGTGCAAACCTGCAGCGACACCAATAGATCAGAGGTTCAAGATTGATGCTGAGGCTGGAGAACCAGTTGATCGGGACAGATACCAGAGACTGGTTGGCAAGTTGATCTATTTGAGCCACACACGTCCTGATATCTGCTTTGCAGTAAGTGTGGTGAGCCGCTACATGCATTACCCACGGAAGGGTCATATGGATGCAGTGTACCAGATTATGAGGTACTTGAAAGGTGCTCTCGGGAAGGGACTAATATTCAGGAAGAACAATCACGTGAGCATCGAGGGCTACTGTGATTCTGACTGGGCTAGTTGTGCTGATGACAGGAGGTCTACCTCAGGATATTGCATATTTGTAGGAGGTAACTTGGTCTCCTGGAGGAGTAAGAAGCAGTCTGTGGTGGCTAGATCGACAGCTGAAGCAGAGTACAGAGCTATGGCCTTTGGAGTTGCAGAGCTGCTATGGTTGAAGAATATGTTGGTGGAGCTGAAGCTGGATCAAGGAGCCAAGATGAAGCTGTGGTGTGACAATCAGTCAGCTATTAGTATCGCCAACAATCCAGTACAGCATGACAGGACCAAACACATCGAGATTGATAGATTCTTCATCAAAGAGAAGTTGGATAGTGGATTACTGGAGCTTGGCCATGTTCCAACCAGGGATCAAGTAGCAGATGGACTAACCAAGGGACTCGCCTCAGTGAGCATGATTAGAGGATGTGACAAGATGGGCTTAGTGAATATCTTTCACCCATCTTGAGGGGGAGTGTTGATATGGTATGTTGGGTGTCATATTTAAGTATAGTATAAGCACATGGGAATATCCTGAGGACATATTTGGGATGCCAAAATATGTCACAGGATATTCCATTATGAGATTATTGTCATAATGATTGAGATCATTGTATTAATGACTCTAAGGCTATATAAAGCCAATAAGACAATCAATAAAATAATCAACTAATTTCAACATTGCTTTTGATGGATACAGGCATGTCCTGTTGTCTCTCTCTGATTTGGCGCTCCCGTCACAGGATCACAAAAATAACACCTGCAAGTGCTAGTAAGGCCAGAACACAAATTGATACGTTCCCAATTCTCATAGTCCAGTTGTTAGTAGTTGCTAATTCTTCTAATTGACAGTGTATCAGAGCATTAGGGATAATCAAGTATTAATCACTACAACAGTTGCTAACTGTCGTGCCATCCCGATGACCATGAGCGCGTCCGAGCGGTTCGTACCTTCTTCCTCCAGTTCTCTATTCCGAGTTCTGTGCATCATTCGTCGGCATCCCTCCGTCGCCGTATGTCCGGCTCGACTGATGGGTTAAGGCAGTGGTGAAGGCCAATGCAGCCACGGGTGGTTCACCTATCAAAAGCAGGCGAGAGTCCCCCACTCCGATGTCGGCGAGGATGTTTCCCTTCGGCTCATTCGGGGTCTATTTCGGTGAGTTCTTCCCCTTCCTTGTTCACCTCCATTTTCTTCCTTACAACCTTTTTAGTATACTCTAGCTAGTGTATTTGTGTAGCAGTATAATTAGCATAGGTTACTTGATGCTGGAATCGGTGGGAAAGGAACGTGCCAATGAAAGCATTGTGGCCATTTCATCCATGGTATAGGTTTTCTTTGTACTGATTATTATATTTTGCATAGTTATGGAGGATGTTCCGGAATAGGAGAAGGCCGAATGATGAACTGTGTGTGTGAAATGGGAGACTATGGCAAAACAAATATGAGGGTGTTTCGGTTTCACATAAACTAAGCTATCAGTACAAATGTTATTACTTGTTATAAGTGTTTGTGTGCATAGGAGATTGTGGTTCTGTGGAAACATATGTGTGCGACTTCAGCAAAAATGCAAATGAAGACTATGGTGCCATGTTTGTGTGTAACGTGTGTGGCAGTGTTAGTAGAAGGAACCCTTAGAGACATGCGTGTATCTTTCCCGTGGGTGCATGAGTAGTTATAGGATGACCTAGCTAAAGCAACAGTTTTGTATGTGGGTTGGTATTAGAAAAGAATGGAAACTAGGTCACTAAGTGTCTCCTGCTTTATTTGGCTATATATAGAGTCATGGGGACAGTGCGCATGCCTGGGCACAGTAAGTTTTTATTCATGTGTCCATTGAGGGAGAGATGAAAACACATTTTATATACATGTGATTGAATGGGAGCAATGAAGGAAATAGCTAATGGAGTTTGAAATAGTTGAGTGCGTCAGCAAGCAAGGATGGCATGGAAATATGTGTGGATTGCATGATTGGGGGAGGAGTGCTTATCGTGAGGAAAATGTGCTCCGGTGTTATATTTAATTTGAGTCATTAGGGAACAACCACATTTGTGGGGATAAGTGCTCACTAGTAATAAATATGGTGAATATGGGTGAGCTTATATAGGAAATATTCAGTTAGGGATAAGAACCTAGTTATGGCGACCACTTAGTGCATGTTTTATTTTTATATCTTCATAATTTTAAGAGTAGTGTATAATAAATAGTTAAGAGAAACAAATTAATTAAATTTTAAATTATTTATTCTCTAGAACCTTTGGACTTTTTGGACAGCTACTCGACCGGCTTCTTCCTCTTTCCAGCTACTGGATCCAAGCAAGTATACCTTGCCACTCTTGTTTACAATTCTTAAATACTGCAACTACATTTATTTTATTTTATTTCTAGTTGAATGATATTGCGCGTCCAAGGATAACTTGGGTGCAAGTCGGTATTGGCCGATTATGCATGACTTAGTATTTAGAAGCCAAACTCCTTATTTGATATATGCTCCAATCTCTCTATGACCTTGACACTGTTATGACACAGAGTGGTTCATGTCTGGACGCAGACTCTTGTACCAGTCGTACACTAGTACAATCGAGATGCATGACGGCAGCATTTAGATACTTTGATCTTGACTCAGGAGTAGGAGCTGGACATGTTGTGGTGCACGACAGATACAAAAACATTGGGTGGGGAGAACACTCACTAGACGTATGGGCTAAGTTTATACTTCCCTTTCTCATCCACCGTCTCCGCCAGAGTACCGGGTATGACGACCATGGATTTATGATTATGAGAGAGAGAGAGATGGCCTCCGGTATCTACGACTGTCATACCCGATTCCAGATTTAGTATTTCTAGAATTTCTAGAATTTAATTTTTCTTGATAATTCATTCTTGTTGTATTTCATATGATGGTTCTTGTCATTTATCATTATTTTATTTTTCTATTGCTGAGAGAGATACTCGAGACCAGTAAAATACCCATTGGCATTGCCATTAACCAAGTTTATGACCCGCATGTAGAATGGATACTTGGTTCGGTTTATTTTGGGTGAACCCATGACTAAACCCTCTTTTCCCCTCTTAGTATATATATGACTTTTCTCGCTCCTATCTTTCTTCTTCTTCATTTTATTTCATCATTCCTCCTCTCCCTCAAGCTCCCCCTATACCCTAACCCTAAGAAAAGTTGCTGCAACTTCTACCGTAAGAGGTAGAGGCTAGGATCCACCCAAGGCAAGTACATTTTGCCCAATGGTAAAATCTTGGATTTTTAGATTTTTATATATGTTGTTGTTTTAAAAATCTATTTGATAAAAAATATTCTCCTTGAGTTGTTGATCATGTTTAGTTCTTGGAGTTTTAGATTTTTGATGTGTAGATTTTTGTATATCTGAGTTTCAAGTTTAGGATTTTTATGTGTTCTATGAGTTTTTCTTGGATTTGACCGATTAAAACTTATGTTTTCGAAAACTAGTTGTTCCTTATGTTATAGCACTTTATTTCGAGTATTTTGGCTTTTGATTTACTTGATATGGAGTTAAAATGGAGTTTTTATAAAGGAAATATTTTTTTTGAGCTTTTTGTCCATAGGTGAACTTGTTATTGGAGAAGAAGAAGAAGTCTTCATGCGGCCAGCGAGCTATGCGTTTGAGGGTGCCATGCGGCTTAAGAGCGTTATGCGGCATGAACTCTTGCCGCATACTGACAGCACGTGTCCATCTTGTTGGACGCATGACTGCTCATTTACACAAGTGTCCTTGAAGTACCTTGTGCTTTCACTCATTGAACAAATAAAAAATTCGCTAAGTCCAAAAGAAAATTCATGCGGCCAGTGAGCGCCTGCGGCTAGAGAGTCCATGCGGCCAGTGAGTCCATGCGGTCAGTGGACGTATGCGGCCAGGAAATTCTTGTATGCATTTTGTGTTCCATGTTGATTAGTAATTCCTTTTTAGTGATTATTGTTGTGTGCTTCCTTATGTTGATGCTAGTTTATGATACCAGACAATTTTGCATGTGAGTCCACAAGATCAGTTTATGTACAAGTTTACAATCCTCACGATATAGTAAAAATATTTGTGTATAAAATTCATTGCATTTTGCATCGGGCAATCGAGTGTGAGTATTGTCTAGTGTATCGCGTGTCTCGAATACGATAACTCATGAAAAGATCGTGTTTGTGACTTGTCACGCACCAGTACCAGAATACGGAGACGGACATGGCCAGCTCCCCCGTAAAAGGTATAGAAAGTCGTACAGCGGTCACGGCTGTAACTAGACAAGGGGGTGCATACTACAAGGAAGCCACTTAGGGTTACATAGTACATCTATTGTCTCAACCAGTCAAATAAGAACAATAAATATATAACATATATGACAAGGAAGTAAGGCGTCCCAAATGCCAGGCCATAACATTCAATGAACTAGCTAGTTAATAAATGAGAAGGCTGGCAGAGTAACAAGAGTGCATGACCATGATCAACTACAGTCTGATTAATTATAATCATGTAGGAAACTAAATATCTAGATTCACGGCTAACAAGTGCCAGTGGCTAAATGCCCAAAATGAGTAAAATATGAAATAACGAGCATGGAAGAAGGGACCCACTCATTTCCTTCAGTGGCTATCTGCCTGGTTCGCACCATTGTTCAGGGAAAGTACGCTTGATCCTCGGGTGCTGGCTCTAAACCTGGCCATGCAAAACCAGGGGGTTAGATCCTAAATAGCAAGTACCACAAAGAAAGCACGAATACAGAAATAAAACCAGGTAATAAAATAGATACATATATATATATATATATATATATATGTATATATATATATATATATATATATATATATATATATTTATCTCATAGTTTCGGTTCATAGCATATCGTGACACAACAATCTAACCCTACAACCAAACAAGGACAAGGGTTAAACTATCGTACCTTGATAGTCCATGTCCCTAGACTATTTGGCAGCAGATACAATACACAAACACGCTCAGTTACATAATCGGCCAATCATTATACAGCTTACTAGATGGAGTTTGGGTTATCCCAGAGATATTATGCATATAGGAATCCTCAGATCGAACCAGGTACTAGCAGGGTTAGCCGAGACACAAATTGTCACATAGCACATAGTAGTATCCATCGGTCCCTCATAAGGCCACCGTGCTAAGATCCATATAACACATAGTATCATATAATAGTCGGATATTGCCATCCACTAATGAGGATTTAGACAATATCCATGGGGACTAGCCTGCACACCCCAATTCAGATGACTGGAGGTAGCTAGTTACGCACGATCTCGATATTCCATTCCCTTCTAATGCTCTACAAGTTTAGTTGCCTAGTTAACCCTAATATTAACTGGAATTTTATGGCGTGGTCACATGGTATTCTCCTTATATGACGTGCCATAGTACGGCCACGCTAGATACGAATCCATTTGTCACTTGATAGTTTAATTTGGATTCACCCCAGCATGATGCAACAATCAATAGACCCTAGCCACGCTTGTTCATTGACTAACCCTTATATCCATGCTGAAGATTGAGTCATATCACATGTCACGTAGTGCATAGGTACACCACAGTGTAAACATGTAATATAATCGCGTAGGAACACTTATTACATAGGAACACATAGCACGTAGTAAGTGTATCAGCACGAATACAAGTGCTCGGACCATGACGCATAGATGGGTCTAATACTTTTGTGGTCATCAAAGTCACACATACAACTCATAAAGCCCAAAGGAACATTTAACCAAAACTAGTCCAATAAAATGTGTGCAAGGGGCCGCATGTGCGTAGAAGGATCAAGGTCGCATTGGAATCAGCTGCTGCATAAGATTAGTTGTCGCATAGAGTAGGCTGCCACATAGAGTCAGTTGCCACATATGATCAGTTGCCGCATAGAATCAATTGCCACATAAAGTAAGTCAAAGTTTACTCCTAGGTTAATCGTGCAGAAATGACGGTTAATAAATATGTGTCAGAAAAGTGATTGATATGACTGATGTGACAAGCCAAAAAGTTTATCAGGAAGAAAAAATAAAAGCATAGAAAGATGTGCCACGGTTTCAGAGTCGTGCGTCCAAGGATGGTGGCCACATACTCTGCTTGTCGCATAAGTGTCGGTGTCATATGGAGTTCGATGCTGCATGGAGTTTGATGCAGCATGGAGTATTTGGACTTAGTAAAAATCTCATGCGTTCAGCGAGTGAACACAAGTGTTCAAGGACATTGTGTGATGGCAGTCATGCGTCCAATAAGATGGACTCATGCTAGTCAATATGCGGCAAGAGCTCTAGCCGTATAATCCTCTCGGGCTGTATAGCACTCTCAGCTGTATAGCTCATTGGCTGCATGAAGACTTCTTCTTCTCCAACAGCAGGTTCGGCCATGGCAGAAAAGCTCTAAAATCTAAAATTTATTTTCTTCATAAAAACTATATTTTATCTCTGAATTGAGTGAACCAAAAGCCAAAACATTTGAAATAAAGTGCCCCATCCTTCTCAAAAAGTATTTTTTTCAAAAATATTATATTTTAGTAGATCAAAACCACCAAAAACATAAGGAACCCATAAAATCCTAAGTTAGAAAAATAGATCTAAGCAAATCTATCCATCAAAATCGAGAACTCCAAGTATTAAATGCGGTCAGAATCATCATAAGTACAGATAGACTAATAAAATGCAAGAAAAGAACAAGAAAGAAAAATCAAAAGGTTTCTCCATGTAGTGCAATATGTACTTGCCTAGAAATTAAAGAAAAAAGGGAAATAAAGAATGAGGGAAGAGAGAAAAATAAGTTAGCTTATATAGCTAGGGTTTGAGGTTTAGACCATGGGTTCAAATTTATGAATAAACCAACCCACAAATAAACCATGAACTATGCTAAACCAAAGAATAGTTCTAGTCTTCATGCATGCAACATAATGATCATGTGAGCAAAAATACTCTAAGCAGAAATAAATCCAAGCAAGAAATAAATATATTCCAAAATACTTATTTCGGGAATGGGGAGTGATACAACTCATCATTTTAGGGAGTTCTCAAGTGTTCATGACTCGAGAACTTAAAATAATAATTTAATAATGATTAAACAAGATAAGATTTACCTAGATCATTGGAAGGGAAGAATATTGCGCTACCGGCTATCCCGATCCCCAAGGGCCCCATGCAGCATGAACAACCCTTCTTGGCAAGGGCTTCATGACTGACTAAATTTACACGTGCTAAGGGACTTACAAGACAAGTTTATATACAAGTTTATGTTAGTAAAGCAAGTTTATAATTACAAGTTCAAGTTTATGGTTTTGAGTTAAATTTTTGTTTATGACTAGTAACAAGTTATGTTGTTGTATGGTTGAATATGCATTTAATTTACTAGACAAGCGTACACTTGGCCATCCGGATTGGCTGCAGTGCCAGTGGTAGCAATATTCTTAGCAATACATTTCTAGTAATTAGGGTTTGTGATAACCCTAGTTAGTTAATTATAGCAAGCTGTAGGCTTGTTTGGCCATGAATTGGATGTTTGTTATTCGTATAGCTCGCTCTTCGAGTTTTATTTTCTTCCGGCACGTGGTTTGGCTGCTAAGTTCTGCTCAGGTAAAGGTCTGCAACCCTGGTCTTATTTTGGTTTAAGGGTTGTGGTCCCGATCAAGAGTAGTTCCTATGCTATCTTACGGCTCGCCTTACTTTTATTTTTGCACTTATTATCAATTCTTTCAGTATTATTCTTGAGACAAGTACGTTGGTATTGTGCAAGTCTCGGTCAGCATTTATTTTTTATATGTCTCTTTCTGCTTATGATGTGATATGTTTGGTCTATCACCTCGAGATCCTTTGTGGTACTTGTTGTTTGGGATTCTGACCCCACTGGCTTTGTATGGCTAGGTTACCCCAAAGAGAAATTGGATCTACTGTACTTCCAGTAAGATGGCACGCACTCGTAAGACTGCAGCCGAAGCTCGCGAGTGGGTTTTCTTCTTCTACCCCTCGTCTTGATTTCTTCTTTTGTGGTGTTTAGCAAGTAGTAGAGTTATCTCCTAACATTTTTGAGACTGCGGCCAACGTGATGTATATATTAGACTATGGCTGGTATATTTGATCATGTATATTTAAACTCTGCTACTGCAGTATTTTGTATTCACTAGGTTCATGATCATATGTGACATATAATTTGGGATGTCTTTTTGCATTCATGTATGATATACTCTTGTACTTGTGTTGCAAGATTGAGATAATATGATTTGTCAACCTTAGGACTGACGTCATAGCATGCTAGAGTCCACCCATTTATCTTCTTAACAACCTTAACACATTGTGGCTAACTTCGGCATTCTGCAAGGTGTGGTTGGCGATGTCAGTCTCCGTATTTATTCAGTATTCTGAGAGCTGGACGTGACAAGGTTTTATTGGTGGCCCATGCAGGTCTATTTTTCATACTTGTGGGAGGACTAATCTTGTTAAAATCTCAATCCTCTATAATCTTTGAATGAAATCCACTTGCAACATGCACTTCTCGTTTTCCTTAAAATTCAAACTTGCTTGACATGATTGTTGTCATGTCCCGATCTCCGGCGGGCTAATCGGTCGTCCCCGCTATGCGAGAATCACCGTGCCAGCGCTTCCACTGGACGATCGCTTTGGCCCATCTGGACATGATGCCGCACGAGCATAAGCCGCGTCCGTACAAGGCCGTAGTTCATTGGCTGGCGGTAAGAGGTCTAAGCCACATAGTCGCACAGATTATCCGAGTGTAGCATAATTTTTAAATGAATAAGCGATTGGTAACAAGTTTACCGAGTCGTTAATAGCGAAAGTATTTAATAACACAAGTTGAAGTAAAATAAACTCTTTATTGATATTAACAAGTGTTACAGGCGGCGTATAGCCAAGATTATAAGTCGCTCAAACCTCTCTCTCTGAAACAGTAAAAGTGTGCCAAGTGGCTACATTTGTAGAATGATGTATAGGCGATGTTCCAACATTATGTCTTGTATATGTGCTTCAGTTTCGGACGCAACGCTCCAAGGCTTCAGAGTGAAATCCATGCCTTAGCATGCACGAAAGAGGCATCCACACCAAATGAGGTTCTCTCGCACCCTGTAAACAATATGGTGGATTATCAGTACACGAATGCACTGGTGGGGAGGCTACTCGCCCGCTCGACAAATCCAAACACGTTCAATCGGTTCCGTGCACCAACTATTAAGTTGCCTTTCTAGTTTTTCCTTAGGATTAGTTTCATGGAAATGTTGAATAGCCTAACTCGTGTGGCAGTGCACCGTGTGATATAAAAGAAAACACGGTGAGACTTACCAACTTACCATTTGTCCTTCCATGTCCAAGACAAACCAAGTTAATTCAAGCACGAGCATGTATAAACATTCAGGGGCAATAGCATATGCAAACACTGTATTGTGAGCTAGATTACGATTTGGGTGCACGAGTTACACAAAATATCAGGTGTATTGCATAAGATATTGAAGTATTCAATTGATATACAAGTATCTTATAACCATGATCGTTCAGGCATTTTCGACATTCTTGACCCGATGCAATGACTCGCACGCAGATAGCCGCTAAGCGAGGATGATCTTATCTATATGAACAATTGTCGCTGGCATTAGCCATAAAGAAACGTACTCAATGACAAGGGTGGAATACAATGAGAGTACAGGATGCACTACAGACCATCTCATCCTTGTACAGGAAGACTACACAGGAAGCTCCATCCGGATCGGATAGGCCCCGGTGCCCCGGAGACCGCCCGTGGAACTTGAGATCCGAATATCACCTTTTTCAAGTTGTCTGCGACATGCAGGTCAGGGTCTTCCAAATCCATAACTTGATATGATAATCCATGATTCTTGTTCTAAATCGAGCATTTGCTCCACTAGCTGTGTTCTTGATTTGCTTGACATGATTCTCGTTCAAAGGTAAACTTGATGTGATTATCATTCAGATGTAAACTTGACAGGATTCTTGATCAATGAACAACTTGCCTTGATGCCTTCCCCTGGTACGGGGACTGCCTTAGCGACAAACGGTCCCGGATACTTGCAGGTTCAATTATACAGAAGGACTATTCGATAGTCTTCTGGCTGACTCAATGCATGAACGATACGCGATAGTGTTACTTGCTTGTGGCATAAGTTTCGTGTGGCAAACATTGAGTCGAGGCAATATTACAAGTTAACATATAAGCAGGAAAGCATGCATTCATAAGGAACTCAAGCATCCACATTTGGCTCGAGCCCGAAGGTAAGCCGAGGAGTGAAACCATAAAGGGACTTACCGAGCGACATGATCTAGGGTCGTACAATGTAGCAAGTAAAACAGTGCACTGAGAAGAGCATATACATATCGTTATACTCGAGGCATAACGGGTCTAGTTGCACAAGGCAAAGGTAGCCTACAAGGGTCTGAATATAAGAAAATTTTTATTTCCATGCTCTAGCATAAGCAATACAATTTGGGATTATTCCCTTAGCTATGTGCATTGTATTATTATTAGCATGCAGGGGTGATTCACCTAGCGACTAGCATGAAACATCCATATTTTAAATGTGTTGGCTAAGCAAAGACAAGTTCATCGTAGCCACTTACCTTAGCGATGATTTGCCTCGGTCGAGCGATACTCCGAGCGAGCCTCTGAAAGCCTTTGCCGGACTCCTAAAGGGACATGTTTGGATATCCTTTGCCTCAAATGAGTATTCTCGCATGAGCAAAGTGGGTCGGGATATTACACTTTTGCTGTTTGAATCGGCAGTCCGCTTGAGCGAAATAGGTCGTCACATCATACACCACTCAGAAAAAGTCTCATCCTCGAGACTTCCCGAGCATAGGTCATTCTATCATATTATCGAATCTAACCCAAGCGTAGCAATCGGTACCACTAAATCTATTAGAACATAATCTCCTACTCGATTCTTACGTCGTGTTACGTGTATGCTGAGTCAGTCTTATTTGCGCCTTAGCGCGGGACATGTTTCTTAACGCGGGGTACGTTTTAATCCATCGTGAATGACGATCTAAGGCTGAGGCAAACTTACACGTCATTATACTTGTTCATAGGAATATTCACTTGCACTAGCAATTGAGATCAGCATATCGCGAGTCTGGATCGTGCACATATTCGAAGTACCCCTCAAACATATGCATATCAACCAACTCGGCGATAGAGAAGTCTCGGCACTCGAGTTTCACATCTCATTGAGTCTTGGATCGTACACACGTTCAAGGCGTCCCTCGAACATATGCATTCAACCAAACTTAGAGATAGTAAAATCGGACAAGCTACTTGCGAAAATCTCAAAGGTTCTCGTTTTATGAATCACAAGGATACTTCCGATAGAGTCAATCCAATTCCATATCGTCTTATTTCTAACTCAATCAAGTATTTGCACTACCGTTAAGCACGATCTATCCGATAGCGACTAGCGTCCATCCGTTTGGGTCAAACATAGCACACGTTATCATTACAAGTCTAACCCTAAGTCTTGTTGCCCCAGTTCTGTGGTTTGTTCAAGCAATATGCTAAAGTCGGTAATATAGGTTCATTCACTCGGCACAGGGTCATCTGCCTAATTGCTAGGTCATCTCACAAGGTCATAGGTACAAGTTCAAGCACACGAAATATCGTACAAATTTGTCGCACGATCCGTCTTTCCAAGGTGCGCATCTATGTTGTTGGCGCCTAACCCAACTCGATAAAAAAGTTTGATGCTCGCCCCAATTCCTAAGGTCAAACCATTGTTCATTTGCACGGGGTATTCTACCCAAGCTCGTTTCACTCAAATTTCTAAACATCGAGCACAGATTTTCCTACACACGATAATACGTTCGTTTGTACTGGGGCTCGAGTCCATTCAGTAAAATCCATAACATGTGTTGATAGAATCCCTATCCATTCTAAGTCTAGTCCACCAAGCCAAGATTTGGTTCTAAACCTTTAGTTTAACTTTAATTCGTTCAACCTGATTCACATATCCGTTCACGAAACCATCAAGCGTGATTTATTTCAGGTTCTAGGCTAACTTATCCATAAAATATTTTGATCACTTGTATTTCTAAATTCGTCTTATCGTGTTGAACCAAAAGTCAAGATGATCCATTAGCTGTCATGCTCCGATCTTCAGCTAGTTTGATCACCCTCGTTTGACGTGATATTACCACGCCAACACTCCCGCTGGATAATCGTCCTAACCCGAGTGTGACGCATGTACGGCATAGAGTTATGCTCGTATAAGACAAGAACGTTTGAATGTTATGGTTTTCTTCGAAATAATCAAGACACCTTATTATTTCTCTTTTGCTCCATCTAAGTTATGTTCATTCATGCAGTGATTATTATTCGTCTAGCAAAATCATCCAACTTTAATGTTACCGTTTCATAAATCTACAGTCTACTTCTTTCATTCTTCAAGCAACTAGTTTCAAATATTCAAACTCAAGTCTATTCCATCCTTTTTGATGCGTTTCCTTCATCGAGTTCATTTGGAATAATCACCGAACATATTTCCGTGAGTTCGATCATCCCCGTCGTACGCAAAATCACTACGTCGGCGCTCCCGCGGGATAATCGTTCTCGTTGGGACTAATTTCAAGAGTTATCGTTTATCTCTTTCATCGAATCAAGATATTTATTTTCGGAATAACTTTTATTTAAGCGATATTGTATTCAAGTTTAATCCATTTGTTTCAATCTGAATTTGCTCGCACGATACTTTAAGTTTCCAACAAGTTTTTCTTAACCAAGGTATCGATTTCTATTTCCGTGAATCCAATTCGATATAAGTCTTATCATTTATTTAAGACACTATAAAATCGTTCAATCTAACTATCGTACGAGACCTATGAATCGTTTGGACATTTTCTAAATGATCCATACACGACTCAGAATTGAGTCATCCAATCAAATCCTTAATCGATTTGTATCTTCCGATACGAAATACCATTCGAGTTATTTCCTAAAATCCAAACACGATCCTCAATATTTGCCTAAGCGATAAATCCGAGAAAGTTTCTATCAGTTGGCATTCTAAGTCTGACTCGTCTCATTCCTGAGCGATGTCCAAATCTCGTTGTAACTTAGCTTGCACCAAAGGGTCTCGGCGTGCGATACTCTACACAACTTAGCCGAATGGCTGTGTGTATAGCTAACCGTTTAGGACAATATTCGATTTCGTACTAACCAGTTGGGCAAACATGTATAGTCATTTCGGGTTTGCACATAAGCCGCAATTCTAGCACGAGTCTAATCCCCAAAGGGTCTAACACAGGTCGGCACAAAGGCCTTAGCATCATAATTTTGTACAAGCAATCACATCATTCATATGCACTTTTGAAAGTATTTAGACTTATTATTTGGAACATTCCGTTGGGACATAAAGAGAGTGTGTGTACATAACCCATGAACGAGATTTCCAAACTAAGAAAATCGAAACAAAGTCCAAAGGCGTATAGCTAAGCTCTGATACCAATTTGTCATGCCCCGATCTCCCGCAAGCTAATCGGTCGTCCCCGCTAGGCGAGAATTACCGCGCCAGTGCTCCCGCGCTTTCGCGGGACGATCCCTTCGGCCCATCTGGGTGTGATGCCGCACGAGCATGAGCCGTGTCCATGCAAGGCCGTGGTTCATTGGCTGGCGGTAAGAGGTCTAAGCCACAGAGTTGCACAGATTATCCAAGTGCAGCAGAATTAATAAACGCATAAGCGATTGGTAACAAGTTTACTGAGTCGTCAATAGCGAAAGTATTGAATAACACAAATTGAAGTAAAACAAACTCTTTATTGATATTAACAAGTGTTACAGGGGGTGTATAGCCGAGATTACAAGTTGCTCAAGCCTCTATCTCTCTCTCTCTCTGAAACAGTAAAAATGTGCCAAGTAGCTACATTTGTGGAATGATGTATAGGCGATGTTCCAACATTATATCTTGTATATGTTCTTCAGTTTCGGACACAATGCTCCAAGGCTTCAGAGTAAACTCCACGCCTTAGCACGTATGAAGGAGGCATCCACACCGAACGAGGTTCTCTCGCACCCTGCAAACAATATGGTGGATTATCAGTACACGAATGCACTGGTGGGGAGGCTACTCGCCCGCTCGATAAATCCAAACACGTTCAATCGGTTCCATGCACCAACTATTAAGTTGCCTTTCTAGTTTTTCCTTAGGATTAGTTTCATGGAAATGTTGAATATCCTAACTCGTGTGGCAGTGCGCCGTGTGATATAAGAGAAAACAAGGCGAGACTTACCAACTTACCATTTATCCTTACCTGTCCAAGCCAAACCAAGTTAATTCAAGCACAAGCAAGTATAAATATTCAGGGGCAATAGCATATGCAAACACTGTGTTGTGAGCGAGATTACGATTTGGGTGCATGAGTTACACGAAATATCAGGTGTGTTGCATAAGATGTTGAAGTATTCAATTGATGTACAAGTATCTTATAACCATGATTGTTCAAGCATTTTTGACATTCTTGACCCGATGCAATGACTCGTACGCGGATAGCCGCTAAGCGAGGATGATCTTATCTATATGAATAATTGTCGCTGGCATTAGCCATAAAGGAACGTAGTCAATGACGAGGATAGAATGCAATGAGAGTACATGATGCGCTACAGACCACCTCATCCTTGCACAGGAAGGCTACACAGGAAGCTTCATCCGGATCGGATCGGTCCCGGTGCCCCGGAGACCGCCCGTGGAACTTGAGATCCGAAGATCACCTTTTTCAAGTTGTCCACGACATGTAGGTCAGGGTCTTCCAAATCCATAACTTGATATGATAATCCATGATTCTTGTTCTGAACCGAGCATTTGCTCCACGAGTTGTATTCTTGATATTCTTGACATGATTCTCATTCAGAGGTAAACTTGATGTAATTATCATTCAAATGTAAACTTGACAGGATTCCTGATCAATGAACAACTTGCCTTAATGCGTTCCCCTCGTGCGGGGACTTCCTTAGCGACTAAACGGTCCCGGATACTTGCAGGTTCAATTTCACAGAAGGACTATTCGATAGTCTTCTGGCTGACTCAATGCATGAACGATACGTGATAGTGTTACTTGCTTGTGGCATAAGTTTCGTGTGGCAAACATTGAGTCGAGGCAACATTACAAGTTAACATATAAGCTGTCAAGCATGCATTCATAAAGAACTCAAGCATCCACGTTTGGCTCGGGCCTGAAGGTAAGCCGAGGAGTAAAACCGTAAAGGGACTTACCGAGCGACATGATCTAGGGTCGTGCAGTGTAGCAAGTAAAACAGTGCACTAAGAAGAGCATATACATATCGTTCTACTCGAGGCATAGAGGGTCTAGTTGCACAAGGCAAAGGTAGCATGCAAGGGTCTGAATATAAGCAAAGTTTTATTTCCATGTTCTAGCATAAGAAATACAAGTTGGGATTATTCCCTTAGCTATATGCATTGTATTCTTATTAGCATGCAGGGGTGATTCACCTAGCGACTAGCATGAAACATCCATATTTTAAGTGTGCTGGCTAAGCAAAGACAAGTTCATCGTAGCCACCCACCTTAGCGATGATTTGCCTCGGTCGAGCAATACTCCGAGCGAGCCTCTGAAAGCCTTTACCGGACTCCTGAAGGGACAAGTCTGGATATCCTTTGCCTCAAACGAGTATTCTCGCCTGAGCAAAGCGGGTCGGAACATTGCACTTTTGTCGTTTGAATCGGCAGTCCGCTTGAGCAGAATGGGTCGTCATAATTGTTCCATTCTCATCCCTTGTTGATTTCCTTGTGTCCTTATCCTTCAGGAACACCCAACATGCTCCTCCGTCCAAGGGTTTTATTTTACCGACAACTCCAGCAGATCCAGTACACCAGGGCCAGATCCCGATATTGAACCAAAGGCAAGCATCAGTAGCTTTTTATCAGTCGGCTCTACAATTCATGCATGCCCTACCAGCATGATCAGCTCCACTAGTCTTGTCGGAATAGCTAATACAGCCTGCTCCGTCATTCATACCCGCCCAGCCAGCCCAAACTACACCACCAGTTATACCAGTACAATAAGGGCAAGCAGGCTAGCAGGTTATATTAGAGAATATCTAAGCCATGATGATGGTACAACAATAACAACAATAGTAATAATTCCAGCTTCAATAATAAGTGGTCCAACTCAGCCAGCAATTTTAACAGGGACAAGACCAGACCAACACTACTCTTTCCTAGGGAGTTAAAGTAGCGCTCGAGAATAGTGGGCGTTATACTCAAAACTCGGCGATCAATGTTAGTCGCATGCACCCAACCAAGTTGCTTGGCACAAAAGATGCAATTTCAGTAAATTCTTGGCTCCAAGACTTTGAGGCCATCCTGGATGCAACCAAGACCCCAGATGATGAGAAGGTAACAATAGTAAAGCTGCAATTATCAGCTATTGCCCGAGATTAGTGGGCATCACAAGAATTGGCACTTCCAAAGCCCATTGACTGGCAGACGTTCAAGGAGCCCTTCCAGGAAAAGTATTTCTACACCACCGCCAGACTCTAGCTTCAGCAGCAGTTCATCAACCTCTACCAGAACACAAGATCGGTCGACCAGTATATGGCCAAGTTTTGCCGACTCAGTCAGTTTCCTCCCCATATGGTAACTTTCAACGAAGACCGAGCCAAGATATTTGAGCAAGGGTTATATATAGAGCTCCAGCAATTTACGGTGGGCCATAATTAAACCACCTACGATGTAGTACTCCGGGCAGCTAGGCCGCAAGAACTTGTCGGCCGGAGATTAGTAGCAAGGACCGGAGGCCAGATGAGGTCACAGTCATCCCTGAGAAGCACCAGTATTCAGTCATCACCAGCAGTTAGAACTCCTCGTCCACCAGCACCTCCTACCTCCACAGTAATATCAATACAATCTACTAGACAGTCTGTATCAGCAGGATGCAGCCACTGCGATAAGCCATGGCACACTAAAGAAAAGTGTAGGAGGGCCAATGGCCAGTGTCTCTGATGTGGGGCATCCAACCATATGATTGGTTCATGCCCAATAATGTATCCAGAGATTTCTTCAGTCCGATAGTTACCAGCTTCGTCTCGGACAACGATTGAACGCCCGCTAGGACCAATGTTAGTAGTTTGACCCCTAAACCAACGTCCTCTTCCGACTTAGACTCAATAATTCCAGCAACAACGTCTGGCACAGTATGCACAAGTTCAGCAAGCCCAATCTGCAAGATAGAACCAGCAGCAAGTCAGAGCCACAGCCCCTGGACGATGGCCTGACAAAACATTTGGCAACCTGGAGCAGTTGTTAGCCGAAGGTGTTATAATCGTGGGTAAGATTTTTGAGCTCTCTGTAGCTTGTCTCATTCTTGGGTTCTTGTCGAAGGATCTTGTGTTTTGACGCGTTCGAGATACGATAGTTGTTTTGATCATTTTATTGAGCAAAAGGTGAGTTCATCGCCCCCGCTCTTCCGCCTTAGTGAATCGTGGTACATAGTGTCTATCATGTGTCCCGAGTGTGAAGGTATATCCTGGATTAGAGTCATGTCCTCGATATAGTCGTTAGTACCGACTTACCTCCATGCTTGGCTCTTGTCCATTTGTGTGAGTCAGCATAAACAAGCGAGGACGAGTTCCTATTCGAATGACTCAGGAGCATATGTATCCACAAGCCTCCAATTCCATGTGTGTTGCTTTTGTGCATTTATTCATTAGTTACTTCTGCAGGTATTTTTTCTATTTTTAGTTATTTGCTTAGTGTAATTATTCGAATTGTGATTTGATTTCTTGAGATTTCTCGTGTGTTCCAACTCAATAAGCCTTAGTGCAATTTTGAGAACGAAATTTTTCTATGGAGGGTAAAGATGTCACACCCGATTCCAGATTTAGTATTTCTTAAATTTCTTGAATTTAATTTTTTTTGATAATGTATTCCTGCTGTATTTTATTTTATGGTTCCTGTCATTTATTATTGTTTTATTTTTCTGTTGCTGAGAGAGACTATCCAAGACCAGTAGAATATCTATTAGCATTTCCATAGACACGATTTAGGACCCGCATGTAGAATGGATACTTGGTTCAGTTTATTTTGGGTGAACCCATGATTAAACCATTTTTTCCTCTCTTAGTATATATATGGCTTTTCTCTCTTCTATCTTTCTTCTTCTTCATTTTATTTCCTCCTTCCTCCTCCAACTCAAGCTCCCCATAAACCCTAAACCCTAAACCTAAGGGAAGTTGCTTCGACTTGGACCGTGAGAGGTAGAGGCTAGGAGCCACCCAAGGCAAGTATATCTAGCCCAATGATAAATTCTTGGATTTTCGGATTTTTATATATGTTTTTGTTTTAAAAATGTATTTGATGTAAAATATTCTCCTTGAGTTGTTGATCATGTTAGTTCTTGGAGTTTTAGATTTTGATGTGTAGATTTTTTTATATCTGAGTTTCAAGTTTAGGATTTTTATGTGTTCTATAAATTTTCCTTAGATTTGATCTATTAAAAGTTAATATTTTTGAAAACTAGTTGCTCCTTATGTTAGAGCACTTCATTTCGAGCATTTTGGCTTTTGATTTACTTGATTTGGAGTTAAAATGGAGTTTTTATGAAGGAAACATTTTTTTTTTGGTTTTTTGAGCTTTTCGGCTATGACTGAACTTGTTGTTGGAGAAGGCGAAGTCTTTATGCGGCCAGCGATCTATGCGGCTAAGAGTGTCATGCGTCCCAAGAGGGTTATGCAGCATAAAATCTTGTCACATACTACAGCATGTGTCCATCTTGTTGGACGCATGACTGCTCATTTACACAAGTGTCGTTGAACCACCTTGTGCTTTCACTCGCTAAACAAAAGAAAATTTGCTTAAGTACAAAAGAGAGTTCTTGCGGCCATTGAGCACATGTGGCCAGAGAGTCCATGCGGCCAGTGAGCGTATGCGGCTAGAGAGTCCATACGGCAAATGAACGCATGCATCCAAAGAGTCCATGCAGCCAGTGAGCTCATGCGGCCAAAGAGTCCATGGGGTCAGTGAGTGCATACGGCCAGAGAGTCCATGCGGCCATTGGGTGTATGCGGCCAGTGAGTCCATGCGGTCAGTGGACGTATGCGGCCAGGAAATTCTTGTATGCATTTTATGTTCCCAGTTGATTAGTAATTCTTTTTTTGTGATTATTGTTGTGTTCTTACTTATATTAATGCAAGTTTATGATACCAGACAAGTTTTGCATATGAGTTCACAAGACCACTTTATGTATAAGTTTATAATCCTCACGATACCGTAGAAATATTTGTGTATGAAATTCTTTGTATTTGGCATCAAACAATCAAGTGTGAGTATTGTCCAGTGTATCACGTGTCGCGAATACGATAACTCATGAAAAGCTCATATTTGTGATTCGTCATTTTAAGGAGTTCTCAAGTGTCCACGACTTGAGAACTTGGAATAATAATTTAATAATGATTAAACAAGATAAGTTTCACCTAGATCATTGGGAGAAAAGAATATTGCGCTACCGGCTACCCCGATCCCCAAAGGCCCCATGCATCATGGACAACCCTGCTAGGCAAAGGCTCCATGACTGACCAAGTTTACGCGTGCTATGGCACTTACAAGACAAGTTTAGATACAAGTTTATGTTGGTAAAGCAAATTTATGATTACAATTTCAAGTTTATGCTTTAGAGTTAAATTTTTGTTTGTAACTAGTAACAAGTTATGTTGTTGTATGGTTGAATATGCATTTAATTTACTAGACAAGCGTACCCTTGGCCATCTGGATTGACTGTAATGGCGCTGGTAGAAATATTCTTAGCAATGTATTTCTAGTCATTAGGGCTTGTGATAACCCTAGTTAGTTAATTATAGTAAGTCGTAGGCATATTTTTTCGTGAATTGGATGTTTGTTATTCGTATAGCTCGCTCTTCTAGTTTTATTTTCTCCCGGTATGTGGTTAGGGTGCTAAGTTCTGCTCGGGTGAAGGTCTGCAACTCCGGTCTTTTTTTGGTTTAAGGGTTGTGGTCCCGATCCAGAGTAGTTCCTATGCTCTCTTGTTGCTCATCGCCTTACTTTTATTTCTGCACTTATTATCAGTTCTTTCAGTATTATTCTTGAGACAAGTACGTTGGTACCATGCAAGTCTCGGTCAATATTTTTTTCTTATGTCTCTTTCTGTTTATGATGTGATATGTTTGGTCTATCACCTCGAGCTTATTTGGGGTACTTGTTGCTTAGGGTTCTGACCCCATTAGCTTTGTATGGCCAGGTTACCCCAACGAGAACCCGGATCCATTGCGCTTCTAGCAAGATGGCACGCACTCGTAGGACTGCGGCCGAAGCTCGCGAGTAGGTTTCCTTCTTCCACCCCTCGTCTTAATTTCTTCTTTTGTGGTATTTAGCAAGGAGCAGAGTTAGCTCCTTAAATTTTTGAGACTGCGATCAGTATGATGTATATATTAGACCATGGCTGGTATATTTGATCATGTATATTTAAACTCTGCTAGTGCAACATTTCATATTCACTAGCTTCATGACCATATGTGACATATAATTTGGGAAGCCTTTTTACTTTCATGTATGATATACTCTTGTACTTGTGTTACTGGATTAAGATAATAGGATTTTTGGCCTTAGGACTGACGTCATTGGATGTTAGAGTTAACCCATTTGTCTTCTTGACAACTTTAACACATTGCGGCTTACTTCGATATTCTGCAAGGTGCGATTGGCCATGTCAGTCCCCGTATTTATCTAGTATTCTGGGAGCGGGACATGACAACGACACTATGCCATCTTTAGGCCTCTGTTTCCCCCAGGGAATGATGTCGATCCTATTAGCCTACAGCTCATGCATCGAACATGGTTCTCATTGCATTTACACTTAGTTTGGTACACCCTTTATTTATTGCAGTATTTTGAATCATTAGTGGCATATTTTTATGTATCTTGTTACATCTTTTTGAGGACCTAGTTTCCTTCCAGTTTTGTATTATTGATTGTCGTTGAGTTCTCCTGGAGCTGCTGATGAGTATCTTCCCAGTTTATAGGTATTGTGAGTAGTTACAGGTATCATGTATTTCGTAGTTTATCTATTTTGTTCTTACTGTTTATTGTTTATTATTTAGTATAGTGTTTGTAGACTCATATTATTCTCTCTCGAGTCTATTCGGGCAAGTATGATTACTGGACTGCAGATTGATATCACACCTCGATCCCGAAGGTCTCCCGACCAACGCCCCTGCTGGACGCGAATTACCGTGCCTCGGCGCTCCCACGGGGCGTATAGTATCGTTTGCCATCGGGACGTGATGCCGTGTGAGCCTGAGGTTGCACCCGCACAAGAAAACATCGTTAAAGTTTGGCTATCATCGCATCGAGTAAGCAGTGGAGGGACATTGTTGCAAGCATTTATCCATCTCAGTATATGGGGCAAATTGAGGCACAGGGTTCTCTGAATATAATGGGATCGTTCCATACATTATGCCTCTTTATATGAAAGCATCTCAAGCAATCTTGATATGGCTCAAGGCATCGACTCTAGATTTTTGGGCCTTTCTTCTCTCTGTCCTCATCAATGCCAAGTTGTTGTTGTTGTGCCAAGGCTCTAGCATCAGCCCGTTGCTGCTGAGCTTTGAACCATTCCTGTTGGGTTGTATGTCATTTATTTTTATTCTCAAATATAGCAATCAGCCTATCGATTTAGTCATCGCTCACGCTTGCTGTGCGCGATATCTCAGGGTTACTAGCACATGTTTTAGTCATCTTGCTGCAAAAGAGAGTAGCTTGCATTAGTCTCATAAAGTATTATGGACTTATTGCATGGGGCGTTGGGTTTTCATACTCTTAGGGACATATTATACTCTCGGTTTACTTCTTATAGATTAAAATCAATTTTTGAAATTCGGGACTTTTGAAACCGTTTAAAACTTATATCATTTTTGAAATTTGATATTTGAAGAGGCCAATGACGTAAAGCCGTGCTCTGATACCACCTGTCACGCCCCGGTCCTGTAAGGGCTGATCGTCCTCGCTTGGTCCCTATGAAACTGATCGTCCTTGCTTGGGCGCGATGCCAAGCAAGCACTTTGTAATCAAAATCTTCAAGTATTCAATAAAAGAAAGTATTTTGTGTTCCTAACAATGTGTTCAACTTTGGTTCTCTGTATTTATATTCCGTGCCTATATATGTATATTTTTGTCTGATTTGTGTCTTGTGCAGGTACTTTGCCTGGTGCAAGCGCAACTTAGGCTTGCACAGCATCGCGCCCAAGCTAGGACGATCGGTTCCATAGGGACCAAGTGAGGACGATAGGCCCTTACGGGACCGGGGCACGACAATTGATACTCGTATCTTCCTTTCTTTATGATCTTTTCTTGTAGATTGAGTTAGAAAGATGATATAGACTTAGTTATAAAATCTAGGATAGCTTATACATATTCTAGTTGGAATGGAGTCCACTTGGATACATAGTTGGCCATTGTCACATAGCCTGGTTCCAGGTATTTTAGGAGCGAGGTATGACATTAAGCTCATCAAAAGTAATATTAATAGATTCCTCAACACTTAATGAACATTTATTAAAAATCTGAAAACCTTTACTTTTTGTAACATATCCAAGAAAAATACCTTCACAGCTTTTGAATCAAATTTACCCAAGTTATCCTTGGTTTTTCAAATGAACATCTACATCCAAAAACTTTGAAATAAGAAATAGTAGGAGTTCTATTAAAGCAAAGATCATAGGTTGTCTTCTAAGATATAGGTCGAATTAAAATCATATTCAAAATATGGCACATTGTATTCACGGCTTCTGTCCAAAAGTATTTCGGAAGACTAAATTGATTTAGCATGACTCTGGCCATATCACTGAGAGTTTTATTCTTCTGCTCACAACACCATTTTGTTGAGGAGTTCTAGGACAAAAAAATTCATGAAAAAATATATTTGAATTACAAATATTTTTGAAATATGTATTTTTAAATCCGCCTCCGTGATCACTTCGGATACGAGAATCATGAAACGCTTTTCGTTTTCTACCTTTTTACAAAATGTTACAAATTCATAAAATTTCTTATTTTTATTTGCAAAAAAATAAACCCAAGTGTATCTTAAAAAATCATCAACAATTATATAAGTATAGAGTGAGGAAGGACTTTGTTCAAAACAAGCAAAGTTGTCCGGGTCTATACAACATGCTAGTTGTATATTTTCCCGAAATGAGGCTTGCCACGGGTTGGCTCCGTATTCGTAGTCTTGATTACAGGGTTGGGATTGATTCCTAATCAAAAATATGTAGCCGACAATATATGGCGGCGGAGGGCCAGCTTCTTGGTCTTGAATAATTTATGCAAGCCCAATTTTGTACCCCTCCAGCAATTGTCGGTACATCTATTGTTAGAGGGCGCATCCAGCACTATTTCCCATCCCCTAATGTTGTCCTTCAGTGTAGGCAGGAAACTCTCATATACTGAGGTTTGCACTGCACACAACAGAGAAGGCTATGTATATAACAGATTCCCATCATATATAACCATGATTTCGAATATTAATAAAAAATTGAATGTAAGATATTTCATTCATTTATAATCATGATTTCCATATTAATGAAAATCTCCTAAACTTTTTGTCAAACTTGGTTTTATGTGTTTGACTATAAGAATATGTGAACCCATCAGAGGTAGTGTGGACGTGACTGGTATCTGTGATTCTTTTTAGAGAGATTAAAGAAATTTCTAATTTTTAAGAAAATTTTGAGTGGATTTACTATTCATGGCATACCTACGACAAAGTACGAATAGTAAAGGAAAACAAAACTTGTTGGGAAAGGAAAAAAAGAATGAAAGGATTTGCTATCCTTTGTAAATTAAGACTATCGGAGGTAATATGAACTTGATAATTAACCTATGATCGGTCCGGTCCAAAATTGATCTGAACTGGTTGATACTAATACGTATCGGCCGATACTTTGAACCTAACATGATCTATTTGTACTAGTTTCGCTATAAACTTGACATGGGCTCTAATCATTTGCTTCTTGGATTGCATTGATAAATACTAGAAATATTGAAAAATAAAAAAATGTGACATAAGTTGTCTCATACAAATATTAGAATAACAAAAAAACTCCAAAATACACTAGGATATACAAAATAGGTATTTTATCGTTATCCGTATCAGTGCAACATAGGATGAATATTATGAAACTATATATAGGATACATTGTAGAAGCATGAAATACGCTGGAGAATTGTACGCGTATTATACAGTCAAAACCCCCAACATGCATGAAGTCCGCGTAAAGCAGTGCTTCAAGGCTGTGTGGCGTAAAACATGGCTTCAGAACTGCTCGCATAAAATAGAGCTTCAGAGCTGAGTGGCGTATAGAAGAGCTTCAGAGCTGCCCGCGTAAAGCAGCACTTCAAGGCTATTTTGGCGTAAAAGGTTGCTACACCTCCCTACGGCGTAAAATACGTTTGTCTTTAATGCAACGTAAAGTCATACGAGGAACTCTTCGTATTTCTCGAATGAATCTGTCAGACAAAACAGTGAACCTGACTCCTGACAAAAGTACTGCACGACGATCGAGAGGACGGCTGTGATAATGATTTTGCACAGAGATCCAGACTGTCATTTAGTGACATATCCTTGATACAAGTCATTTTTACGCATTCAAGAAATACGCTGCCTATTCTACACAGGCAGAGATGAGTTTTTACGCTCAAGATGAGACAAAATCAAACGCCACGTCAAAAGCTGTTTCTCGTACAGAACTCGAGGCATATCTCGGCATTTAATGCACGAGATTGAGGCATATCACTGTATTAAATGCACGAGATTTGGTTCTATCCTTCATAATTTTGTCATTACTGGGAGAGCTAAAACTAGGGCTAATACGCTTACATCACCATTCTGGCATTTTATGCCAACCAGGCTATTTTCAACCATAGGAGCACGTCGTATGCTATCTCCTCGAAATACGCCAACCAGGCTATTTTCAACTATAGGAGTACGCAGTATGTTATCTCCTCGAAATACGCCAACTCAGGCTATATTGGCAAAGGTACGTAATGAGGCTATTTGGCCCAGAATTTGCTCAAGACCTCAGTCAAGAAGGATAATTGGCTACTTTTACGCTGGTTATCTATTATTCATGCAGCATCAAGTTTTACGCAGAATTTGGCTTTTATGCCAACAAGATAGCTATTTGGCTCTTACGCCAACAAGACAGCTATTTGGCTTTTACGCCAACATGACAGCTATTTGGCTTTTACGCCAACGAGACAGTTATTTGGCTTTTATGCCAACCATCTTCACGCGAGGGGCAGTTACCTACGTGGCTTGCATGCCATGATCTTCGAGAAGCAGTTATACACGTTACCTCATAATGGGACACGTGTCATACGCGGATTTAGGAGATCATTCAAACGTGGGTAGCAGTTATTATAATTGCCGCGTAAAAGGTGTAACTCTCTTTATAGTTTAGCTTCTACGCCAACTCGACAGTTATCGTGACTGATCTCTATAAATAGAGACCTCTAGTCACGAGAAAAAAAAAAGAAAAGAGGAGAAAAGATCAGAGATCAAGAGATCATAGAGAGAGAGCACAGACAGAGAGTGTTGATTGACAACTTTGGCAACGAAAATTCAATCCCTCCTACAATCTTTGAAGCTTCTACTTCTTCTACAGCGCTTCTTCATTATCGTGTGGTCCAAGGGACAAAGTGATTGACCGCAGATCAGACTCCTATAGCAATTTTTCCCCAGAATTATTTTTATTGTACTTAATATCCTCGTATAGGATTAATTGTACTCTTTTTCTTGTTTGTAAACAAAAAAAGAAAGGTTTCGTATAAACCCTCTTCTTCTCTCATTTTTATTTATTCAAACACAAGATGGCGACTCTGCTAGGGACGACTTTCTCTTCTGACGAGAAGGCAATTGCTCAACACGATGCGGTAGCCGTCGGATCGACGAAGAAGACTTTGATCGTCCAATTCGACCAATCTGCTTATGAAGACATGCTTCGTACAGGGGGTATCTCTCGTTCCCCCTCTGTCCAGAACAACAGGAAGCTGCATAAAGTTTGGATGCCCAAGACGTCCTTTACCCTTCCTCCAAACTCTCCTCCTCTGATCAACAAGGTTATGACAACACAGCCTACGCGCTCTGCTCATAAAACTTTATCTCTCATCTGTAACATGGCAGACAAAACTTCTGGCAATGTCTCGGTGCCAATCCAGAAGTCTAGAACGCGCCCTGCGCGTAAAACTTCGTCTCCCGTCTGTGACGTGGCAGACAAAACTTCTGGCAATGTCCAGCGCCAATCCAGAAGTCTAGAATGCGCCCTACGTGTAAAACTTTGTCTCCCGTCTGTGACGTGGCAGACAAAATTTCTGACAAGGCCTCAGCGCCTATTCAAAAATTTCAAACGCGCTCTGCGCGTAAAAATATATCTCCCATCTATGATGAGGCAGATGGTCCCTTTGATCACATCAAGGAAAAACAAGTGGCGAGTCTCCCAACCTCTAGGCTTGTATGCCACCAAGAGAAGAAGTTGCCCACTCTTCAGATTACGCGAGACGCTGGAGGCCATTTGAGGACTTTCCCCATTTTACGCGAACCTGTGCAAAACTCCAGATTACGCCAGGATAAGCCCGTCCGCGTAAAGAATACTCGTTTCATGGGAAGGTACGCTCCTCAGAAAGATGATGGGCCGTATGCTACTCACATGGGTGAACTGTTGTATTCCTATGGCAGGAAAAGGGTTCTGGTCCCTAATCTCCGTGTTCCCATTGATGTAAAAAAGGCCGGATAAGCCTTCTTCTTCTTCTTCCATTAATCCCCCTTATTTGCATGATTTCTTAATCCAGAAATGCAAAGACAGGGGTCAAAATCAAGATTTAGTGCCCCTAACTACCAAGTGTGGGGAGATCGTATGGGAAGTAGCGTCAACATCTAATGTCGTCACGACATATGGGCTACGTGAAGATTCTATCTTTATTTTTCTACCTACTCGCCACAATTAGCATCCAATAGTCTTCGATCGAATGCGGAATAGACCGATTGCACAAGAAGATTCTCACGAGTCTGATGTTGAGAAAATGCAAATCCACATATATAGCCCACAGGCTTTAAAGATTATGCAAAGCATGGGTTATGACTTGAAGTTGGAGCCAGGCCTCAACTATGGAAAAGGCAGACGAATGCCGTTGCCTGGTGATCCTTACTGTCAACAAACTCGTTTCGGGTTAGGGTATACCGCATCTGTTGCAAACTCCAAACCTCCAGAGTCTGATCCTGTAATACAGGAGGCAAGTCCTTCTAAATCAACTTCTGTGGATGAAGGCAAACAAAGAGAAGTAGAAGAACCAGACAACGACATGTCTGGGGGTAGTCTCCCTCGACAAAATAGAGCAACATCCAAAGCTGGGGGTAGAATTCCCTCTGAGTCCGAAGATGATGCAACTATGACCATCTTCCCTGATGACCGTACGACTCAGGTATCGGAAGCCCGAAAGCCAAAGGGGACTTTCTCCTTCAAAGATGATGACATCATTGAAATCTTCAATATATTGATGAAGGAAAACAAGCTTCGGCTACCCAACATCAGACACCCTAAAAGGGCTGGCAAGGTCGATGACCCAGAATATTGTCTCTTTTATCGGTACATTCATCACCCCACAAAGGCGTGCTATATACTAAAAAGGAAAATCCAGGAGTTAATCAACGCCAAAGTCATCACTTTGCATTTATAACAAGGAGACGGTCACGGCGAATTGATCTCACTCCCACGTGGCAATTAGCTCCTTCAAAAAGGGCCAGAGGATGAGTCCCTAAAACTCTCCCCAGCAGAGCAACCTTCAGGTCTATCCCCACTCAGCAAATTATTCCCCAGTAAATTTTTCAGACATGGGTTCACATCCATATTATCTCTGAACTGTTGTCCAAATATTTTTTCCCCAGCTGAGTTTGCCATGTCCAAGTGACCTCTGAGCAAACCTCCCAGGTTGCTGCTATCGATTAGTTCATGTTCATATTACCTCTGAACTACGTCTCTCCACTTTCTCCGACAGGGTAAAATTATCACCACCTCTGTCCTATTTTTCTTTATCCCCACCGATTCATATCTTACCACGTCCACATTACCTCTGAATAAGATATTTTCAGAACTTTTCCATGTCCACATTTCCACTGAGTGAAGTTCTTTTCTTCGACTTTCTACTATCACATTCACCTAACCCCTGGTAGTGCTAGTCATTTCATCTTATTATCTATACTTAAGGTACACCATGGGTAATAAGTCCACAACCCAGAGGTACAAATCAACTCTTGGTTCTTCATCCCCAGTAGGTGCCTATGTGCAACATTTTCCCCTTCGTTACAAATTCTTGAAGCCATCATCCGTATCCAAGTGTCCCGGATACGCAATGGACAATGGATCCTCAAAATCTCCCCAGCGGAGCAATCCTTAGGTTTACTTGCACACTCCCGCAGTGACTATTCAAACAAACCTCATTAGACGCTAGCCACGCCCATATTGCCTCTGAGCTATCATCCCATTAATCTCCCCAGTGGAGCGATCCTTTGGTCTATCTTTATGTTTGGGTAGACCACACTCAACGAATCACTCTCCAATGAATTTTTCGGACATGGGTTCACGTCCATATTACCTCTGAACTGTTGTCCAAATATTTTTTCCAACTGAGTTTGCAATGTCCAAGTGACCTATGAGCAAACCTCCCGGGTTGTTGCTATCGATTAGTTCATGTCCATATTACCTCTGAACTACGTCTCTCCACTTTCTTAGGCAGAGTAAATCCATCACCACAAGAATGGTCACTTCCATATAACCTCTGACCTGTTTTTATTTATCTCCACCGAGTCATATCTTACCACGTCCATATTACCTCTGAGTAAGATATTTTCAGAACTTTTTCATGTCCATATCACCTATGAGTAAAGTTTTGCTCTTCGACTTTCTACTATCATGTTCACATAACCCCTGGTAGTGCTAGTCATTTTAGCTTATTATCTGTACTTAAGGTACGTCATGGGTAATAAGTCTACAACCCGGAGGTAGAAATCAACTCTAGGTTCTTTATCCCTAGCAAGTGCCTATGTGCAATATTTTCCCCTTCATTACAAATTCTTGAAAGCCATCATCTGTATCCTAGAGTCCCGGATACGCAATGGATGATGGATCCTCAAAATCTCCCTAGAGGAGCAATCTTTAGGTCTACTTTCACATTTCCGTAGTGACTATTCAAACCAATCCCGATAGACGCTAGCCATGCTCATATTGCCTCTGAACTATCATCCCAAGAATCATCCCCAGCGGAGTGATCCTTTGGTCTATCTTCATGTTCAGATAGACCACACTCAACGAATCACTCCTCAATGAGTTTTTCGAACATTAGTTCACGTCCATAATACCTCTGAACTGCTGTCATAATATTTCTCTCAAGCTGAGTTTGCCATGTCCATATTACCTCGGAGCAAACCTTCCGAGTTTCGGCTATCGATTATCATGTCCATATTACCTCTGATATCGGTTGTCATCTCAACTTAGCACCCGTACTTAATTCTAAGTACGCTAGTGGTGTTAGTTCCACAAAACTGCCACGTCCATATTACCTCTGGCAGGACTTGTTTTAAACTTATTACTTATACTAACATGCACAAGAAGTAATAGGTCCACCAAAAAAAACCCTGGTGGGATGCCCGCAATGGAAACAAATAATTCGAGTCCACATTACCCCTCAACAGAAATATGTCTCTCCACTATCCCCACAGAGTCATATTTTACAGTGTTCATATTACCTCCGTCAGGACTTGTCTCAAACCTATTACTTGCACTAACGTGCGCAAAAAAGTGATGGGTCCACAAAAAATCTCCCAGCAGGATGTCTTTACTACCCACAAAACCTATCACGTCCATATTTTCTCTGATAGGGCTTGTTTCGAACTTATTATTTGCACTCAACATGCACAACAAATAATAGGTCCACCAAAGATCCCCCAGTGGGATGTCCTCAATAAACACGGTATTATACTATGTCCATATTACCTCTAGTACGATATCCGAAGTTCACACAAACAATCGTAAAGAAATGGAGGGCCCTTATGTGCAGGTCCTTAGAGGGATATAACAAATACACAAGAAATTGACATGCATGAAAGTAAAAAAGTAAATAATAAATATAGTAATTAAACCATGTGAAATGTACTTAAGACATCTCTAGTAGCGCATGAGGTGGAAGAAATAGAAGAACACTGATCCCACCAGGCGTCCAAAAGGACTCGGGGGTACGCCATTTACACCATATACACAGTAAGAAACAGAAATCTCATACACTCACTAGTAGATTCTCTCCTCCCAATGTATCTGAACCGTATACGCGGTGCAGACATAATGTAACGATGTCAACAAAAATCTAGAAACTAAACTAACACCAACTACTAATATAAGATGCGAACTCACGTATCGATGTACGGTCGACACGCTAGTCCATGAACTATCTCACTCAGTGTACGTGATGAACAAGTGTCAGGTCAGAAGATACCTCATACCGTCACAATATACTAGATAAGTCTGATACTCTAAGACGCGTGCACACAACTAACAAATAAAAACTGGGCATATGTAAACTGAACAATACAATCAAGCAAGGTGTACTTGCCTTCCAAGCCAAGCAGCGAGCACAACAAATCTGGTCCGGAGCTCTCCACAGAAATGCCTCACCTACCAATTAATTATTACACTAATTAATCTCTACTTTCTAGTTAAATTAAGTTATTATCTAGTTATTAATTCTACGTTGGTTGCACATGTAAGTAACTACACACCAAAATATTACTAGTCGCCAAACATGCCAAAAATCATTTTTAAAACATTATTTGTTAAAAACTATTAATTCTGGAATTTTATTAGAAAATTAGATTTTTAGTGATAGGATCATCTCCTATAAATTTTATGAGTCCAAAAACCAAGGAAAAACCAAAACTATGTCATATGGGTCTATCGACTAGTTACCAAAACCAAATTTTGACAAATAAATAAATTTAGGATAAATACTAAAAAATCAGAATTAAAATATAATAATATAAGTTTAGATGTAGAAAATATAGATTTTTGGACGGAGTTTAAGTCTAAAATTGTCAGGGTCAACTTTTGTCAAAACTAGGTCAACTTGTTACATAAAACACCTAGAATTCTATTTTTTATAAATAAAAATAAAATTAGAATATATATTATAAAAAAATCAGTAATAAATAATATAAATACCATTTTATTTTACGTAAAAATAATAATTATTTGGGTTTTACCATCTACAAGCTGATTCTCTTAGGATTGGCAACCAATCTTGCTAGTATGCAAGTAAGGGATGGTACATGGGTATTGTTACCTTATAGACATCAAAATAATATTTATTTAACATAAATTTAGAATATATAATTTTAAAAAAATAGTAATTCATTAAGAAAAATAGTATTTTCTATCTACCATTAAGTCCTAACAAGGTCCAAGGGCTTCCAACAAGCATACACCAAAACTAGGTCGAAACTACCAATAAAATATGCTCAAAACTCTAATTTAATCCTAATTAATAATTTTGAAATTTTTACTAAAAACTAAATTTAATCCATATTAATAACATCTATATAAGTTTATTATCAAGAATTAAAGAATGTTTTGAAGGAGGTTTCATGCATGCACAAAATTTTTGGGTTAAACCTCAAACTAGGGTTCATGGGTTGCATGAGTTGTTCAAAATAAAATAATAGAGTTGAATCATCACAACATATATATATATATACATATATATATATATATATATATATATACATATATATATATATATATATATATATATATATATATATACATATATATATATATATAAAGAAGAGGTTAAAGAAAAAATGATATGGGACAAAGATCAGGAAAAGACGGACCAGACCCATTCGGTGACTTTCGCGGTCGCCCTCACTGAACCGACTTGGATCTGTCGAAGGGTTACCATTAGTATCTCTTTTTCTTTTTCGGAGAATGATTAAAGGAAACTTACTAGAAGGAGAATGAAGGAGATGAACTAGGGCTCTTGGATAGAGGAGGTGGTCGTGGGAAAGAGAATTTACGTGAGAAGAGAAGAAGGGGGTGAACCTTTTAGTTAGGTTTAAATATGGATAATGATATGTAGTTTGGTGGTTAGGATTTGTTTTAGTGTTTCCACCTATGGATATGATTTAAAGAGGCTAAAATAGGGTGAGAGTAATTCCTAGAATATTTAAATTAGATTTTAAAATTTTTATTTTAGATTTAAATTGATATGCAACAAGATTACATACAGGTCTTTCTTAATTGGGAAACTACATATTTAATTAAGATTCTAATTTGTAGGGGAATAAATTAAAGATTTAATTCATGAATTTAAATAAGTGGATGCTACCAAAAATGGATAGATGGAATATTTAAAGTAGAGGATTTCCAAATATGGAAATATTAGAATTGGATTGGCTCTAAAAGTGGATAAGGTGAAATTGTTGACCCTATCTCAAGAATGTTTCAAATTCTATCCTCCTAAAATAAATTTTACATTATATATATATATATATATATATATATATATATATATATATATATATATATATATATATATATATATATATATATATATAAATATTAAATACAAGAAACTACGGTTGTTATACTAGTGCCATAATAATGTTAAATGATAGAATTTTGTGTCACGAAAAGATCCTACGAGTTGTCTCCCGTGTAGGCTATTTTCTACGAAGGCGATGTAGATTTTGGGTTTGCTCTACTTTACTAATGTCCAACTACGGTTAAGTGTCCTAATAAAATAATTGAATTTTAATTGATATAAAAATAATCTAAACTAAATACAATACAACAATACACACAAAATACCTATTTTTGGGTGAGAGGATTTACAGATTTGATACGCACGAGTGCACCATCATGGAGCTGAGGACTCTAAGCGAAAGGATGAAGTATGGCGTTACTAAGCTGGCCATGTCGACAGAGTGCAACGTGACGGCGTACAGGGGTCACATGTGGCCCTGGGCGAGTCACTGGCGATTATGCAGGATTTAGTGGCTCAATATAGTTTGAGATTGTTATCTACTATTTCTTCATACAACATTCGATTGGCGAGGATGCAGGATACGTCGTACTGGTGCACCTGCATGGACATTGACTCCCCCAACTCCAGCTCCATCGTTGACGATTTCACAGGAGAAGTATGACAAGATCTTATCCCAAGCCCTCCTAGGTGCTCCTCCTCTAGATCAGCAGTAGTCCTAGTTAGGACTGTTTGTTTGTGTATTGGCCTATGATTATGGGTCCTTTATGTATTCGTTTCAGACTATATATATTTCTTGAGGTACTTTCTAGATGTTTATTTTATTATTTATGTATGTGTTTCTTGAGACTTAGTTAGAATACAAATGTGTTATTTTTAAAAAATTTACTTCATTATTCATATAAATGTATAGAAATTAACCAGTGTTGATTGTTCCACCGAAGGGGTTGGCGAACACAGGGAATCAACGGAGGGTTGCTCCGGGTCTATTTATATAAATTGTGACTTTATATCTACAGGTAGATTTATTATGGAAACTATTTTCTGCGTGTTATTTTTTTTGTAATTCTGCGACATTCAAAGACATTATGTGATATTCATCGACGTGGCTAACATGTATCAGAACGTCGCCGAACGGTACTATGAACGTGGTTGATATGTTGCTAAACGTCGCTAAATAGTTGACATAGCAAATTTCCATGTAAGCATTGTTGTAGTAAAATATCGTTGAATGTGTCACTAATTTGGCGATATTTAGGAATATAATCAACGTCGTTGTTTTAGCAACGTCACGTCGCTAAATGTTGCTATATGTAGCGACGTGCCTTGTCACTAAAACACGTCGTTATAGCGACGAATAATGACATTTTTGTTGCCAGCGACCATGAGTTCCGCGATATCATGTAAACGTCACAAAATACATTGCTATCTTTATTTAGCGACGTATATTTACATATTAGCAACGTTTTTAGGCGTCGCTAATATGACTTAATCTGGTAGTGTTCTATATCCAAGTAAGCATCCTCAGTCGAACATCTTTATGTTGCCAATCCTAGCTTCCAACACCTTTGTACAACCTAGCAAATCTTCATACCTAGGGGTTCGGTATCAGTATACATCATATACTAGTAAGTAAGGTAGCCCACTCGCCTAAACCAATACTAAGTAGTCATGTGAAGCATACGATTTTATATGGTAATCTTGTTATATTGAACTAGATTGATTGCAATTCATATCCATGGCATCTACTGAAACGGGAAAGCATGTAGTCTATAAGTATGTAAAAATGTTATACTTGATAGAGTAAGTACCATAGGAACGTACTGAACCGTGTCACTCAACAGTAACTTCTTACCACAACCGATGTACTCACCCTTGTACTGATGCAAGGTGAATATTTGTCGCCTGCATAAGACATTTGTTAGCATGCCGACACTTATCTATATGAAGGTCATTGGTAACACGCATGCCGCCATCTTCGACTATATTCGTGGTAAATAATAAACACTTCGCGTACAGGTTGTGAGCCTCACTGAAGGCACTATCTTATCATTATTATGACGCACCCTTCCAGTCCGGGTTGCAAGCCCAATTGTAGGTCACGTAATACTCTATGCCATTTTATTATGGCACGATAAATCTGCTTATTCCTCCTAGATCGAACGATCCTAGTGCCCTGAGATATCCATTCGAGGAACCATACGCCTTGTACACAGGCTGTCCATAACCATGCGAATCCATGAATAACTGACTATAAAATACATGCAAGATAACAAAACAAAAGTAAATTAATGTACATACCTACTCGGCATATTATATTATTCTCACATTAATTATAAATTCGATCAGTGTTAGGATTGGCGACCTGCAGGCCCTAACATACCGACGGCTCTTAGGTATTGTACCCCTTCCAACAGTCTGTGGTATCTAACCACACTATTCACTTTGCTAAACAAAGCCTATCATTCCATACCGACAGTTTTGTGGTATTGTGCCACAACTTCTTGATTCGCTGACAAAGCTTATCATCAACATACTGACAGTTCTGTGGCGTTGCACCATAACTATCTACTTCACGTTTGAAGCCTTACTACCAATTCGCGTGCACAGATGCATGCTCTGATACAGTTATTTAATATTATATACTCAGTATTCAATATATGTCATAATTATCTGTTTATCCGAACCAGGTACCATTGAATCTACGATGTTACAAGTACACAAGGGTAAATTTTATTAAGGGAATAAAAGAGTAGAAAAGAAGGACCATAGCCCACCCACCTTATCCAGATCTGTATATCATTTCGTCAAGCCAATACAGCCTATTAGTCTGACTATGCGATCTGATGTGATGCACGATCTTCTTAACTGATATAACCATACGAGCACGTTGTGCTCTCCATCGTTTCGATCCGACCAAATTAAGCAAGACTGTACACTCGCTCGAATCCAACGATCTCTTGCATTGCTCTAAACTAGTCCATTGATCCTAAACTACGATGTCCACCCCATGCCTCATCCTATTGCGAGACGATACTCTGATCACAAGAAACTCTGTATACTACATGTATATAAAACAAACCAAATTAATACTTCTTGTAATTATCGAACTATCATAATGCACCATGCGTTGTGAGAAATTACAATCAACGCAGCAGTCCCGTAGGAACCAAGGTTTCGTAGGAGCTGATACCTTGCAGAAAACCTATGTTTCGTAGGAGCAGCCTTCCCGCGGAACCTGACTCCAGTATTTCATAGGCCGATCCTAGTCACGTATTGGACCACTCAGAGATAGAGGTAGGCCCTACTCTTAGCTATCCAGAACAGCCAGTTGAGATTCTGGACCGGAGAGAGAAGGTGCTGAGGAACCAGACCATTCCTATAGTATGCGTCACATGGAGGCATCACTCTCTGGGCGAGTCTACCTGGGAAATGGAGGTTGAGATGCGAGAGCGGTACCCGTATCTGTTTGTTCCTTGAGGTATGTTGTTCCTTGTTCTATTTTGCGTTCCTAGGGGTAGCTTCATCTTTGAATTTCGAGGACAAAATTATTTTAAGGGGGGTAGACTTGTCACTACCATATTTTCTAGAAAAAGTATTTTGGTCATTTTCATAATTTAATAATTATTATACATGTTGTATATTTATTTCTTATATTATTTAATTATTTTAGATGCTACATTATTGTTTGGACTTGTGTTAGTGGACCTAAGTAGATTAGACATGACTATTGGACCAACATTATTTTTAGTTAGACTTGAGCCCAACAAACAAGCCCAATTCTTTAAGTTGGTGATTAATTAGTCAAACCATTAGTAGTATAAGCTTCTTTCCTTAATCATTTTCTTCATGAAAAGCCCAAAAAGATATTTTGGACAATTGATATTACTTTAGTCTCAAGGAAGGGGGCCAGCCTATATGGGGAGGAGAAATTTCTCTCTCCTCCTTTCTTTTATTATAAAATTCTAGATCTAGAATTTTTCTCTTCCAAATTTCTTTATCGCTACCAATTCCTACCCAAATTCCTTCCTAATTTCTTCTCTATTCACCATTGGAGGCCATTGGAGCAAGGAGAAGAAAGAGCATAAGTAGAAGGCTCTTGATATTCAATTGAAGTCTTGCATTGGGAATCCATCTTCCAATAGGTACATTTCAGTTTTACCTTCTAATTAGACTCTATGTCGGTAGTTTAATCATTAGAAACCCTCCTATGTACTTGTAAAACCCCCTTCCTAGAAATATCGTATATACCTTTTATTTATTAATTATTAATTAAATTGTAGTAATTAGGTCTAAATAGGAGAAATAGATTTTTAATAATTTTTACGTTAGGTGTTCGGGCACTTAGAGGACTTATGGGACCATCAGAAATTTTTCGGAATTTATTCCATGTAGGAGATCCCTTGAGCAGTTGCTAGTCTAACGGTGTGCATTATTCTAATCCATGAATTTTCTTATGAGTATATATATATATATATATATATATATATATATATATATATATATATATATATATATATATATATATATACAAATATATATATATGTATATATATTTTATAAAGAAAGAAAGGAAAAGAAAAGAAATGAAAAGAATTAATTTAATAATAATCTAATAATAATAATATTAATAAGTTACTACTTAGCCTACTTTTCCATCCTTAGCAAAATGTTGCGGGAACCCACCCACTTTTGACCCTTCAACAACTCGTTGGCTGCTGCAACTAGCAAATGCCAGAGAAGACCCGCCCTAGTTAGTTTCAGAGGCAGACTCTTCTTCACGCGGACCCGCTCCATCCATCCCTCTTTTTCCCTATAAATTATATATAATATATATATATATATTAGCTCTCCAAAACCCTAACCTAATTCCCAGACTTCTCCTTCCCATCTAGAGCCGTCACCGCAGCCAGAGGAGCCCCGCCAAGCCATCCAACCATCCCGTCGACACCGACCTCGCATCCTGCAGTTTCCCACTCGAGGTACCTTCGCTCCGGCGTGTTTTTCCGTCGACTCGCTCGACCAAACGCTGTTCTATTTTCATAGGTATGATCTCCCCTCAACCCTCTCCAATATTTGTTTTATAGTCAACCTCGGAAAACGTGTGCCCCTGGGTGAAAAACAGCGCCCAAGTCAGCGCGAGCAGACAGAATTCTGCAATCGCAGAATTCCAGAATGACCGCCCATATTGTCGAGTTCGTATCTCCCACCACAGAGATCCGAATTCAATGATTCTTTTTGATACCTGTAGATTACATGACCTAGTTTATTTTCTGTATAATAACTTAGTGCTATTAGTCGCTGTGGACAGAATTATATTCGTCACAAAACTGCGGGCACCCACTTTTTTCGGTTTCCAAAAGTTGGAGATCGGAGCGTGCCCCGCCAAACGGGACCGCCCCGCCGTGTGCCAAGTGTACCGAATGGTGCACACAGCATAATCGGATACGTGAAAAATCGTGGGGACTGATTCGGACGGGTGTGCGCGCCAAAATCAGGCCGTATCCGCGGACACATTTCGTGTCGCCACTTTTGTGGAACTCGCGAGTATTTTGTGCACGCTTGTCAGATTACGACGAAACTTGCGCCACTGGACTCGTGGTAACGTGCTGGTCCTGTGACCCAAAATTTCATGCATTTCTGAGACGGTTGACCAGATCGCCAATTGGCGGGCCCCACAGTTGACTTTTTGGACAAAATAGTGTTCGGCTCATCGGAATCCACATTTGGACATACCGTTGGGTTCGTATTGACATCTAGATTTGTTTGACCTATAGTTTGTCCCATTTAGAGACTGTTACCCTTGGCACGCTTTTCGGTGCAAAGTGGGCCACACGTGGACCCCACTTTTATCCGAAATTACCGTTTTGCCCCTGTGTCCAAATTGGACGAAAGGGATGTGCTTTTTAGCTATTTTGCTCATTTTGGAAACGTTGGTGATGTTTATTTCAGCATCCGAAGACGTTTGTTCGGAGTCCTTAGTTCCAGGTTCAGTGTCCTTGATATTTGGGCGCGTACACTTTACAGATTTTTTGCCAGGCAAGTATACCTTGCCATTGTACTGTTTTTACATTCCATATGAGGCATGCATGGTTATTTTTTGCTTATTTAGTTCATTTATTTTAACTGCTATATAAACTGCGCGTCCAAGGAAACTTGGGTGCAACGACGGTGTCGTCGTACTATGTTTTTATTTATGTACATGCATTGGACCTACTTTATGAGACTACCCCATTTTCATGAGGCATTTATGTTTCATTGGCCATGACACTATTCTTACACGAGTGTGAGTCACATGTAGGACACGGACTTGCGTACTCGGCTGGCCACTGGTACGTATAGGTCGTGCGACGGATAGGGATAACTGCCAATAGAAACTTTGCATACTAGTAGACCTGGCGGTTATTAGAGGTTTATCGTGTCATGGACATGACATGCTTAGAGCATTGGGTGGGGAGAACAACAAGTACCGCATTTGAGCTCCTTTGCACTTTTTCTGTGAAGCCCGGATTCTCCGCTGGAGATACGGGTGATGATGACCACTATATATTATGTACTATCAGGCGGGCCACCGGCGTTCAAAAGACGATGTGCCTTTTAGGCCCCTGGATCTCCAAAAGAGAACCATGCCAAATCCCAGTTTTCAGCCAGATAGCTCACTTGTGGGGAAAGGTGTTCTTAACTGCATTCACATAGATGGTTAGGCGACCCCAATGGATGTTTATTTTCAGTACTTTATTGGCATGTGCTTTTTGTATCTTGTTACGTCCCTCTGAGGACCTGGTCCCTTCCAGATATAGGTGAGCAGGAGTATCCGCAGGAGTATGGACCTGGACCTGATGCTACCTATCAGCCTGAGGAGATCTTACCTTCTGATTACATGTGATTCTTTGCAGCTGTTTAGAGATTTTAGTTGCTATTCTTTTATAGACATTTATTCTTATATTAGAGTTTATTCTCTTCTCTCTCGTTAGTAGTTTATTATAGTCGATTTGCAGTGGATTTGTCTCCACCCGACTATTGTACTTTGAGATTACTATTTGAGACTACTTCTTTGATATTCAGTTATTGATTTCCTTTATTCTATTATTTATGCTGTGGATGAGATATAGAACTGCGTGTGACTTGTTGTGACATATATTTACCACTGTGGATTGGATATTCATGTACAGCGTACGTGTGTATATGGTTTCCATATATTGGAGTTCGTATACATACGGCTGGCGTGTTACGTATTCCTAGTCCTACGTATTTTGGGACTGGGGCGTGACATGTTTTTGTGGTGGCCTATGCATGTCAAGAATATATTATCTCGGTTACGTAACTGTACCGAACAAGCCTGCGTAATAGGAATAGAGTATAAGGATCTCATCCACGCTTGATTGAAATTCATCCTTCCTATTTAATACTTGCATCCTGTTTGATTCCTGTACTTTTTCTAATCGTTTCGTACGTCAACTGCAGAGAGATGGATTTGCAGAATGGACGTACTGCCGCCGATGGCGACGCAACTTTGGGAGTCAATGGGCAGACTCAAGGAGGGACCCCAACAATTCCTAGGCTTCCGGGGCCAGATGGACAGACTCACACCCCAGTTCCATCTGACCTTCCCGCTTCACCTTTTGGGAACCTTCCACCTGCCTCAGTACCGCAAGATGGCCAAGCGTAGATGTTCCAATTCTTTCAGATAATGATACAGGAACAGAGGCAGCAGGCAGCCGAGCAGAGGCAGCAGGCAGTCGAGCAGAGACAAGAATTCTTGGCAGCACTAGAGAGGATGGCTGCACATGCTACTGTACCAGCCCAAGCACTAGCTCCAGTACCTCGAGCTAAGGTTGGATCAGTAAAGGATTTTGTTCAGATGGGTGCAAGGCAGTACAAGGGCACTGAGAGCCCGGAGGAGACTACCAGCTGGATCACTCACACACAGAAGCTACTGGAGGCATCACAGTTACCGACGGACCTATGGATGACGGGTGTACGGACGCTTCTAGATGGTAATGCTCATCACTGGTGGGAATCCATGGAGCGCCAGTTGGGTACTTACCAGACTTGGGAGCAGTTCTTGGAGTGCTTCGAGGGAAAGTACTTTCCGGACACTGTCAGGGACACCTTGTATGATCAGTTTCTTCACTTGGAGCAAGGGAACCAAACCGTGGACAAGTATGATGCCGAGTTTAGTCGACTCAGCAAATATGGTGCTGCTTTGATACCAAATGACTTGGCTAAGGCTAAGAGATTTCATCGAGGACTGACCCAGGAGCTACAATATTATACAAGCTCGCAGTCCCGAGTCTCTTACGCTGAGCTACTGACAGAGGCCAGATTTCAGGAAACCATTAGCAGAGGAAGGGGAGCTCAGCTGAGGACACAACAAGGATCAGAAAGGATACAGCAGGGACCAGCCAGGACACAACAGGGAGGACCTATCAGACGCCCCTTAGCACAACAGCATCAGCAACACAGAGCCGGACCGTACCAGATTCCGGAAAAACCCCAATATAATTATTGTGGGAAGATCGGACATATTTCGAGAGATTGTCGGACTCGCTTGGGTCAGTGTAAGAGATGTGGCTCCGGACAGCACCTGGCGAGAGACTGCCCCATGCAGCAGGCACTTCCACCGCCAGTTCAGAGATTAGCGCTTCCAGCACCGAAGCCAGCCAAGCAGATGACCGGACCGGGAGCACCTCGACCCCCAGCAGCAGAAGGATTTCAGAGAGGACCACCGCTACCCACTCAGGAGGAGCAGTATATGAGGACTGGACATGGACAACCACAGAGGAACGGGCGAGCTTTTGCAATGGAGGTAGATGACATGGATCATGAGGTGGATGTCATAGCAGGTATTATCCTTGCTTTTACTTTTCCCGCTGTGACATTATTTGATACGGGAGCCACCCACTCATTCATATCATCTAGTTTTATTGCCAAACACAATATTGCTTCTACACCATTATCTAGTTGTGTTAGAATTCTTACCGGAGGAGGAGTTGTACCAGTTAGTCGAGTTTGTAGATCGGGCCCTATAGTGATACGTGGCAGAGAGATGAATGCCCAACTCTTAGTCCTTCTTATGCCGTCTTTTGATATTGTGCTTGGAATGGACTGGCTGAGCAAGAACCACGCTTTCTTCGATTACTTTGGAGGAAGCATTCTTTTTAAGGTACCAGGCCAGCCTGAACTTGAGTTTACCCGAGGATCCACAGAAATCCTTGATGGTATGCAGCTCGCAATGGACGATGTTGTCTATCACCCTATTATTTCAGAATTTTAAGACGTCTTCCCAGAGGATTTGCCAGGACTACCCCCAGACAGAGACGTAGAGTTTTCAATTGAACTAGCACCCGGATCAGCACCTATAGCATCGCATGTTTACAGACTGGCGAAGAAGGAGATGGACGAGCTGAAGGCACAGTTAAAAGAGCTAGAGGAGAAAGGTTTCATCCGACCGAGTGCATCACCCTGGGAAGCACCAGTGTTGTTTGTACCCAAGAAGGATGGGTCAGTGCGTATGTGCATTGACTACAGGGCCTTGAATGCAGTGACAGTGAAGAACAAATATCCATTGCCACGCATTGATGACCTGTTTGATCAACTCAGTGGAGCTAAGGTATTCTCGAAGATAGATCTGAGATCGGGATATCACCAAGTGAAGGTACGGAAGCAGGACATTCCGAAGATCGCATTCAGAACAAGATATGGACACTACGAGTTTTTGGTCATGCCATTTGGATTGACCAATGCTCCAGCGATCTTCATGGACTTGATGAATCGAGTCTTCCACCAGTACTTGGACCAGTTCGTGGTCGTCTTCATAGATGATATACTTGTCTATTCGAAGAGCCACGAGGAGCACGAGGAGCATCTGCGGATTGTTCTAGAGACTTTGAGGAGAGAGCAGTTATATGCTAAACTCAGCAAATGTGAGTTCTTCTTGGACAGAGTTTCATTTCTTGGACATGTTGTTACAGGAGATGGTATTTCTGTTGATCCAGAGAAGATCTCCGCAGTTGAGATATGGCCTGTTCCTAAATCAGCAGCAGAGGTGAGGAGTTTTCTTGGACTTGCGGGATATTACCGACGGTTCGTGGAAAACTTCTCAAGGATAGCGGCACCTATGACTCGTCTGACTTGTAAAGATCAAGAATTTATATGGACCGACGAGTGTCAAGCAGCCTTTGAAGAGTTGAAGAAGCGACTGACTACAGCACCAGTATTGGCGATTCCGTCAGGATCAGGAGGTTACATGATCTACAGTGACGCATCAGGAAAAGGCTTGGGATGCGTATTGATGCAGCATGGCAAGGTGATTGCATATGCATCTAGGCAGTTACGAGTGCATGAGAAGAATTATCCGACTCATGACTTGGAACTTGCAGCCGTTGTATTTGCTCTGAAGCTATGAAGATATTACTTATATGGGGAACGAGTGAAAATCTATACAGACCACAAAAGCCTCAAGTACGTCTTCACGCAGAAAGAGTTAAATATGAGGCAACGTCGATGGCTCGAGTTGATGAAAGATTTCGAGATAGAGCTACATTATCATCCAGGCAAGGCTAACGTGGTAGCAGACGCGTTAAGCCGGAAGCCAGCAGCTTACTTCTTGACAGCACAGAGGGAACTATTGGAGGACTTGCAAGAGCTTGGCATTGAAGTGATATTACCCAGAGCAGATGGGACACTAGCCAACTTGCAAGTTCAATCATCATTGGTAGAGAGGATTAAGGCAGCTTTGCCTACAGATGCCAGATTCAGGAGACTAAAGGAAAGGACAGAGGCCGGAGAACAGACAGGATTGCGCATTCACGAGGATGGGACATTACGATGTGGTGATCGTCTTTATGTTCCAAATGGAGAGATTCGACAGGAGCTGATGACAGAGGCTCATAGTTTGATCTATTCTATTCATCCTGGAGGCACCAAGATGTATCGCGACTTACGACAGCATTTTTGGTGGCATGGGATGAAGAGAGAGATAGCTCGCTTTGTAGCTAAATGTCTGGTATGTCAACAAGTGAAGGCGGAGCACCAGAGGACAGCAGGATTATTGCAACCACTTCCGATTCCAGAGTGGAAGTGGAAGCACATCACTATGGACTTCGTCACGGGTTTTCCCAAGAGTCCAAGTGGGAGAGATGCAGTGTGGGTAATAGTGGACCGACTCACCAAGTCAGCCTATTTTATACCTTTTAGAGTGGGTCAGTCTACATAAGCTTTAGCTGATTTATATATGAGGCAGATCGTGAGATTGTACGACATACCAGTCAGCATTGTATCGGACAGAGATTCGAGCTTCACATCGCACTTTTGGAGGAGCATGCAAGAGAGTCTTGGTACTCGTCTGAAGTTCAGTACATCTTACCACCCGCAGACAGATGGGCAGTCGGAGCATACTATTCAGACCTTGGAGGACATGTTGAGGACTTGCATGTTAGACTTCGGAGGATCATGGGAGGACCACCTACATCTTGTAGAGTTTTCTTACAACAATAGCTATCAAGCGAGTATTCTGATGGCTCCGTTTGAAGCATTGTATGGGAGAAAATGTAGGTCTCCTGTGTGTTGGAGTGACATGGGAGAACGTCAGATTTTGGGACCCGAGTTGGTGGTCAACACCGTAGAGACAGTCAAGAAGATTCAGGGACACTTGCGAGCAGCGCAAGACAGGCAGAAGCAATGGGCAGACCTTCATCGTCGTCCCTTGGAGTTCAAAGAGGGCGATCACGTCTTCTTAAGGATATCACCGACCAGAGGCACCATCCGATTCGGAGGGCGCGGCAAGTTGAGTCCAAGGTATATTGGACCATTTGACGTGCTCGAGAGAGTTGGAGAGGTGGCATATCGACTTGCGCTACCACCTTCACTGGAGGGAGTACATGACGTATTCCATGTGTCGCAGCTCGGGCGATATGTGGCTGACAGCAGTCATGTTCTTGACCATTCAGAGATCGCCATTGGGCCAAGCTTGTCTTACCAAGAGCAACCCGTGAGAATCCTTGATCGTCGAGAGAAGGTATTGAGGAACCAGTCTATTCCCTTGGTTCGCATAGCATGGAGGCATGGCGCACCAGGAGAATCAACTTGGGAGCGCGAGGACGACATGCGCAAGCGCTTTCCGAACCTATTCGTAGACCAAGGTATGAATTTACATTGTTAATTTATATCTTATACCATCCTTGCATTCTATCGTGGCTTAATTTTAATTTCGAGGACGAAATTTTACAAGTTGGGTAGAATGTAAAACCCCCTTCCTAGATATATCGTATATACCTTTTATTTATTAATTATTAATTAAATTGTAGTAATTAGGTCTAAATAGGAGAAATAGATTTTTAATAATTTTTATGTTAGGTGTTCGGGCACTTAGAGGACTTATGGGACCATCAGAAATTTTTCGAAATTTATTCCATGTAGGAGACCCCTTGAGCAGTTGCTAGTCTAACGGTGTGCATTATTCTAATCCATGAATTTTCTTATGAGTATATATATATATATATATATATATATATATATATATATATATATATATACAAATATATATATATGTATATATATTTTATAAAGAAAGAAAGGAAAAGAAAAGAAATGAAAAGAATTAATTTAATAATAATCTAATAATAATAATATTAATAAGTTACTACTTAGCCTACTTTTCCATCCTTAGCAAAATGTTGCTGCAACCCGCCCACTTTTGACCCTTCAACAACTCGTTGGCTGCTGCAACTAGCAAATGCCAGAGAAGACCCGCCCTAGTTAGTTTCAGAGGCAGACTCTTCTTCACGCGGATCCGCTCCATCCATCCCTCTCTTTCCCTATAAATTATATATAATATATATATATATATATTAGCTCTCCAAAACCCTAACCTAATTCTCAGACTTTCCCTTCCCATCTAGAGTCATCACCGCAGCCAGAGAAGCCCCGCCAAGCCATCCAACCATCCCGTCGACGCCGACCTCGCATCCTGCAGTTTCCCACTCGAGGCACCTTCGCTCCGGCACATTTTTTCGTCGACTCGCTCGACCAAACGCTGTTCCGTTTTCATAGGTATGATCTCCCCTCAACCCTCTCCAATATTTTTTTTATAGTCAACCTCGGAAAACATGTGCCCCTAGGTGAAAAACAGCGCCCAAGTCAGCGCGAGCAGAAAGAATTCTGCAATCGCAGAATTCCAGAATGACCGCCCATATTGTCGAGTTCGTATCTCCCACCACAGAGATCCGAATTCGATGATTCTTTTTGATACCTGTAGATTACATGACCTAGTTTATTTTCTGTATAATAACTTTGTGCTATTAGTCGCTGTGGACAGAATTATATTCGTCACAAAACTGCGGGCACCCACTTTTTCCGGTTTCCAAAAGTTGGAGATCGGAGCGCGCCCCGCCAAACGGGACCGCCCCGCCATGTGCCAAGTATACCGAATAGTGCACACAGCATAATCGGACACGTGAAAATTCGTGGAGACTGATTTGGACGCGTGTGCGCGCCGGAATCAGGCCGTATCCGCGGACACATTTCGTGTCGCCACTTTTGTGGAACTCGCGAGTATTTTGTGCACGCTTGTCAGATTGTGACGAAACTTGCGCCACTGGACTCGTGGTAACGCGCTGGTCCTGTGACCCAAATTTTACGCATTTCTGAGACGGTTGACCAGATCGCCAATTGTCGGGCCCCACAGTTGACTTTTTGGACAAAATAGTGTTCGGCTCATCGGAATCCACATTTGGACATACCGTTGGATTCGTATTAACATCTAGATTTGTTTGACCTATAGTTTGTCCCATTTAGAGACTGTTACCCTTGGCACGCTTTTTGATGCAACGTGGGCCACACGTGGACCCCACTTTTACCCAAAATTACCGTTTTGCCCCTGTGTCCAAATTGGACGAAAGGGATGTGCTTTTTAGCTATTTTGCTCATTTTGGAAACGTTGGTGATGTTTATTTCAGCATCCGGAGACGTTTGTTCGGAGTCCTTAGTTCCAGGTTCAGTGTCCTTGACATTTGGGCGCGTACACTTTACATATTTCTTGCCAGGCAAGTATACCTTGCCATTGTACTGTTTTTACATTCCATATGAGGCATACTTGGTTATTTTCTGCTTATTTAGTTCATTTATTTTAACTGCTATATAAACTGTGCGTCCAAGGAAACTTGGGTGCAACGACGGTGTCGTCGTACTATGTTTTTATTTATGTACATGCATTGGACCTACTTATGAGACTACCCTATTTTCATGAGGCATTTATGTTTCATTGGCCATGACACTATTCTTACACGAGTGTGAGTCATATGTAGGACACGGACTTGCGTACTCGGCTGGCCACTGGTACGTATAGGTCGTGCGACGGATAAGGATAACTGCCAATAGAAACTTTGCATACTAGTAGACCTGGCGGTTATTAGAGGTTTATCGTGTCATGGACATGACATGCTTAGAGCATTGGGTGGGGAGAACAACAAGTACCGCATTTGAGCTCCTTTGCACTTTTTCTGTGAAGCCCGGATTCTCCGCTGGAGATACGGGTGATGATGACCACTATATATTATGTACTATCAGGCGGGCCACCGGCGTTCAAAAGACGACGTGCCTTTTAGGCCCCTGGATCTCCAAAAGAGAACCATGCCAAATCCTAGTTTTCAGCCAGATAGCTCACTTGTGGGGAAAGGTGTTCTTAACTGCATTCACATAGATGGTTAGGCAACCCCAATGGATGTTTATTTTTAGTACTTTATTGGCATGTGCTTTTGGTATCTTGTTACGTCCCTCTGAGGACCTGGTCCCTTCCAGATATAGGTGAGCAGGAGTATCCGCAGGAGTATGGACCTGGACCTGATGCTACCTATCAGCCTGAGGAGATCTTACCTTCTGATTGCATGTGATTCTTTGCAGCTGTTTAGAGATTTTAGTTGCTATTCTTTTCTAGACATTTATTCTTATATTAGAGTTTATTCTCTTCTCTCTCGTTAGTAGTTTATTATAGTCGATTTGCAGTGGATTTGTCTCCACCCGACTATTGCACTTTGAGATTACTATTTGAGACTACTTCTTTGATATTTAGTTATTGATTTCCTTTATTCTATTATTTGTGCTGTGGATGAGATATAGAACTGCGTGTGACTTGTTGTGACATATATTTACCACTGTGGATTGGATATTCATGTACAGCGTACGTGTGTATATGGTTTCCATATATTGGAGTTCGTATATATACGGCTGGCGTGTTACGTATTCCTAGTCCTACGTATTTTGGGACTGGGGCGTGACAGTACTAGGGCTACCTATAGGAATAAGAATTGGCTACTACGGACCCCTATTGTGAACGTTATGATGTATTTTATGCCAATTGTAGGAGAATTTTGAGATTGACACATCATATGTTTGTCAATAGGTCAATTGGACCAAATTAACATGTGTTTGATTGTGTAAGGCTAGTTTCGTATCCAAAATTGGATATGTGTAGGTCGTATCATGGCAAATTGGTGATACGGGTTCGTTTGGGAGGGTTTTCCTTCGACACGGAGGTTTGAGAATGTCACATTTTGACATGGGCACGTAGTTGAGTAGCTAGCTCTTTGTATTACTTCTAATTATGATTTTAGACTTGTTCGTGTCCTTCAGGATATATTTGGTGATGTGTTGGGGCCGTATCACAAGCGTGTCATAGATCTATTGCGATACGGGGGGGTGCACTCCATGTGTTTGATATTTTGCTTGGTGGATATTTTTGATACCCCAACTCTAGTGTTGTTGCTCTTTTTTAGCTAATATATATATATATATATATATATATATATATATATATATATATATATATATATATATATATATATATATATATAGGGTAGTGTATCCTTTAAGCTTTGGGTATATAGTATCATTCATTGGGGGTTAAGGATGACTGTTATAGTGTTTGTAGAGTGGGGATTATCATTACCTATAGGTTATTGGGGACTGTCATGCACATATATGAGCATTGTGGTGTTTGCTTGTTGCATTACATCATGATAGAGGGGATGAGTTACAGTGTGTTGGGCACTGCAGTACTCGGGTTTAACTGGGTTAGGACCAAGTGAATTATATTTCACTTGCTAGTAATACTGTAGGTATGAAGAGCTTGAGTGCAGGTTGGTTCTGTAGGTGATCAGTGTATATCCAGAGATGTAGGGGTGGGGTAATAGGTAAAGGCAGAGAGCAGTGATCCCAGGGTGCCATGTACACAGAACAGTGTACACATGTGCCCAATGGTATGCTAAGGTAGTATAGGTAGATGTGTGAGAGTGTCCAAGTGAGCTAATTAAGAAGTGTAAGTTGGTGCCATGTATTGTTATATTGAGTGTGAGCACAAGTCAAGCAGAAATACAACAACAGCAGCAGCAAGAAGGACATGGCAGATTGATGTATGGTTAGTGGACTGCATTATAATGCAGTAGTAGCAGCAAGGATAATAGGATAGTGTAGTGTACACACTGCAATGGGGAAGGATTAGTTCTCGAGATTGTAGGGGGTAGGGGCAGCAGTTGCACTGGCAGCTAGGTGCATATCAGTGCAGTGTAACTTCACTGATAGGTAGCAGCAGACCAAGTAGCAAGTAGTAGTAGCAATAAGTTAAATTGGGAGGTGTACCTGTATGCAATGTAAGCCACTGTTAAGTGCAGTATCAGTTGATGAATGATGTTAGTTAGATTGTTGATTGTTAACAGTTAGTTAGTTGATATTAGTATATCTATGTACATGTTAGTTAGTTAAAGATATATGTTAGATGTTAGTATATATGTTAGTATTGTATATCAAATGTATAGAGGTTAGTTGTTTATGAAGTAAGTTAGTAGTGTTAGAAGGTTGGTAAGTAAGGTATATGATATCAATTTGATAAGTTATTTATATAATAATTAGAGTATATAGTATAAGTATTGGTTAGGTTTAATACCTAGTCCTTGAATTACCTTGAGATACACCAAGGTAATGTCAAGGTATTTGGCTTATCTGTAGATATTGGTAGTGAATACCAAAAGGGTAGCTAGGTATTGATACCATGGTGGCTCAAAGCCAAGGTAAGTAATATAGATTTAGTATTAGCTAATGAATAACTAGTATTATATATAGATAGTTCTATGTATTTGTACTTAGTAGCTATGATACTCTAGTATCCTAATATAGCTAGTATAGCCTAGATAAGTAGTGTATGGACCCAATAACCTAGAGATAGATTCATACAACCTAGAAATTGCTACTTTGACCTAGTTTGATAATTTGACTTAGATTTGGCCCAATGACCTAGATTTGGACTAGTTTAATTTATTTTTATTCCAAACCTTGTATTGATGTAATATTCCATATTTAGTTCTTCGAGGCACCGTTTCGGACATCTTTGATACTGTTCACCGGATTCTAGGCAAGTACATTCTTTGAGAGTTTTTCGTTTATGATATTCTCTATGTTTCTTGTATTTAGTGTAGATATCCTTGAATTCCTAACACTTGGTTACACATATTGGTATTTCTGTATCCCGTCATGAGACATTATTCTTGGTAGTTCCTGGCGTATTCTTGTGCAAGTCTCGTAGTTCCTGTGCAAGTATGGACACTGATTCGTGAGAAGATTAGCTCCCTTCTCATGGAATCCCGTGTCATAACATGCCATGGTTGGATCCATTATACCCGTCGGGACGGAGAGTATTTAGTGTAGATATGTGATCATACCCCAGAGTTCTTGATTTTCTTGTATAGTGCTAATCATATATGACACGTATGATTAACCAGGCCGTGGTTCTTGAGCAGTACCCAAGCCGATCACATGTTGTCACTCGTACTCACTCACTTAGATAAGTGTATCTCTTTATTTCTATATATGATGTTCATATCTCTTGTACGCATTTCTTGCATTTTCTTATTCCTGTATGTTCCTGTCATGCTCTATTTATCTTGTATATGCTCTCTATTTACTAATACATAGTTTTTATCATTTATTAGAACTCCTTTTAGAGATGTACTTTGCTCATTTCCTGACTGAATATATTTTTTTCAGATGACACTGAGGAGTGGTATCCTACTCACTACGGGCCTCAGGACGTAGTTGGCTTAGAGCCAGAGATATTGGCTCAGGAGGGACTCATCCCGGTTGAGACAGACGAGCCATTACCTGTAGCTCAGTAGATAGGTTTTTATATTGGATTTGTCTCCAGCATTTGACATTAGTATTCCTTTATTTTTTATGACTCATTGGATATTATTTTGTCTTGTGAGTTATATTTGACTCTGCAGTCTTTATATCATATTCATGTGATTATTCCATCTTATAGATCTGTGATTGAGTATTTATATTTCATTGGTGGCATTATATATCTTGATGATCATTATTGCTAGATAGATAGTTTACCCAAACAGCGTTCTATCGTCGATATTGCGGCGTAGGCTGGACGTACCCAAGTCTCGTGCCCTTATAGCGGGTATGGGTCATGACACCTAAACTCCTAGACTACTCATTTCCATTGTCATAGACTCGTAATATGTCTCGTGCATATAGACTGGTATACCAATGAATTGCTCAAACTAGGAATTTAGCCAGATATATAGTCAGCATACCGCTAGTATGTCATGAAATACCAACAGTCTACCGTCAAGGGTCAAAGGACCTAATCAGCGGAGCTGGCCAAAAAATTCTATTGCCCGTTAGCCACTTGGTTTTATAGCAAATGGTTGGGATTGGGTGAGCTCCATAGATTAGGGAGGTGGCACTCATCCATAAGGTATCCCTCTTCCGTCTCTCTCTACTTAGACCTAATTATTTCTCTCTCTCTCTCTCTCTCTCTCTCTCTCTCTCTCTCTCTCTTATCTTTTTTCTCTCTTATCCATTTCTCTCCATATTTCCAACCACTTCTTTACTTAGGCTGACCTAGGATCTAGATCTTGAGATCTAGAGTTTGATTTCTGAATCCCCCTAGGAACAAGAGTAGAATAATAGTCTTCGAGCTTGACCGAGGCAAGTATATATTTTCATTGTGAATGAAATCCATGTTTTCTCTTGCATTTAATTTTCCTATGTTTTATGTGCTTAGTTTTATCGAAAACATATTTAATTAAAATTATTTTTTTCATGATTCAAGACAATGCAATCGATTTTGGATTTAGTTTAACCTAGGTTTTGATTTTTAGGTTAGATTTGTGATACTAGGGTATAAACTATGTATCAGTTGTGATACCTAGATTTTCATCATCAAACCTAGTTCTATATGCTATAAGAGACCCACCCCTAGAATTATTACTTGTTAGGATTGCAATGGTAAGATCGATATATAATTTTGGTCCCGAAAATCTATTTTCGAGATGTGTCTGTATAAATTTTGTGCAGGAGGTATACCATTGTTGGTGTATTGCAGGTATATCGGCCCTATAGGATTTGTGAGTTATGAGGTTCTATTTTGAAATTGTAATTTACAGCATATCGTTGGCATACCACTGCTTATATACCAATGGTATACTATTTTGATAGTTGGTCCCAAATTCTAGTTTATGTTAAGAACCATTTTTTTCTCGATGTACCGCTGGTACGCCATTGTTGTTGTATTGGTGGTATACTGCTAGCCTACTCAGTTTTGTATTGCTTCTAGATTGGAATACCGATTTGCGGTGCGAGTGTTTAGTTCTTCCTGAACCTTACCCTAATGACTTTCTACTGTCCTAATACTTGTACTTAATAGTTGTTATCCTAGATAGGTAATATATGTTGTTATCCTATGATATTATTCGATGAATTCCCATGAGCCAATAGGCCCTAGCATTGAAGCATAGTGTATAGTAGTTATGCTCCTGACTTTAGGGCTAGTAATCCAAGGAATTATTGGTAGACTGGTTTAATTGATTTACATTATTGTCCATGTATCCTGACATGACTACATGTATCTGTGCTATTATGATTACCAACTCACCCTTTGAGGTACTGGCCTATTTATTGCACCGAGGTACTCTTGTTCACTACTGTACTACGGTGTTATCTCATGTTATTAGTGTGCATCGAAGTGCTATATCATGTTCATGTTATATTATATTTATTACTCCTTGCACAGGTACCCTTGTAGGATAGTTCGGTCGAGTTGAGTTGTCATGGTGGTGAGAGAAGCACAACAACACAAGAATGGGATTGATGATGAGGTGGTCGCCTAGTGATGGGCAAAAGGCGGTGATGCCTCATAGGAGTTAGCCGAATCATGTTGCTTAGCTTTGATATCAAGCTCGATAATCGACTCGGATCAGTCAAATCTGCCAGCTGCTAGGCTCTAGAAAGAAGGCGTTGGTGATGTGAGGAGTTTTGGCTGTTGTTTGCCAGAGGGTTCACTAGAGGAAGGAGGAATGTCGGAGGAGGGCAAGGGGTGGTCTTAATTCGTAATTTGTGGATCGGTGTGAAAAGGAGAAGCGGGAAAAGAAAAAGAATGAAGAACCAATTGTGTTCTCCTAACAGTTCATATATATAGGATAAACTAAATTTACAAAAAAGAATTATATATTTACACAATTGAATTCTTTTTAAATTTTATTTAGGTTTTCACTTAGATTCAAATTTTTGTTCAAAATTTTGTTATAACAAATCCCTATTTTTTGGGAGTTTATTGAAATTTAAATTCTAATTATTAAATCTAAAATTTTCTAATTCTAATTAAATTAACAGTTCCTTAAATCCTACTTGAGCTATTCTCAATCCTAAATAAGGATCCTTGAATTTCTTCCAATCGATTAGTTTATCTAAACGCTTCCAATAACCATAGAAATAGTAATTAAATACTATTTAGCTCAATTATACTGACTATTCTTTATGTAGGATTAGAACTTAATCAAGACACTATTAATTTAGTGTCTAAATTGGCAAACTAATAATTCATGAAAATAAGATTTAGATTTTTATTCATTCATTTAATCTAAAAAAATAATTTTTTTAAACCTAGGAAATCCTAAATTCAAGACTATGAGGTTATAGAGGTTACAACTTAGACTTGGACCTCTACTAACTGTTGGTGTTCCTAGTGAGAGAGAGAGAGAGAGAGAGATGAGAAGAGGAGAAAAAGGAGTGGATGAGAAGAGTGAGGAGGGGAGGAGGAGAATTCTTTGGGCTGGGAATGAGAAAAGGGGGTGGATGGATGATTTTAGTGATAAAAAAAATAAGCGAGCATAGTCCAGCTTTGATGAAAAGTTAAGTTGCATTTATAACACTTGTGTACAGAGCATTATAAAGGTTTCTACTATAAATAATATTTTATTTAAAAATGTTCTAATAAGCCTTTCATAACTTAAAAGTGTTATATATGTACCTTATTTTGAAACCTTATAACACTTTACTATAAAGTGTTATAATTATAATTTTAAAATCGTTATATCAGGGGGGTTTCTAGTAGTTTTATATTTTCCTATATTATTTTCTTTTGAGATTCCTTTTGTGGTACTTTCTTATTAGGTTTGACCACACTGGTTATGCATGACCAGATCTTGTGCCAGAGTCGATGGATCTACCACCGCTTTCACTTGATTGATAGCATATATAGGTTCACTTGATGGATAGCATATATAGGTTCACTTGATGGATATCACATATAGGATAGCGGCTCGTAGGCAGCGACAATGGATTTTCTTTTCACTCACTCACAGGTATATATTCTTTTGTGGCGTCTAGCCCAAGGCAAGTGTTTAGCCTTTGTTTCTGGGAGTATGTTCCCTCATACTATATTTACATGGTTGTATATTCTAGATCACGACTAGTTATATGATCATGTATCTATTGTATATTGTGTTAATATTTCATTTTGATATACTAGCTTCATGATCATGAATGTATATAGGGTTTGGAATGCGTTACTTCTCTACATGTATGATATTTTTTTGTTAATACTTGTTTGTTGGGATTGGTATTAGGATTTGCCTGACCTTAGTTTGACGTCAGTGGCATGCTAACATGGTCTCCTATATTTTCTTAGACAGTTGTAGCCGTTATATAGAGTATTCGCATACTCGTATAGAATAGATGGCCTACGTCCGCCCACTCTCTCCAGTATTCTAATTCTGGAACGTGACATAGCTATTATCATTTGATGACGTTTAGCCAAGGGCACGTATAGCCCTGGTTGTTTTGAGAGAATATTCCTATTTTGCTTTTCGAACTCCTATTTTGTGTATGTCTAATTTTGTATCATGATCAAGTATTTTGACATGCTCAACAAGTAGACTTTTTATCTATTGTTAGCTTATGGATTGTAGTTATGTTATTGCATGTTAGATAAATCCAATATAGTTTTTTAAAATCGTGATCATACTATCGGGAACTAGAATATTACGTACTGAGTAACTATGTTATAACAGAAATTTTCATACTGAGCATCAATGTTGATAAATTTGCAAGGAGAGAACATAAATACCCTTAGTAAGGGCATTTTAGAATTGAATAAAAAGTAAAACGAAAAATACCCTTACTAAGGACATTTTGCATTATTTATTTATTCATTTGAGAAAATTAAAACGAAATTAAGGTTAAAATGCCCTTACTAAGGGCATTTTCCATTATTTTTATTTTTGTGCAGTGAAAAAATAAAAAAATGAGAAAACTTTTAAAAAAATCCAAAACACATTTTCCATTTAAAATGTCCTTAGTAAGGACTTTTTACATTTTTCATCTGAAGATTAAAAAAACTTTAAAACACTCTTAGTAAGGACGTTTTGCATTAAATTTTTTAATCTCCAAAAAAAAATTGAAAATGCCCTTAGTAGGGACGTTTTGGACTATTTTTCGGTTAAATATTACGATACTACTCAAAAACCCTTACTAAGTGGCGTTTATATTCTCTTACAGCAAATTTACCAAACATTTTTCTTTCTACGTAATCTTATGAAACATTGATGTTCTAGATGAAAATTTATGATGTTAGAATTATGTTTTTTGTATGCGTCACTAGTTAACGGTATGATACTTCATTAGATACTACTGCCGGTAGGGGCGTAGGCACAGGGTGCATAGAGGGCGCAGCTACGCCTCCTGGAATTTTTTAATTTTTTAGTAGAGATGTACGTGAGCCGCTTGTAGTGATAGTGATAGGTGATAGGTGAGCTTCTTGAAGGCTATAGTGTATAGTGTAGACAGTTGATAGGTGAACTATTTATAGCCTACTGACTCTATACGAAGAGTGGACGTGTGCGCAGCTGCTTGTAGTCTACATAGTAGATGCTACTATAGACAGCTGAGCTCCCTTTCTCTCACTCATTACTCTCTTTAAAAGAGAGCATAATTTTTTCTCTTCTCATTCGAACTCTAGCAGCTGACTCCAGCAGCAGCAGCCAACACGTAACCATTGCTGCATAGCCTATATTGCATATTATGCACTAACATTTTCTCCTCTTCTTAGTAATTTCTTAATCCTAAAATAACTCATGTTAGTCTTTCTACAGTTTCTCTAATATCTTAAAGATTATCCAAATTCAAGTTCTTGCTGATTTTGGTGATCAAAAAGTTCTCCAAAAAGTTCAAGTGAGTTGCATTAAGTAAATTATGTCCCTCTTTTTCGTTTAAATTAGTGTTTTTAGAGCAACTTCATACTTAGATTAAATCCTTAGGTTGCTTTTTAGTTAAATAATCTTTGCTAAAGTAATCTTGGCTAACATAATCTTGGCTAATATTTCAAAACAGGCAACTTCGTACTTAAATCCGATCATGGCTAATATTTCAAAAATTGGATATTTTCAGAAAAAAATAATACACCATTCAAAAAATTTAATAAATCTCGAGAATAAGCTGTTTCAAGCAGCCAAGAGGTACCAACCGGGCCACCTCAACCCTCATGCAATACAGAAGAAGAATATTCGTTTGATCCTACATTAAAAAAATATTTATGAGTATGATGTTAAAGAAAGGGAGAAGGTTCGACGATACTACTTGTAAAAAAAGTCGATGTTAGGCAAATGAGAAGCATCAATTTCAGTCTTCGTGGTTCAAAGAGCATCCTAATTGACTAGAATATAGCAATACAACAGATAGTGTTTATTGTTTGTCATTTTATATTTTTAAAGCCGATTATGGTGGCCAAAGTAGTGGTGATTTCTTTGTTGGAGAGGAATTTAAAATTTGGAGGAAGAAATAAAGTTGGATGGGCATATTAGAGACCAAACTAGTATGCATAACAAATGTGTTAGGGTTTGCTATAATCTTTTTAAGCAACCATAACACATTGAACATTCTTTGGCTACTCATGTATTCAAACTCAAGTCGACCATCTTCGTTTGACAACATCAATTGATTGCATTAAATTTCTTTTGCGTCAATGATTGACTTTTCGTAGTCATGATGAATCACTAAACAAGGAAAACTTTTTTGAACTCTTATAATTTATTTGCGACCATAATGACAATATCGACAGAGTTGCATTAAAGGCTCCTGAAAATCTCAAATTGACATCTACTCAAATCCAACAAGAGATTATTACTTTCATTGCAAAGGTATATGCAACTATAAATGCTATTATTAGAGACCTTGATGATGAATTGTTCACTATTTTGGTTGATGAGGCATGCATGCAATATATCAATAAAAGAATAAATGGTTGTTGTTTTACGTTTTGTGGATGGTAAAGGGCATATTATGGAACATTTTCTTAGCATTGTTCATGTTGGTGATACTACTGTCTTATCACTTAAGGCAGTTATTGAGTCTTTGTTGTCCAACATGAGTTAAGTATATCGAGTATTCAAGGACAAGGATATAATGGAGCTAGCAACATGTGGGAAGAATTCAATGGATTGAAAAGCTTGATTATGATGGAAAATGAGTCGTCTTATTATGTTCATTGCTTTGCTCACCAACTTCAATTAACACTTATAGCTATTGTAGAAGGTCACAGAAAGATTTATGTATTCTTTGACATTGTTACATTTTTATCAAATATTGTTAGAACCTCGTGCAAGCGTAGAGACATTCTTCGTGAAAAATAATTTGAGAAAGTTGTTGAAGGAATTTATAATGGTGATATTTTGACTGGCAAAGTAAGAGTCAATATGAAATTGAAACAAGCAGGAAGAACCCAATGGGATTCTCATTATGGCATACTAATGAGTTTGATTTGTTTGTACTCGTTGGTGGTTGATATTATTGTGATTGTTGAGGAGGATGCAAAAATTCACAAGGTAAGAGGACATCCAGAAAATATTTTGGGAATCATTTCATAATTTGAATTTGCAAATCATTTACATTTGATGAAGAATATATTGTAAATTCCAAATGATTTATCACAAGCTTTATAGAGAAAAGACCAAGGTATAATAAATGTCATGACTCTTATGAGAATAACCAAGCAACACTTACAAAATCATGAGAGAAGAAGGATGAGAATCATTGTTGGAAGAGGTTTAATTATTTTGTTTTGAGCATAAGATAGTAATCCTACAAATTGACGAATTATTTGTACAGCATGGAAGATCTCGTTGCAACTTTGAAGAAAAAATAAATCTTTATCATTATCGCGTTGAATTATTTTATGAAGATTGATTTGCAACTTCAAGCGTTGAACAATAGTTTAATGAGGTGAATACAGAGTTGTTGTGTATGGCATGTCTTGATCTAGGTGATTCATTCTCTGCTTATGATAAGAGAAAATTGCTTCGCTTTACTGAATTTTACTCATCAGATTTCTCTAGCATGGAGTTAATGTACCTTAATCGTCAACTTGATAACTACATTTTTTATGTGCGCTATAATGATCAATTTCCTGAGGTTGTGAGGGTTAGTGGACTTGCTAGAATGATGATTCAGTTAAAGAAGTATCGTCCATATCCGTTGTTGTATTTGCTCTTGAAGTTGGCATCGTTATTACCCGTTGCAACTGCAACTGTAGAGAGAGTATTTTCTGCATTAAAATTGTCAAAACTTCATTACGTAATCGATTGGGAGATACGATGATGAATGATTGTTTGGTGGCATATATTGAAAGAGACGTATTTGATGTCATTGGCAATGAAGATATCATTCAATATTTCCATAATATGAAGACTCGAAGGATTTATTGTCAAAAAAAATGCTATTTGATTATTGTAATAGTTTATAACATTTGATAATAATATATAATATTTTTAGGATTATTATTATTATTAATATTTTAATAATAAGCATTGCGTCTCCTGTATTAAAATCGTGGCTACACACTTAGTAAGAATGTTTTGCATTGATTTTTTTAATCTTCAGACGACAAAAAAATAGAAACGCCTTAGCGATTTTTTGGATTATTTTTTTGGTTAAATATTATAAAACCACTCAAACGTTCTTACCAAGAATATTTATGTTCTCTTAGTATAAATTTACAAAATATTTTTATATACCTAATTTTTTAAAACCTTGATGCTCTAGATGAAATTTTCTGTATGATACTTCATTGGACTATACTACTGCTGGAATGAATAGTCCAATCTTGGATTCTTTCGATTCATGCACGAAAAGTATAATTACCTAACATGGCGTCTGATCGAAACCTTCCTCCCACTAATCGAACAAAAACAAAACTCAAATAAAATAAAATTGAATAGAATATGCATTATACTTGTCCCACTGGGCGGGGACAAAAGAGGGCATATCTCATCAAAAGGTCCAAAAGCTTACAGCTCCAGATGGTAGTGGAAGGTGGAATCTAGATTTTTCTCACAAAAGAGATTCTCTCACCCATAATTAAAGATAATTTATAAACGCACTACAAAATTTACTCAAGACTGTCTATTTTTTATTTAAAAATTTGTCACTGAAAATATTTACTCACGACGGTCTAAAAATAAATTTGGAATTGTCAAAATTTTTGATAGTTCTACCAATAGACTAGACTGTCAAAAAAAATTAACAGTCCTAAAAAATATATTGTTCATTTAGAACTATCAAAATTTTTAACAATCCTTCTAATAGGTAGGACTGTCAAAATTTTTTACAGTCCTTACAATAGGTAAAAAAATTTATAATTTTCTACAGTCCTATTGTATGTTGTCAGGATTGTACAGTCCTGAGTCGTGACTATCGGTGAAAATCCGAAATTCAAAATCCTAGAATGGGTTCAAAACTTTAAAAATTCGCCAAAAAAATATCCTAAATCTATTTTATGTTATTACACTATAATATTTGAAAATTAATAAGAATTGGAAAAAAACAAATTAGGGTTTCGAAGTGAAGGAATGAGAGAAATAATTTTGAAGAGAGAGGGTGTAAAAGTTAGAATGTTTGGATTTGGTTTTGGGGTGAGGGTGGAGGAGGTAGGGGGGGAAGGGGAGGGGGTGGATAGTCCAGAGTAAGTTTTTGGCTATCCTGAGTAAAAGTTCCACAAAAATGGACTAGTTTTAATACTGTGCTTGTCCCGAGTAGATTTTGTAGTGTCTTGATCAATTACCTAAATAACTAGGAGAGCATCTAAAATCTTCTATGAGCTGAAAGTTTTAAGTACACATTATCCATCCAACATATATACAACACGTAAGCAAACTTATATCACGTTACGAGCTTTTGTGGATGAGTTCAGTGTTTGGTGCACTTGAGACTATGTGTGTTTACAGGGGCGGATCTAGGTGGATCCTGGGGTGAGCTCAAGCCCACCCCAATTAATTTTTTTCTTCTTTTTTTGTTATAGATTTCTTTTTCTTTTTCTTTTTCTTTTTCTTTTTTTTTCTTTTTCTTTTTTTTGTATGAGTTAGCTACACCTAGTCCACCTCAATCCACTATAGCCCACAAACCCACCCCAAATTTTTTTTTTTTACATATAGATTCTTTTTTTTTTGTAGGAGTTGTCACATCCAGTCCACCCCAATCCACTCTAGCATATTTCAGTTTATATTTCTTGATCCGCCCAGGATGACGATGAATTCTCTCATTCACGCAGGTGGTGGTTTATTGGAAAGACTTTCTTGATAGTATCGATGAACCTGAACCTACTCCTCCTGCCTGAATTGATTAATAGCGGTGGGTCGGCTGTTACACACATTCCATACTCATATAGTGAATGTAAGACATTCGTCAAGACCTCATAAAATTAAATTAATTATAAAGTTATAACTTGTTTGGTTATGTCCTTTTGTCTTACAATAATGCTAAGTTTACTACCAAATGCTTACAACATTCTTACAGCCCTCTCTCACACCTACTACGTGGGTCACATCCGGTCCTACCTCTTCCTCCAATAAACGGCTGCCACGTGATGTTCCTACCACGTAGCGGCCACCCGGACAACCACCGGGTTCCACCTCTTCCCTCTCCTCCAATGGACGGTCGCCACGTGGACGCCACGCAGTCGCCACGTGGACGCCACGCGGTCGCCACATGGCGGTTGTAAGAGGATTGTAGGCATTTGGTTGTAGTCATAGCGTAGTCCTTTGTCTTATTGCCTAACTAATTTTCTAGAGCTAATATACATTTATCAGTGATAAACTTGTACTAACATAGTCTACACCTTAAACAACTTCACAATTCCTGCTTGTCCAAATCTCTCTCTCGAAGTCCTTGCGTTAGGTGGATGATATAGTACAGTATTCACCGACTGAGTAGCAAGATCTACAAAATTGAAATCCTTTCTCCTAATGAGTTTTTGTGTTCATGCAGTTATCGCCGATGTACTCTTAAGTTAGTTGGACTTATGGTCCATAGACGAGCCATCTCAGTTTGTCTCGCCCATAATTAAAAAAATAAGAGCAAACAAATATATTTGTATGTTAGTCTCTCTAAAATATATGTCGCTCTGTGCGACAAAGACAGTTAGTTTGGATGATATTTAGTTATTACTCTTTAGAGGTTAAACTGCGGGAAATTGTCATGCTAGTTTTCATCAATATTACTGCTAGTAAGCTAATCCGTTTTGGTAAATTAAGAAGAAAAAATATTTTTTTCCAATTTATTGTCAATCGTAGGTAAGCCACTACTTTAAGGGGATATCCACAGGGTTTGTTGTGGTTTGATGTTGAAGACATCTACGAGAAGAAACTAATCCGAAGGTCACATTGATCCTGCTTCAAAAAATAATGCTTCTCTACCAAAAGGGCAAACCAATACCAAAGACCTATTATTGACAAAAATTCCATTTTCGAAGCTCTTTCCTGCATGAAATGGCTCCTATCCTCTAGTGTCTTGGCAACCAAACACAACCAACGAAAATTGAACTGCATTTCTACATTCGAAATCAAGTCCAAGAACTCGAGGATTGTGTAAAATTCAGAGGCTGCAAAATCACATATCTAGCCAATTCAGAAAAATGTTTAGAGAGGCAAAAGTTAATCTAGAGGCTGCAAAATCGTTCACATAAGAGACAAGACTTCACATTTAGCAATGATCCCACACAAGTCCTTAAGGCTAGACATCCATTTTCAAAATGTAGGAGCTAGGTGAATGTATTGTCTTCCATGCTTACCACTGGTATTAGTACAAGCTTTTGTATCACTGGAAGATGTGGGTACTGATTCAGCGGTTAGAATAAATCAAATGGAGCCTCTATCCTATATGTTTACAGAGCGCTGACGGACTTTAGCTTTTTCAGCATCAATGATGGAATCCACAAGCTTAACTGAATCCTCTAGCTTCCCTTCAGCATTAACAACTACATAATCGAATTTTTTCATGTGCTTGACCTCTTCTCGTGCTGTAGCGATCCTTACAAGAAGCATTTCACTTGTTTCTGTCTTCCGGTCGATAAGACGTTTCACTAGGGCTGCTTCACTCTCTGCAACCAGAAAGATGAAGAGAGCAGAGTCCCCAAGTATTGACCTCAGGGTGGCTGCACCTTGTATGTCCACTCTCAAAACAATGTCGAACCCCTTGGCCATGAAGTCTCGAATCTAGAGAATGAAATACAAAAATATATTCAGGAGAACTCTAGTTGTCATGTGTAAAAAAGAGTGATAAAAAAGATTGTGATCATTGGGCTTAAAAGATATAACTCGTACTCTGTAACAAGAGACTGAAATTTGACTTGCAGTAATTTCTAGAATGTGTAATGCAACTTAGGGGAAGAAATTAAGATGCAACCAATATAAGAATACATGGAACATTGACATTAAGGATCCAATAAGAAAAAGAAATCAATCCAAATTAAAACCGACAAATACCTGTTGTTTTGGGATTCCTTTGTATTCTCCATACACGAGAGCATATTCTAAGAGCTCATTCCTATTGATCATAGAAAGAAAATTCTCTTTCGTAACGAAATAGTAATCCTTCCCATCAACTTCTCCAGGTCGCTTTGCTCGGCTAGTAGCTGTGACAACAAAATGAATTCCTTCCCGAACTTCTCGTAGCCTCTGAAAAATCAATAGCAAGTGAGCTTTTGACTACATGTACATTACTTTCTCAAAATTCTAAAGAGAATCCCAGTGCATATGCCTACAGAAGTGATAGAAAGACTAGATTACAACAAGACCAAGAATAAAGCCTTTATGCCAAATTTTTGTGGTTGGCGGCAATACAGAGGCTACATAATAGAGCACGCCACCATCATATTAATTTGAAATCAAGTGAGACAGAAGAATTAAAAATGAAATAATATATCAATGTGAAAAGATGGCTGATATTCAGGTCAAATAGTTTCTGGTACTGCAATATATATATTTTTCCTTTGTACAACACTGTGAAATACAAAATCCAAGGATAATAAAAGGACAAATGAACAAAAAAGTAGATATGATCCATCTTCTACAAATCCAACTGATACTTGAATATCTCGCATATACTAGTATTTGGTTTCAGACTGGAGCCGACTTAATTCACCTGACTTGGCCTGGATCAAAGATATCTCTGCTTCATTCACATAAATCTGATAAGTATGAGGAAAAAGGGGAAGGTCCCAGATCATTTGATCATTTGATCATTGCAGCCCACCGCAATCAGTTATATGACAGCACTTATTCTTCGGAGAGCATGTTGTTGAAGAACACTTGACGAAATCAAAAACCACGAAAGATAAAACTAATTCGGGGTTACTATCAAATCAAGGAGTGAGGAAACATTGATAATGCTAATATGTTAATCCCATTAAGAGTCCAAACCACAAATGAAAATCAATTATCCATGATCTTTATAGATCTTAGTTGAGAAACTAGTTTATAACTAAGACAATCTTTGTCGTGATGATCACAAGAAGGCTTATTCAACAACTTATTAGAAAATATATAGCCCATAATAATAGCTGAGTTATATTACCTTGATAACTGCATCCTTGCCAACACCACTTGGACCGCTAATTACAATGATTAGTGGATTAGGAGGTGGTGATAAAGGATCTGAGCTGAAAGGTGAACCTAATGCTGCTTCAAGACCTCTAAACAGCTCAGCCTGCCAAGAGACTCGGACATGAGTTCATGTTGAGAAAATATCTGAAAACCCAAATTAGAAGTGCATAAGATGAATAAAAACAAAAAACTACTAGTGCATCCCCTTGCTAGATTCTTGCTAGATTTCCAACTCTCTCACAAGAACCAAATAGACAACCAATGCATGGCAACATCATTAGGTGACAAACAGAACAAACTAAAAGATGAAATGGCAAAACAGGATTATGTCCACATATTTATACGGATATTTATAATGAAAAAAACATTGTAAGTAGAACACCAAACTAATGGGATTAATCGAAATTGCATAATCAAAGGATTAGAAAGGAAGTTAAACAAAATTAATTTGTGTTCATGTAATACAAATACCACACTGAAGTATCAAAGGACCGAAGTACCAGTGATTTTAAAGTGGGTTAATTACGGAAAATGGGGAACAGGACTGGATGGCCACTTGAGCAATAAATACCTTCATAATTAGGCAAGGGTTTTACAGGTGTTACATCCTCCTAAGTTCACACTAATGGTCTGAATGACACATTTCAAACTTCTATACTCATAATAGTCTTAAGCTATTTTTCATGTAAGTAACAAAAGAAAATAGAACAAAACGTCAAGCTATTATATACAGTTATTTTCACAAACAAAAAACAGTATAGATAACTACTAAGAAGGCTAACATCTATATTATAAGAATTAACAAGCTATGGTAATAATAAAATTAAGTATCAAGATGAGTGGCAGCTATAGTGTTGTGACAAGAAAGGAGAGGAGGAAGAGTAGAGAAACAGAAAAGTGAAAGAACAAAATAGGAAAAATGGAAGAAAAATAAATAAAAAGGAAGAAAAACAAGCATAAGAAAAGTAGGACCCTCAGACAGGACCTTGACAACTGGTTCTCGTTAGTAATGGACTACTTGGTAGCAGGATCTCCCCTCCTAGTGGTTTTTGAATTTTTAAGGGGAAGTGAAAAAGAAATGATTAATATGGATTAGTCGTTAAATTTGAATTTGAATTTCTGATGAGGACATTAGACCCCCAATTACGAAGACCTACCACCGTAGAAGACGACACGACATGGCTTCAATATGAATTAGTCTTTAAATTTGAATTTGAATTTTGAATTCAGATTTCAAATTGTTATTCTTTTTTTTCTTTTTTTTATTGTTACCTAGTCTCTAGGAGGAGGTTGTGTGGTTGTTGGGTTATTTTTTGTTGGATTATTTTTTTTTTATTGCTACTTGCCTATTCCTTAGGAATTAGTTAGTTACTAGGTTGTTTTGAGAGCCTATCTATATCCTTGCATGTCAAAAGAAAAAGGGCAATGAATGAATGAATGAAAAAAAATTCTTTCTATGAACTCTACTTTTTCTATGTAGTCGCGATAGCCAACCCCTCCCCCCCTCCCATATTCCTCTCCTATTCCCTTTACCCACCCAAAAGCAGGAAAAACAACAGTAGCAGAAGCAATAGCAGCAGGAAAAGTAGAAGCGGAAAGCAGCAACGAGAAGTAGGAGTCCCCTCCCCCCCTCTGGTAATTCCTCGACGTTTCGATTCTAGTCCCACTTCATTCTAAATCAAGTATGACTACTATACCTACCATCCAATATGCTATCAATAAGCTGCTGATCCATCCATAATTTGAGTGCTTCTACAAAAGAAAAGAAAATAGAATTTGTTGTTATCAACCTACATATTAAATAGAGAACTATCATGATTTCGTGGTAACTTGAATCAATTCTCCATAAGATCTAAGGTTGCGTGCTACTTTATGATCTCTTGCCTAATATAACCATTAATTTTGGTGATCTAGAAATTCTTTGGTAATAAATAAAGGCTAAAATGAACTTACCTTAATCCAATTTAATTTGCTAATTTTAATTCTCATTCATTCTGCATCCATGGTATCAGAGCATAGTTTATATACTATAGTTTAGGGTTCACTGTGCATTAGATTCTTTCTATTCGTACATTAAAAACATATAGAATTTTGTTATGACCCTTATCACATTGCATAAGTACCCGTAGTGTTAGACAATACCAACCCACTCCTGATATGACCCCTAAAAAGATCAAATGTTGCAAGATATTCTAAAACGTCTCATTAACATGGAAAAAGATATCAATGCACTAAGAGCGTCTAATGAAGATACTAGAGACCAAATTGAAAGACTTGAACATGAACGTCGTAGAAATCCTGGCCTGTTGGATGAGGGTTCCCATCATAGTAGGCATCGAGAGATGGATAGAGATAGACCCAGAGGCCTTGACCATCGTAGGAATGACGCCGCCATACAGCATGACTATGTGCCACCCCCGAGACCTCATCAGGACCTAGGAGACGAGAGAATCATTAGAAGCGTAAAATAGAATCGCCTACTTTTGACGGTCAACTGGACCCAAAAGTTTTTATCGACTGAATGACAGACATGGACTACTATTTTCGATGATATGAAATGTTTGAGGCTAGGAAAGTCCGTTTTGTCACAATGAAGCTTGTTGGACAAGCTAAGTTGCATTGGCAAAGTGTTGAGCGATTGTTGGTACAAAAGAGGCAAGAACTCATTCTTACATGGGATGAGATGAAAGAAAAGTTAAAAAAAAAATACTTACCAACTTCCTATCGACAAAAGCTCTTAGACCAATGACAGAAACTGACCCAAGGCAATTGTCCTGTCACGGAATACATTTCCAAATTCAACGAAAATTTAATTCGATGTGTAGTGACAGAAGAGTTGGAATGACCCTTTCTAGGTTTAGGTCTGGGCTTCGAGATGACTTACAACATTAATTGTTTCTGCGTGAGGTGACGTCATTAGAGCATGCTTATCAATTGGTCTAGAATCTTGACCGATTTCAAAGACCCTCTTTCAATAGGCAGCATAATTCATGGACTACCCCTAACAGACCAATGAACCAAACCCTAGGTTTAATCAGTCCCAAGCCAAGCCAAAACCTAGTGTACCATCGTCGACAAGAAACCCCAATGAAAAGGGTTTACTTGGGGATGCTCCCAAGGCCAATCCTCGTACTGAGTGTTATAGGTGTCATGGTTATAGTCATTACGCACATCAGTGTCCAACTCGAACCCTCCTTGTAGATGATCAACCCGATGAAGATCAAGATGACAACGTAGAACATGAACCCTACTTAAGAGAGTGCGAAGATGATCATCCTAAAGACGATGGATATATGGGTCTCATTAGGAGTTCCTCAACCTTTGGGAATGTTGATAGGAAGCGTGAAGACCCTAGACTTAGTGTTGTTCGATGTGTGCTGTCACAAGAAAGAGACATTGACGATTGGCGTCGTACCTCCATTTTTTATACCTTTATTAGAATTGCAATCATGTAAGGTGATTTTGGATAGCGGGAGTTGTGTTAACGCCATTGCCTCTAACATCGTAGCCAAGAATGGTCTTAAGACTGAACCTCACCCTAACCCATATAAGGTTAGATGGGTAGACGAGTCATCCATCAGTATTAAGGAGCGATGTCTTGTTCCTATAGAGTTTCTTATTTACAAGGACAAGGTATGGTGCGATGTGATTAAGATGGATGTAGGACATCATTTTAGGAAGACCTTGGTTATTCGACTTAGACGCCATTCTCTATGGTCGTTCTAACTCTTGTACCTTCATGTATAAGGGTCAAAAGATTAGGCTCAACCCCATGCAACCAAAGCCTAATCCAAATATTGAGAAGAGTGGAACCTTCGATAAGAAGAAAGGGCTTGCCCTTATAGGCCCTAAAGAACTAGAAGATGAGATTGCTAAGGGGACCACAGTAGTTGCCTTGATTGCTAGGAAAGTCCAGGATGACTACCGAGAGCAAGTCCCAACTGAAGCAATCCCTGTCTTAGAGGAGTTTAAGTATGTTTTTCCCGAGAATCTTCCAAACTACTTACCATCGATGTGTGACATCCAACACGCTATTGACCTTGTTCTGGCACAACCCTACAAAATCTGCTGCACTACCGACTGAATCCTACTTAGCATGCAGAGTTAAGACGGCAAGTCGAGGAGTTATTAAGTAGAGGGTTTATCAGGGAGAGCATGAGCTCTTGCGCGGTACCTACTCTTTTGATTCCAAAAAAAGATGGTACCAGAAGGATGTGCGTAGATAGTCGTATGTCAATAAAATAACAGTGAAATACTGTTTTTCTATTCCCAGACTGGACGATATGTTAGATATAATGTTTGGAGCTACTATCTTTTCAGATTGATCTCAATAGTGGTTACCATCAGATTCGTATTCGTCCATGGGATGAATGGAAGACCGCGTTTAAGACAAAAGACGATCTTTATGAGTGGTTGGTTATGTCCTTCGGACTATCCAACGCCACTAGCACCTTTATGAAAGTAATGATGCAAGTGCTTAGACCTTTTATGGATAGATTCTTGGTTGTGTATTTTGACGATATACTTATCTACAGCCAATCTAGGGACCAACATGTAGACCATTTGAGACAAGTTTGTACCACGTTGCACAAAGAGAGCCTGTATGCGAACCCTAAGAAATGTGCTTTCTTTACTGAAGAAATTATATTTCTAAGGTTTGTCGTATCTCCTGCGGGAATCTCTGTTGATCCCCAGAAGATAAAGACAATTGAAGAGTGGCCCGAGCCTCGGAGCATTAGAGATGTTAGGAGTTTTCACGGGCTAGCGACTTTCTATCGTCGGTTTATACGGGATTTTAGCACCGTCATGGATCCCATAACCGATTGTTTAAAGAAAGAAGCTTTTGAGTGGTCGACTGTCGTCGCCGCCAAAGCGTTCAGACATTAAGAAGATGACGGAGGCTCCTGTTATGCGCATTCCTGATTTTTCGAAAGTGTTTGAAGTTGCATGTGATGCTTCTGGCATAGGCATAGGTGGGATCTTGGCCCAAGAGGGACATACAGTAGTTTTCTTTAGCGAAAAATTGAACGAGGCCAGGAAGCGCTACTTAGGGTTGCAAACAAGCCAAGTCAAGCCAAGATTTTATAAGCTTGAGCTTGGCTTGACTAAAATTAATCGAGCTCGAGCTTGATAATTTTTTTATTTTAGAGCTTGAGCTTGACTCGAAACTTGTTTATATTTCAGCTTGGCTTGGTTTGAGCTCGAGCTTGGCTTGATAAGCAAGCTTGATTCAAGCATGATAAGCTCAAAATCAAGTTCGATTTCAAGATCATTCAGCTTTATTTCAAGCTCATTAAGCTTGATTTTAACGAGCTCGATTTCAAGCTAGTTAGACTTGAATTCAAGTATATGTAATATTAACAATTTATTTATAAAAATTCAATTAAAAAAGTTACTTAATATCAATTATTAAGGAGCTCATAAACAAGCTTCTAAACGAGCCAGCTCGCATCATCATAAACGAGCCACCACCTCGTGAGCTAAAACGAGCCGAGTACTTCTAAGATTGAGTTGAGCTCGTTTATTAAACGAGCTCGAAAATGAAGCTTGAGCTTGGCTTGTTTACTAAACGAACTGGGCTCAAACGAGCTTTTATCGAGCCGAGGTTCGAGCAACTCGTGAACGGCTTGGCTCATTTACAGCCCTAGCGCTACTCCACCTACGATAAGTTCTATGCGGTTATTCAGTCCCTTTGCCATTGACGACATTACTTACTACCGCAAGAATTCGTTATCTATTCTGATCACGAGGCCTTCAGATACCTTAACTCCCAGAAGAAATTGAATGCTAGACACGATAGGTGGGTTGAGTTCTTGCAAGACTATACTTACGTGTTAAAACATAAGGCAGGAGTTGTGAACAAAGTCACGGATACGCTTAGCCGACGTATAGCTGTACTGTCTGGCATGAGTGTTGAAGTTGTTGGCTTTGATAAGGTCAAAGAGGAGTACGAGTCGTGCCCTGATTTTGGTAATATTTATATACTTTTGAGGGATGGGTTGACTTGTGAGGTAGATGGCTTTCTATTGACTGATGACTATTTATTTTGATTTAGCAAGCTATGTATCTCACGTACGTCATTGAGAGCTTTTCTGGTGTGGGAATTACATGCATGTGGTTTGTCCGATCACTTTGGGCGAAATAAGACTATAGAAGCTGTTAAGGATCAATTTTACTAGCCTAGTGTCAAAAGAGATGTTGCAAAACTTGTCGGTCAATGTCGCAGTTGTCAACTAGTTAAGCAACAAAAACAAAATACAGGCTTGTACACTCCGCTTCATGTACCTAACCGTCCATGGATAAATGTTAGTATGAATTTTGTGCTAGTTTACCAAAGACCTTTAGAAAATACGATTTTAATCTTTGTGGTAGTAAACCATTTTTTGAAAATGGCCCACTTTCTGCGCTGTTCTAAAACGACAGACGCCACCAAAATTGCTAGAATTTATTTCGATGAAGTCGTTAGGTTTGCATGGACTACCAAAATCGATTATGTCCGACAGGAACGTTAAGTTTCAAAGCTACTTTTGGAAAACCCTATGGCACTTGATGGGAACAAAGTTGACCTTTTCTACGACTTATCATCTCCAGACTGATGAGCAGACTCAAACTGATTAGCAGACTGTAGTGGTTAATAGTTTAAAAAATCTTCTACGTTGCTTGGTTGGGAAAATATCAGGAATTGGGATCTCATTTTACCTAGAACCGAGTTTGCATATAATTGTTCAATTAATAGGTCCACAGACATGAGTCCATTTCAGGTCGTGCATGGTTTCAAACCAATTAGACACATAGATCTCATTTCCATCTCTCAACATTCTAGGGTTTCTGATGCATCATTTGCATTTGCTTAACATGTTCATACTTTGCATAAAAAAATCAGCACAAAAATTGAATTAAGTAATGCTCAATATAAGTCTTCTGCTGATAAACACAAAATTTCTTGAGTTCCAAATTGGTTATTATGTTATAGTCTGGATTAGACCGGAACGGTTCCCTCCAAGATCTGTTAAGAAATTACATGCTCGCAGTGCAGAACCATTTAGAATTTTGCATAAAATTGGACCGAATGCATATGTCATTGACTTACCACCTGGATTCGGAATCAGTTCTACATTTAATATTGAGGATCTGATGGCTTGCAAAGGTCCCCCAATTAGTCCAAAAATTCCACTTGTGGATTCAAATGAGCCTACCCTTGAGCCTCTACCAGAGAGCTCCCCACCACTGCCCTCACTTCTATGGTCCCAATCAGCAGATCATATTGATAGAATATTGGATGATCGGATCATCTCTACTGGAGATGGTGGTTGTCAACGTTACTTGGTTCAATGGAGAGGTCACCCTGAATCTGATGATTCATGGATTACACGGGAGGAGTGGTAGCACTATGATCCAGATTTACTGGAGTACTACGACAGCAGCCACTGGAGTCATTCGGCAGAGCCGGTTTTTTTTATCCCAGAATAATTGATAAGGACATCAGGCCCCCAATTACGAAGACCACCATCGTAGAAGACGCGACATGGCTTCAATATGGATTAGTCTTTAAATTTGAATTTGATTTTTGAATTCAAATTGTTATTCTTTTCTTTTCTTTTTATTGTTACCTAGTCTCTAGGAGGAGGTTGTGTGGTTGTTAGGTTGTTATTTTTGTTGGATAGTTTTTTGTTGGGTTATTTTTTTTGTTACTACTTGCTTATTCCTTATGAATTGGTTAGTTACTATTTGGTTGTTTTGAGACCCTATTTATATCCTTGCATGTCAAAGAAAAAAGGGTAATGAATGAATGCAAATAATTTCCTTCTATGAACTCTAATTTCTCTATGTGACCGCGATAGCCAACCCCTTCCCCCCCTACTCCCCCACCCATTCCTCCCATTCCCCTTACCCTCCCAAAAGCAGGAAAAGCAGGAGCTGCGTATAAGCGGAAAGCAGCAGCAGGAAGTAGCGGTCCTCTCCCCCCTCTGGTAATCCCTCGACATTCCGATTCTAGCCCCTCTTCATTCTAAATCAAGTAAGCATGACTAGTACACCTACCATCCAATATGCTATCAATAAGCTGCTGATTCACCCATAATTTGAGTGCTTCTACAAAAGGAAATAAAATAGAATTTGTTGTTATCAACCTACATATTAAATAGAAAAATATTATTATTTCGTGGTAATTTGAATCAATTATCTATAATATCTAAGGTTGCATGCTAGTTTATGATTCCTTGCCTAATATAACCATTAATTTTGACGATCTAGAAATTTTTTGGTAATTAGTAGAGGCTAAAATGATCTTACCTTAATCCAATTTAATTTACTGATTTTAATTCTCATTCATTTCGCATCACAGCAACAGTTCATCTCGTCTTAACAAATTAATACCTATTATTCTAACCAATATGCTTATAGACCAACACATAATATCTAATTACAATCTTAAGGTAATAGGAAGGCATGACCTTAATGTGCCTGCTTTTTCTACTAAGCAAAGTGAATATGGGCTATTTAGGACCTAAGCTGGCCACTTAAGTGACCAGGCTGACCCTCTTTAGTTTCCTAAAGCATACCATCCTCAAAATTCTCACCATATATTACCCTCAACACGACAAACTGGAAAACCACTTCATTGTGCATCACACTTTCTCAAAATAATATCCCCCATGTCTATGTGCTTGGTCGACTATAATACTTGGTGTTGTTGGTGTAAGCAAGAGTTGCCATGTTATCTGTTTTCATAATTAATTGTCATAGGTTCAGCCGACAACTCCAAGGTCCAGAAGATTCTCCTAGGACATATATCCTTTTGTAGTATCGTGGAACATGCAATGGATTCATCTACCATGGTGGATACAGGTACACATGTTTGCAACTTGCTGCTCCTGGTTATGGCAGCATTACCAAATAAGAAAGCATAGCCCGATGACTTGCGCTTACCCACTCATGTGCAAATCTGATCTTCGGTAGCACAATAATCCATACCGCCTTCATGGTAGCAAAGAATCCTCTTGATTGCTTTCCAGTAATACCAGGGTTCACTTGATATTGACCAACTAAGCCAACTTGAATCTATGTCAGGTCGTGTTAACATTACAACTTACATCAATTTGCCAATCACAGAGGCATATAAGAAATAAGACATCTCCTTTTCCTCGAGAGTAGGATAATCCCCAAGGCATGAGGAGTAAGGTTATTTCAAAGGCAGAAGCAATCACCTTTACCAATAAGAGAGTCTATAGGATTGCAGTTAGGCATGTCAAGTGTTCAAGAACTTGCTTAAGGTAAGTTTCCTGGAACAAAGCAAGAGTTTCTTTGAACGATTCCTCAATATCTCAACACCAAGTACATAACTCGATTCACCCATGTCCTTCGTCTCAAGATTCGAGGACAACAATCTTTAGTGGCGACAATCATCCCATTATTGTTCCAACTAATAATGTCGTCAACATACATGAAAAGCATCACAAACTTTTCTATGGACCATTTTAGATACAGAACGGTCTTCCTCGATCATCCATACATATCAAAGATAATAGATCAATAAAATCTCAATACCATCATTTGGACATAAAATCTATAATTTTGGTTGGTTTATAGATCAACTTACTACCGGTGAGAAGGTTTCCTTATAGTGAATTTATTCCTGTTGGGTATGTCCCTTCACTACAAAATATACCTTATACCTTTTAGATCCCTTTTATTCCCAAACGTCTTGCATCCTAAAGAAGGTCAAAAAAGTCTAAGACATGGTTGGTCTTCATAGATTCAGTATCATCAATCATTGTGTTTATCCATTCTTTACTAGCGGCATATGAGACTGACTCCTCATACGACTTTGGTTCTTCATCATCGTGTGAATTAGCTTGAAAGCTTCCGCCTTAATCCTAAAATAACTGAGGGATTCTCTCACCATGACTTCTATGTGTAGGGATTTATGAGAGTTTTCACTCAATGGAAGTGAAGTATTGGATGGTAAGTCGCTCCCCCAGTCCCCAAGAAATTGAGAAAAAAAATTATTTTACTCCACTTGGCAAACACGAGCGGTTAGCACTTAATCTTCCAATTCATATAGCTCAATATCTCTAACCTCACCTCTACTAAGAAATCATTTTCTAGGAGATCCACATCTCATAACCCAATTTCAGATACACTTACATCTAGATGTTGTCCTATGTACACAACCATTTAAGTTATCAAAATATGTGATAAAGATACATTTTTGCCTTAGGGGCCAAGGGCCCAATTTGTCTTGATTAGGCTTCTTTTTAGTGTACATAAGTTGTTGATTCCAATATGACCCCAACTTGTCTTGATTAGGCTTTTTTTTAGTTCATAACTCATATGAGGTGGAAGGTACTCATTTGGATGGCACATTGTTAAGAATGTAGACAATAGACCAAAATACATGTTTATATATGGACATGTTAACTTTAGCGAGTGGATCTAATAGGCATGACCTAGCTAACCTAGTCATTTTATATTTCCCAATATGGCCCAAGTCTCTAATTCCATTTTAATCTATGCGAGTATTATCAATAGAAATATTCAATCAAAAGAATTAAAATAACAATCATTATAATAGCTAGAACAAATAATCGAAACCCATTTACTACATAGACACAACCATAACACTTTGTCCCATGATTATTACAACCTTATTATCAAAATCAATGAAGAAACCTTATACAAGTAAAGCAAGTTTCACCAAATTTTCGGAATATAAGGCAGATCATGGAGGTATAATGCATGTCTACCTCGCATATCCAGCTTGTAAGTTTTAATGCCTGGCAGATCCACATTGGACTTATTCTCTATGTTGACTTTCCTATAACCAGCAGGAACTTAAAAAACTACACAACACCAACTAACCTCTCGCTATATAATCGGTTGATCCTAAATCTAAAATCAACATATTAAGAGCATTGTTGTCAATGGCGCATCGAAGCCCGTGCCACAGGCATTAGGGAAGCATGGCGTGGTGCTTCATCGAGGTGCCTAACCACAGCGCAAGAGGTGACACTTTATCGAGGCAGTCCCCTTTGGGCACCATGACACATCTAGGCAGTGCCTGGTTACACACAATATGAAATTATATTATTTACTTTAGCTCAATTAAAAATTCGCAAGATATACCCTACTCTAACCACCGTTCTAAAAGGCGGCCGCCTAGGCGCTAGATAGTTGGTATCCGCCCGATGCCTGCATAGGCACCCGCACGCCAGACTATACATGTTATAGGATTTTATAGACTTTTTATACAATTTCCATTAGATTTTTGAAAGAAAAAAAATTATATCTTTTGAACCGCCTACATCTAGGCGGGCTAGGAGCTAGGTGGCAGGTACCCGTCCGCCTAGCGCCTAGCGCCTAGCACTTTTCACAACCTTGACTCTAACCCATTTATAATAATTTGTTCTTTATCCTAATCCATTGACCCATAATCTTTATGTCACTAATTTCAAAATTCTTCCATCCTCCCATTCTCCAATAGTCCTTAGTGACCGTCATCCATCGACTTTGAGCAACGTGTCAACGTTCGAGGGATTCATGTTATTTTCATTTGCATTTTTTTCTTTTTTTTTGTTTCTTTTTTTGTGTATGTGGGTGGAGGGGTGTTCTTTTCCTTGATAATTCTTTAATTTTGTCTTTATCGTTGATTTTCCTACACCAATAAAGCTCTCTTGCCAAGTTCAAGTAACCTTCTTTAGAGTGTTTTTTTTTCAATTTGTTCTTCTTAATATTTTATAAGTTTTTCTGATTTATTTTCTACTCTACATCAAACTTTTCACCGCCACTAATATTCACAATTCCCCATTGCCAAAGCCTAGCAACCCTCCTCGACTGAGTTATTTTTCATTTAGAAAGTAACTAATTACTCTTACAATTTGTTTTCTCTTAAACTATGTACACAATTAATTGTTGATTAACATTTATTTTATTTTATTCTTAGATTTCTTATAAAATTAAAAAAAAAAATGTGCACCTTACTTCAATGGGACATGTGCCACACCGTGCATCCAAGGCACAAGGTGTAGATTGTGCCTCGCTATACACCTTGCGTCGTGGGAATCAACACATGGTTTTAAAAAGCGCAAGGTGCACTTGAGGGTCATGTAGAGCATGGTGCATGGCAAGGCATATGCTTCAACGGCACAAGGCACACATTGTTACAAGATTGTGCAAATAATATAGTTTCATATTTTTATTTTATGTTATGAAAAGGTAAGCAATTTTTTTGATGTATGAAAAATAAATACAATGAGTAGTTTACATCTTTATCTTTCGCTATAAAAGATTTGGGCTAATAAATCCGGATCAAGTTGTTGCAGCTCTTAACGTGTAATCCACGAATCATCAGATTCAGGACGACATCTCCATCGAACCAAGTAACGTTGACAACTACCATCTCCAGTAGAGATGATCTGATCATCCAATATTCTATCTATATGATCTGCTGATTGGGACCATGGAAGCGAGGACAATGGTAGGGAACTCTCTAGAATAGGCTCAAGGATAGGCTTATTTGAATCCACAAGTGGATTTTCTGGACTAATTGGGGGACCTTTGTAAGCCATCAGATCCTCAATATAAAATGTTGAAATGATCCTAAATCCAGGCAGTAAGTCAATGACATATGCATTCGGTCCAATTCACTGCAAAATTCTAAATGATCCTGCACTGCGAGCATGTAATTTCTTAACGGATCCTGGAGGGAACCGCTCCGATCTAATCCGAACCATGACATAATCACCAATTTGGAACTCAAAAGATTTTTTTTGTCTATCAGCAGAAGACTTATATTGAGCATTACTTAATTAAATTTTTTTGCTTATTTCTTTATGCAAATTATGAACATGTTCGACAAATGCAGATGCTGAATCAGAAATCCTAGAATATTGAGACATGGAAATGAGATCTATGGGCCTAATTGGTTTGAAACCATGCACTACCGGAATTTGACTCATGTCGGTGGACCTATTAATTGAACTCGGCTCTAGGTAAAATGAGATCCCAATTCATGATATTTTTTCCAACCAAGCAACGTAGAAGATTTCCTAAACTCCTATTAACTACCTCAGTCTTCCCATCAGTCTGGAGATGATAAGCCGTGGAAAGTGTCATAGGATTTTCCAAAAGTAGCTTTGAAACTTAACGTCCTTGTCGGACACAATCGTTTTTGGTAACCCATGCAACCTAAGGACTTCCTCGAAATAAATTCTAGCAATTTTAGAGGCATCTGACGTTTTAGAACAGAGCAGAAAGTGGGCCATTATCGAAAAGCGGTCTACTACCACAAAGATGGAACTCGTGTTTTCTAAGGGTCTTCGATAAACCTAGCACAAAATCCATACTAACATATAACCATGGACAGTTAGGTACGGGAAGCGGAGTGTACAAGCCTGTATTTTGTTTTTGTTGCTTAGCTAGTTGACAAGTACAACATTGACCGACGAGTTTGCAACATCTCTTTTGACACTAGGCCAGCAAAATTGATCCTCAACAGCTTCTAGTCTTATTTCGCCAAAAATGACCGAACAAACAACCTGCATATAATTCCCACACCAGAAAATCTCTCAATAACATACGTGGGATACATAGCTTGCTAAATTGAAATAAATAGCCATTCGTCAATAGAAAGCCATCTACCTCACGATTCAACCCATCCTTCAAAAGTTTATAAATATCACCAAAATCAGGTACGACTCGATACTCCTCTTTGACCTTATCAAAGCCAACAACTTCAGCAGTCAAGCCAGACAGTACATTTATACGTCGGCTAAGCGCATCCGCGGCTTTGTTCTCAACTCCCGCCTTATGTTTTAACTCGTAAGTATAGCCTTGTAGGAACTCAACCCACCTACCGTGTCTAGCATTCAATTTCTTATGGGAGTTAAGGTATCTCAAGGTCTCGTGAACAGAATAGATAACGAATTCTTGCAGTAGTAAATAATGTCGCCAATGGCGAAGGGACTGAATAACCGCATAGAACTCCTTATCGTAGGTGGAGTAGCGTTGCCTGGCCTCGTTCAATTTTTCGCTAAAGAAAGCTACTGGATGTCCCTCTTGGGCTAAGACCCCACCTATGCCTATGCCAGAAGTATCACATGCAACCTCAAACACTTCCAAAAAATCAGGAAGGCGCATAACATGAGCCTCCGTCATCTTGGCGGCGGTAGTCGACCACTCAAAAGCTTCTTTCTTTAAACAATCGGTTATGAGGGCCAAGACAGTGCTAAAATCCTGTATAAACCGACGATAGAAAGTCGCTAGCCCGTGAAAACTCCTAACATCTCTAATGCTCCGGGGCTCGGGCCACTCTTCAATTGCCTTTATCTTCTGGGGATCGGCAGAGATTCCCGCAAGAGATACGACAAACCCTAAAAAAATTAATCTCTTCAGTAAATAACGCACATTTCTTAAGGTTCGCATATAGGCTCTCTTTGCGCAACGTAGCACACACTTGTCTCAAATAGTCTATATGTTGGCTCCTAGATTGGCTGTAGATAAGTATATCGTCAAAATACACAACCAAGAATCTATCCATAAAAGGTCTAAGCAGTTGTGTCATTACTCTAAAAAAGGTGCTAGGGGCGTTGGATAGTCCAAAGGGCATGACCAACCACTCGCAAAGACCATCTTTTGTCTTGAAAGTGGTCTTCCATTCATCCCCTGGTCGAATGCGAATATGATGGTAACCACTTTTGAGATCAATTTTTGAAAAGATAGTGGCTTTCGACATCATATCTAACATATCGTCCAGTCTGGGAATCAGAAAACGGTATTTCACTGTTATTTTATTGATCGCACTGCTATCTACGCACATCCTCCAGGTACTATCTTTTTTTGGAGTCAAAAGAGCAAGTACCGCGCAAGGACTCATGCATTCCCTGATAAACCCTCTACCTAATAACTCCTTGACTTGTCGTCTTAACTCTGCATGCTCAGTAGAGGATTTAGTCGGTAGTGCGACATATTTTGTAGGGTTACGCCAGGAACAAGGTCAATAGCGTGTTGGATGTCACGCATCGGTGGTATGCAGTTTGGGAGATCGTCGGAAAAAATATCCTTAAACTTCTCTAAGACAGGGATTGCTTCAGTTGGGACTTGCTCTCGGGAGTTATCATGGACTTACCTAGCAATCAAGGAAACTATCGTGGTCCCCTTAGCAATCTCATCTTCTAGTTCTTTAGGGCCTATAAGGACAAGCCCTTTCTTCTTATCGGAGGTTCCACTCTTCTCAATATTTTGATTAGGCTTTGGTTGCATAGGGTTGAGCCTAATCTTTTGACCCTTATACATGAAGGTGCAAGAGTTAGAACGACCATAGAGAGTGACGTCTAAGTCGAATAGCCAAGGTCTTCCTAAAATGATATGTCCTCCATCCATCTTAATCATATCGCACCATACCTTGTCCTTGTAAATAGCAAACTCTACAGAAACAAGGCATCGCTCCTTAACGCTGATGGATGACTCGTCTACCCATCTAACCTTATACGGGTTAGGGTGAGGTTCAGTCTTAAGACCAGTCTTGGCTACGATGTTAGAGGCAATGACGTTAACACAACTCTCGCTATCCAAAATCATCTTACATGATTGATTACCAATTCTAATAAAGATGTAAAAAATAGAGGTACGACGCCAATCGTCAGTCTCTCTCTTGTGACAACACACATCGAACAACACTAAGTTTAGGGTCTTCACGCTTCCTATCAACATTCCCAAAGGTCGATGAACTCCTAATGAGACCCATATATCCATCGTCTTCAGGACGATCATCTTCGCACTCTCCTAAGTATGGTTCATGTTCTACTACGTTGTCATCCTGGTCTTCGTCGGGTTGATCATCTACAAGGAGGGTTCGAGTTGGACACTGATGTGCATAATGACCATAACCATGACACCTATAACACTCAGTACGAGGATTGGCCTTGGGAGCATCCCCAAGTAAACCCTTTTCGTTGGGGTTTCTTGACCATGATGGTACACTAGGTTTAGGCAAGCCTTAGGACTGATTAAACCTTGGGTTTGGTTCATTGGGTCTGTTAGGGGTAGTCCATGCCCTGCCTATTGAAAGAGGGTCTTTAAAATCAGTCAAGATCCTCAACCAATTGATAAGAATGCTCTAATTACGTCACCTCACGCAGAAACAATTTACGTTGTAAGTCATCTCGAAGCCCAGACATAAACCTAGAAAGGGTCATTCCAACCTCTTTTGTCACTTCATATCGAATTAAATATTCGTTGAATTTGAAAATGTATTCCGTGACAGGACGATTGCCTTGGGTCAGTTTCTGTCATTTTGTTCCAAGAGGCATTGTCGATAGTAAGTTGGCAAGTATTTTTCTTTTAACTTCTCTTTCATCTCATCCCATATAAGAATGGGTTCTTGCCTCCTTTGTGCTAACAATCGTTCAACACTTTGCCAATGCAACTTAGCTTGTCCAACAAGCTTCATTGTGGCAAAACAGACTTTCCTAGCCTCAGACATTTCACACCACCCAAAATAGTGGTACATGTCTGTCATCCAGTCGATGAAAACTTTTGGGTCCAGTTGACCGTCAAAAGTAGGCACTTCTATTTTTCCACTTCTAATGATTATCTTGTCTACTAGGTCCTGATGAGGTCTCGGGGGTGGCATATAGTCATGATGTCTGACGGGGTCATTCCTACGATGGTCAAGGCCTCTGGGTCTATCTCTATACATCTTTCGATGGTCACTATAATGGAAACTCTCATCCAACAGGTCAGGAGTTCTACGACGTTCATGTTCAAGTCTTTCAATTCGGTCTCTAGTATCTTCATTAGACGTTCTTAGTGCATTGATATCTTTTTTCATGTTGAGACGGTTTAGAATATCTTGCAACATTTGATCTTGTTCAGGGGTCATATCAGGAGTGGGTTGTTATTGTCTACCGCTATGGGTACTCATGTAATGTGATATGGGTCCTAATAAAATTCTATATATTTTTAATGTACGAATAGAAATAATTTAATGCACAATGAACCTTAAACCATGCTCTGATACCAAAATGTGATGTGGAATGAATGAAAATTAAAATCAACAAATTAAATTGGATTAAGGTAAGTTCATTTTAGCCTCTACTAATTACCAAAGAATTTATAGATCACCAAAATTAATGGTTATATTAGGCAAGAGATTATAAACTAACATGCAACCTTAGATCTTATAGAGAATTAATTCAAATTACCACGAAATTATGATAGTTCTCTATTTAGTATGTAGGTGATAACAACAAATTCCATTGTCTTTCCTTTTGTAGAAGCACTCAAGTTATGGGTGGATCAGCAGCTTATTGATAGCATATTGGATGGTAGGTGTAGTAGTCATAGTTACTTTATTTAGAATGAAGAGGGACTAGAATCGAAACGTCAAGGGATTACCAGAGGGGGGAGGAAACCACTACTTCCTGCTGCTACTTCCTGCTTCTACTGCAGCTGCTGCTACTTCTTCTGCTGCTTTTCCTGCTTCTGCTGCTGCTTTTCCTGCTTTGGGGAGGGTAAGAAGAATGGGAGAGGAATAGGTGGGGGTTGGGGTTGCTAACGCGGCAACATAGAGAAAGTAGAGATCATATAAGAAAATTGTTTTCATGATTTCATTCATTGTTCTTTTTCCTTTGATATGCAAGGATATAAATAGACTCTCAAAACAACCAACTAGCAACTAACCAACTCCTAAGGAATAGGCAAGTAGCAACAAAAAAAAACAACCCAAAAACAAATAATCACCCAACAAAAATAACCCAACAACCACACAACCTCCTCCTAGAGACTAGGTAACAATAAAAACAAATAAATAAATAAAAAGAATAATAATTTGAAATATGAATTCAAAATTCAAATTCAAATTTAAAGAATAATCCATATTGAAGCTATGTCACGTCGTCTTCTACGGTGGTAGGTCTTCGTAATTGGGGGCCTCATGTCCTCATCACATAAGCCTTTATATGCAACTAGTATGGCTTCTTGCCTATGACATAGGCCATGATGGTATTATCCCAGGCAGTGGAGGCTTCCTGGATCCCAGTATTAGAGATGGTGGCATAAGTTTTCCCATTCTCAATTTGTGGGGGGAGGGGGGCGGGAGAATTACAGAGAGCAATCCTCCTCTATTTGCTTGCAAGACAAAGGGCTTGATTTAGCAAAACTGGGGTTGGGAGCCCGTTTATAGGCCATATTTGGCGTACTGTTATCTCCTCTCCTCTGATGGTCAAGGATTCCCTTGGGCTTTGTTCTGGATGCAGTGACCACCTGATGCAATCCTACCTAGATGTAGCCGCAGCCCTTGATACAGGCCTATCTGTAGGCCTCGTCCCAGATGCAGAACTTAGGGCAGGCTTTGTCCCTGATGCAGGGGCATGGCCAACCCTAGGCCTAGATCTCCTATATTGCACAGTTTTCCAACCCTCCGCATCTGTGTAGGACCCCGCAGCAAGTTTTCCGCCCTCCTGTCCATGCGAGGGATGCGGAGCGGGCCACCATCCACCATTGGAGCCTTATCAGGCACAAGCCAAAGCGGAAACCATCTAGGGTTTCAGAAATCCTGAGAGAACTCAGGTCGCCTAAATCGTCAGCACACAAGATCATGATATATATATATATATATATATATATATATATATATATATATATATATATATATATATATGTGTGTGTGTGTGTGTGTGTGTGTGTGTGTGTTACATTTTTTACAATAGACTTATATTAGGACAACAATACATATAAAAGTTTACATGTTTTACATCACAAAAAATAATAACAAAAAACAAAATTAAAGAAGTAATAAAAAATCACCATAAAAACAACAAAAGGACAAAAACATCACAAAAAATAATAACAAAAAACAAAATTAAAGAAGTATTAAAAAATCACCATAAAAACAACAAAAGGACAAAAAAAAGAAAAGAAAAGAAGGGAAACTTTAGTCATTTAGAATAATAATCATTGTTAATAAAAAAGTAAAGCACACTAAGATGCAAAGGATATAAAAGACCAATGCAAAAGGCGTGAGGCGAAGGTGCAGGCCTCATGAAGGCGAGGCGCACATTTATTCAATTTTTAGAAATAATATTTGCAAATCATATATGACTATATGTAATGTGCTATCAGGCATGACTATATATCATGTTGACTTCTTTTTTTCCTTTTGATCTTACCAAGCAGGGAAGTTTTTGAGAGTTTATGACATCTTTTTTTCCTTTCATTTTTATCTTAAGAGAGTTCTCAATTTCCAACGGTGGTCCCTAGTCACAGGAAAAAGGTGTGTATATATATATATATATATATATATATATATATATATATATATATATTGGTAGAGTGGTAGTAAAATAAAAATAAAAGGAAACATAAAGCAAGAGATATACTTGAGATGTGCCTCAATTGGGCATTAGGCTCACTGAGGTGTGTGCCTCACAAAGGGTGCCTCACCTCACATGTATAAGCCTATAAGGTCCCTCATGTGCGTCTTACTTTGATAACTATTAGTAATCATAATTCATAAATGAAAACAAAGAAACAAAAAACAATAACCAAACAATCACAAAAACAAAATAAAAATAAAAATAAAAACAATATTATATGTGGTCCTCGAATGGAGGCTGGAAGAGTCGAAGGCAGGCGGGAAGGCTAGCTCCAACAGAGAGATTAGAGGGAAGTTGTATGGCTTGAATATACATATATATACGCTAATTTGTAACTAAATATCATAAACTTTGACAAATTAGCAACTTACTACCATAAAGTTTAAAAATTAACAACTTGCTACTGTGAACTTTCTAAACTGTTGCAACTTGCTCTACTATCTGTTAGTACGTTGTCAATTTTTTCCATTACATTGATGACGTGTCATTTTCTTGATCATTTTTCCCCTAATAACTTTTGCTTATTAAGCTCACTCTTTTCTCCTTCATTTTCTAATATTTTCCAAGTAAAATAAATGAAATTCTAGAATCATTGTCCCTCTTTCCTTCTCTTTCATCTTCTTCTTTCTAATCTAATATGACCCAATTGATAATCATAAAACCCCTAATTATGTTCAATAAACCCTAAATTAAACAAGAAAAATCACCAAAAAATCTAATTTCAAAACATTTAATGGTCTATAATTTCACAATTCACAAACATTAAATTTCCCAACTAGGGTTTAATTCTAAGCAAAATCTATAGGAATAGGAATATATTGCGGATAGAAATTAGGAAAATACAAAAAAAAACAACTAATCCATACAAACATATACACACAAAAGAAAAAGAAGAAAACATAAAACAACAAAATACCTATCGAATCCATCCTTTTGTTCAGGACAGAAGAAATTGGCCAAAATATAGAAGTATAACCTCAATCCAATCTCTTCATTTGTCTTTCAAATCAGAGTGGATTTAGGGAGGGGTTAGGGTTCTACGATTAGAAAAAATAAAAGGTTTCTGATTTTCTGTAATTTTTGGGTTGTAGATTAGGCTAAGTCTTCAGGGGGTACTATTGTCTTTTACAACAGTCGTTAACCTATCATGGTAACAATATGGAAAATTAATATTGATCATAGCAAGTTGCCAATCTGTTAAAGTTTATTCTAGCAAGTTGCTAATTTGTCAATGTTTACGGTATTTAGTTGCAAATTATATATATATATATATATATATATATATATAGAGAGAGAGAGAGAGAGAGAGAGGAGGGGTCGGGATTCCCACTATTAAGCATCCCTAAATGTTCCTGTAATGGCAGTCGTTGGATCTGTCATTTTGGACCGTACAGATTAAATCATTAACTACCTAATTTCTCGCGAGATTTTGACTTAATTTGTACGGTCCGAAAAAACAGATCCTACGAATACTATTTCAAGAATATTTAGGGATGCCTAATAGTGGAAATCCCGAACCCCCCCCCCCCTCTCAATATATATATATATATATATATATATATATATGGGTTGGGATCATGATCCACCTCCTTTGTCCATCCCAAACATCCCCCATGTTAATACCGTTGGATGGGCTTTAAGTCATCTAATCTTAATTATTAATAAATCAACGGTCAACGGTTAAGATTAGATGACTTAAAGCTCATTCAATGGTGTGAATAGGGAGGATGCTTGGGGTGGACAAAAAAAGGGATGGATTTGATCTCTTCCCTTTATATATATATATATATATATATATATATATATATATATATATATATATGGAAAAAAGTAATGAGTCATATTTCTACATGAGCCAATGCACATATGGACCAATATGAATGGAGTGTACTAGTGCACATGGGATGTAAGAATCCATTCATATTGGTCCACATGTGCATGGCCCATATAGGAATATGAGCATATGGCTCATATCCCGTTTACCCTATATATATATATATATATATATATATGAAAAACGAGATATGAGTCATTAACTCATATTCCTAAGCAAATTTTGGAGATATAAAGGCCGCCAAAGAAATAAGAATCCGAACTGAATTCAGTCGAGTCACTGGAGTGAAAGCCTCCATATAATCTACACCATATCTCTGAGTATACCTTTTGGCAACCAACCGTGCCTTGAGGCGCTCAACTGAACCATTAGGATAATACTTAACAATGTACACCCATCTTCAACCCACCGTCTACTTCCCAACAGGAAGTGATGTAAGCTCCCAAGTCTGATTTTGATGTAAAACATACATCTCCTCATCCATTGCACTTTTCCAACCAGAATACAGCATGCTTGTAAGTTTTGAAAATGGAAATAGAAGACAATGAAATAACAAATGCATGAAAAGATGATGAAGCACGGTGTAATGAAACATAATTAGAAATGTGATGCTTATACTTTGTGGTCCAAAGGCGTTTTCTTTTTTTGAGAGAAATGAAAATATCATCTGGATCTGTGGTGATAGGAGCAGAAACCTCAGGCACGGAAGTTGATTGGTTGAGGACTGAATTCTGCAAAACTACTGGCTTGTCCTTGAATCTCTAATAAACCTGTAAAGGGAGAATGGAGACAAAAATTGATTCAAAAATGACCGGAAGTGGTATGAAAGATATCAAATCTGATGTAAAAGGAATACAACGGTCTCTTGAAGGAAAGAAAGGGGTAGACTCAAAAAATGTAACATCTGCACTGACATAATACTTGCGTGATAGTGGACTGTAACAACGATAACATTTTTTATTACGAGGATAACCAAGAAAGACACTTCAGAGATCTAGGAGCTAACTTATCTCGATTAGGTTCCAAGTTATGAACAAAAACGACACACCCAAACACTCGAGGAGATAAGAAAAAAGGTGCGACATATGTATGTAACATGGAAAATGGAACTTTGTTATTTAATACAGATGATGGCATGTGATTAATTAGATAACATGCAATAAAAATGACATATGTCCAATACTGTTTAGGGACATGCATATTGAACATGAGAGTTCGAGCCATATCTAAAATGTATCGATGTTTGCGTTCGGCTATGCAGTTAATAACGGTTTTTTCATGATAACGGTCCAGTAGAATTATAGATATATCACCGATATATCGATTTTATAACGGTAAATATCGGTTTGCATTTTTAACACAATTTTTATATATGAACAATACACTTAATAGTTTTCTATTATAAAATATGCAGAAAGTATACATATCGTCGAAAAATCCAAGAGATCCAAGATAAAGGAGATCACTTGAGGAACTACATCTCTGAATAAGATAAATGAGATCACTTGAGGAACTACATCTCTAAATAAGTTTTATGCATGAAGATTTTGATGGCAGAAGATGTAATCTCCATTCTCCATTGATGTGAATGTCATATCATTCAATATCGATTTTTCTGTAGCAAAACCAAAACCGTGAGAAATCGATTTTTTTGTAAACCGATATTTCAAACAATATCGACCATATCGGCCGATAATATCGGTTCCGATATTTTACCGATATTTCTGCAAAAAAATATCGGTCCAGGACCGATACCATTATATATCGGTTATATAACCGATATATAACCGTTTTTGACTACTTAGGTGTAAACCCCCTGATTTTTCAAGAATTTTAAATTTGGATTTTACACAATTTTCTGAAATTTTCTGGAATTTTTCTGTAATTAAAATCAGGGTTTTAAATATTAAATGATTTTTAATAGATAATAAATGATATTAAATTATTATGAAAATAATAATTTTGGGTGTAAAATGAAAAACTGGACTTCGGATAATTTTTCTGGAATTTATTGGGCCCCGGACCTATTTTTAATAACCCAAAAACTAATATTTATTTAATTACTTATTTATTTTATATTAATCCAGCCCAGCCCAACTCTAGGCCAGCCCAACCCGGCCCGTTGGGCTATCGGGTCGGGTCGGGTCGGTCAGACCCGAACCCGCGAACCCGACCCGACTCCTCACCCCCACGACCCGCACCCCTCCCCGCGTTCTCCGGCGGAGCCCGCGTCCCCCGCCGCTCCGCCCGGCCAACCACCTCCTCGCCTCCGCGCCCCTCGGCCCACGACCCCCTCCTCTCCGCCTCCTCCGCCACGACCCGGCGCCCCAGCCCCCTCGCTCCGCCAATAAAATCCCCCTCCCTCTTCCCTCTCCGGCAACCACTCTCCCCCGCCGACGCCCCGTCGCCACCGCCCCCGACCTCGCCGCGACGCCGCCACCGCCTCGCCGCCCTCGCCCCCGCCTCCTCCGGCTAGCAGCGCCGCCTCCCTCTCCTCCTCCTTCCTCCTCTTCAGCAGCCCGCAGCCCCTCCGCCCGCTGCTCCGGCAGCCTCCGGCCCCTGCGCCGCCTCCGCCCAGTCTCGCCGGCAGCGCCCGTGCCCCCTCCGGCCGGCCTCCCCCACCGCAGCACCACCGAGCTCCGGCAGGAGCCCTGAACCCTAACCCTAACTTTAGGACGCGGACACGTGTCGGACACGTGTCGGACACGTGTCGGACACGATCGATTTCGGATTTTCCGGACCCTGTTCAGGTACGCGTATCTCTCTGCTCGTTGCCCCGTTTTCGATTCCGTCTTTTGCATCGCGAACCCTGCGTGACCTTCTCGGTGCCCGTGCAACCCGCTCGGTGCATCGCGTCCTGTGGCGATCGCGAACCGCGATCCAAAAACAAGAAAAACAACGCCCTGATTCACCCCGGAACTGGGTACGTCCCGCCAAACGGGACGACTTTGTCGCGTGCGGTCTTCACAGATACGTGCGGGTCGTTGATACGGACGTGCGGGATTTCGCAGAAGTCGATTCGGGTGTGCGTGCACACCGGGATCAACGTGTATCCGCGGACATCGTCCCGTATCCGCCCTTTCTGGAACGCGCCCTAACTTTGTGTACACACGTCGGATTGAAACGAAACTTGCGACATCGGACTCGTAGCGATACGCTGGTCCTGTGACCCAAGTTTGGTTCGATTCTGAGAACGTTGGCAAAATCGCGTGTCGTGGGCCCCTCACGCCCCACTCGACGGGCGATTTTGTGACCGGCTCATCGGAATCCAATTCTGGAAGTTCCGTTGGGTTCGTATCAGCGTTCCTGACCTGTTGACACTGAGTTTGTGGAATTCGGAGACCTTTGACCATGACACATTTTTCGGTGCAAAGCGGGCCCACATGTGTACCCCGTTTTGACCCGAAATTGCCATTTTTGTCCTTGTCTCCAAATTGGACTCAAGGATAGGCGTTTCTAGCTGATTGATATTTTCTGGATCTGATGGTGATGTTTATTTCAGCAACCGGAGTACTGCTTGCAAATCCCGCTGAAGTCAGAGCCACAGTTGGAGCCCGAACCACAGGCAAGTGTACCTTGCCAAACCCTGCAGCTTGCTATTTATTTCCTTGGCTTAATTTTGCATCAGTAGGCAAGTATAGCTTGTCAACTCGCAGTGATTCCTGTTATAGTATTTTACTTGAGTTCTTGTATATTCATATATAAACTTGTTTAACTGTTCAACCCAGGACCGAGTGGCTTTACTTAGCGTCTGATTACCAGTCGGGTGCCAACCCCGTGCGCGGAGTTGTGTAACGTCACATAGACATGGATACCGAGACCCGATATTTCTCGTACTTGTTTTATCAAGTACATCATAACCCAGGACACCTGACACTATTCATGAGACAGAGTCTTCCTGAGACATTCATGGTGATTCTGTATAGGATACAGGACTTGACAGAGATATTGTATTTAAAGATACTGTATGACTTGTTGCATTAGCTATGATCCCGCTTGACATGGACATGAGACGTTATGGTCATGGTATGCGTGATTACATTGGGTGGGAAGAGTCACACAGACTACAGGTTGATTTTTATATATTATGCCGGCGTCTTAGTCTCACTACGAGATAGACAACCACATGATATCACTGCTACCGGCTCCCCGACACAGAGCTTGTAGTAGTTTCAGCCTGAGTTCTAGTGCTGCTCTTATTTTGCATTTCACTTAGATGGTTACATAGTTTACCCTATTGTTGATATCCAATACACCTACAATTACTATTATACCCTCAGAAGATAAACAACAAAATAAAATAACTCAACATCCTACATGAGTCATGCACATGTGGACCATTCCTACTGGTCCACATGTGCATGGCTCATGTTGGAATATGAACACTTTGGTTCATATCCCGTTTACCATATATATATATATATGGAGATTGTCGCGGAGAAGATTAGGATTTCCTTTCTGTCATTCGACGGGCGGTGTTATCCAAAGCGGTTGTACGTCTAGAGCGGCGGCGACGGTGGAGACGCATCCACTAGGGTGCTCTACAAGGACGATGGTAAGGAGCGAACAACGGACGATGATGGCGTTGTCAATAAAGGAGTTCCTCCCCTCCTATTCACGACGGTGCAAACGGAACTGCAATAGATCAAGCAGTTGACGGTTGGACTATGGTCTAAACGTAAGGGGAATCGGGTGAAAATCTTGGGGTAGAGAGACAATGGTCTTAATCTCTCCTCGAAGAAGAAGCACGAACTACAATAGAGGAGGCGGGTCCCTAGACATCGACAAGACACGGCTCAGGTCAACACAACCCTCGAAAAGTGCATATCGTGTTGGAGACTGGTCCTCACGTTGGCAAGGGTTCTGGAAGGATGAATATATCGCATAGTCATAGTGCTACTATGGAGAAGCTTGCTCGTGAGTAGTTCCTATCCGGGAACTGAGAGCAGCAAAGTTCCTCTATAAAAGAGAGTGAGCATTGAGTAGGTCTTCTCTAAGACCAAACCAACTAGTAGGGTTTCCCTATGCAAACCAATGACGACGGACGATGATCTCCGATCGGGGTACGATGAACCAACAGTGCTCGATGGTGTCCATACGGCAGATATCACTGTTGCCGGTGTAGCTGTCTCCATTGCAAAATGGAGTCAAACACTAGCCTTGTACATGGTAGGTCCACGGCCGGTGTACCCCCTCCTCTCTGCATTTGTACATCGAGTTGGGTTCCCGCAAAGGAATATGGAGGTGTTCTCATGTGAAAACTGATACTTCTTAGTCCGTTTTGCAGAAGAAAGTGACCTGAAAATCATCCTTGTAGGTAGCCCTTGGTTGTTCAAAGGACATCTCATCGTGATCAAGCATTAGGATCCGTAGATCTCTACAAAGGAAGATTTGCTTATGGCAGTACTCGTCTGAATGCAGTTTCTGGAACTTCCATTGTTGTTGTGGAACGAGTATGCAATACGAAAGTTGGCGAGTGTCATTGGAGTCTCCCTCAAGATGGATGTGCCTATAGCTCACCGCAGACGACTTGCCTTCGTTCGTATCTGTCAAATTCTCAGTAGTGCAGTCCCTACCTCAGGAGGTGCCTATGAGATTACTTGAGAGAACGTCTGAGTTTACCGGTGGTGTATAAATGGAACATAACCCCCCAATGTGCCCGCATGTCGCTATATAGAACATGAGGAGATCCATTGTCCAGATCCATCAGACGAATCCTCTTTGAGAGCAATTGATAGAAGTCCTCTGTGAGTGAATGTACGAGATAGTTGTCCAGGGGCTACCACTAGGCTTGATCATGGAGGCAGTCCCCAGCTTCATTCACTCAGTTGACTTGCCTAAGGCTCTGGAACCTGGGTTGCTCGCTCACTCAAGGCTCCTCTAATGGCCGAATAGCTCGGCCCCCCTGAGACCTACCCAGTTAACTTGCCTAACGCAAGCAATGATGATAATGGTTGCGAGCTATCTTTGGTATTGAGGGATCCTAGTCCCCTGTGATTGGTCCTACAGCCCAGTCAGAACTCCAAAGTATAGCTATGGTAGAAGAATCAGGAAAAGAATCGGTCTTCCCAAATCAAGAGCTCCCTTCAAAGGTCAAGTTAGTGTCTGCATCCAAAAGGTGTCTCGCGGACAGTTCTATAGACATCCCTAGGGGGATGAGGAGGAATTGACTGAGCATCTATGTTACCTGAACTCGGGTACGAATGTCGGGTACGGATACATATCCAAAAGTCGGGCCCTTCAAACTCATAATTGAAGGACACACGGACTCGACTAAAAAGAATCCAAATTTTGGATACGGGTACGGGAATATGACTATTAAAATAAATATATTTGAACATGGTTTCATAAAAAGACATCATATAATTAAATTTGCATGACTTTATAAAAGACATAATTAAATTTACACGAGTTTTATAAAAAGACATACTCTCTAATTAAATTTGCATTATCTCATAAAAAGACACAGTTGTAATAAAGTTTGCATAGTTTTATATATTTAAGTTTACAATTAAATTTGTATGATTTTATTAAAAGACATCATGTAATTAAATTTGTAAGGTTTCATAACTTTATTACCGGTCTACCATGTTAAAATAAACTATCTACTTCACTACCAGTCTTCCAATTATTACCATGAATGACCATGAAGGATCCAATTGTCACCATGGAGGATCGGATACGGATTTCATACCCATATACATGTCATATCGGGTGGAAACGGATACTTCTCCCTAGTGGAGAGTCTGGATAACATAGCTGAGCACTAGAACTCGGATGAGAAGGAGATTGATGGGGTCGGCTAACTCACCGAGGCCAATACATGCTAGCTGAAGTTTCTATGAGAGGAATAGTTCCACCTTAGGAAAGAGAGCTAAGCGGCGGCGACAACTTGTAGCCCAGATGTCCGACTTAGTACCCGGACTACAAAAGGGAACAGAAAATATCACTTTAACTAAGTGTCGGTAACAAAGGCTTAGGAGTTAAAGTGTGTTAGTTGTCGTGATGTAAGGATGATAGGCATTTGAGTCATGCCATCCCTTTGCAAGTTGCTTCAATGTATACAATTACCCTTGCTTCAATAATATATATATATATATATATATATATATATATATATATATATATATATATATTGAGAGAGAGAGAGAGAGAGGGGTGAGAGGAAGAGAGAGTTCCAATTAGGTTAGGGTATTTTTTTTCAAAATAAAATTGGTTGGATCTGGCTCATCTACCAGAGGCGCACGCTTCATGGGCCTTACGCCTTGGGCCGAGGCATGCACCTCTTGGGCTTCATTTCACCCAGAGAAAGGGGTGCGCCTCCGCCATTTTGAGAGCAAGACTGTGCCTGGAGCAGCATATGGAAATCATGGTCAACGTGCACAATGAATTACTTGAAGGTAAAGGCTATTAATTAATTGAAGGTAAAAGCAAAGACTTCAATGTAATATTAGTTGCTTTTATATTTTACAGTTTACTTTGGAAGAAGTATGTATTTTAGGTTTAGAATCATTGTTAGGTTAGGTTATACCTAACATCTAAAACACTTCGCTGAGTGCAATTCGTCCATTCTGACACCTTCATTATTTCAGTTGTCATAGTCATATATTGATATAGGGACATTATTTTTGTGTATAAAAAAGACCTCTGGGGCCATACTTCATACATTCATACATGTCTAATTCCCTTTGAATATAGGTCTAAATCGCATTGCAAAATTGAACTGGCAGAAGATTTCTGGTTGCACCGCCTGATGGTACAAATTAGGTATTGGGTTATCCTAATTCCAAACTGGATGGTCTGACCTTCAAATCTAGAAGAACATAAGCTTCTATATTCGCAACCCAAACAATCCATTTTCTAAGGCAAACCATTCGACTAAGACCATAGCTATTAAAAGCATGCCTTGGCAAGAAGCACAAGAAGCATCTCACTTCATCCAAACCGCAACATAATGGAAAAAGTGTCGTCTAGGCACATAATGGCAAAAGTGTCGTCTAGCAACGCTTGAGGCTCCTAGGGGAGTGCCTGAAAATAAAAAAAGTTGCTTGGGGCCAGTGTTCTAAAATTCATTATGCTAGTTCGGTGCAGAGGAGGGACGTCTGGCGCCGAACAGGTATCAGATAAAAAAAATTTCTCTCCTCTTCCTTACTTGTAACAGCTCATATAGTATTTTTTAACTAATTTGGATTATATTTATTATTTCTCTCATTTCTAAACGTCTCTTGTTATCTACTACAGGGTTCAAACACTTCTACAAGACTGTAACAATAAAAATATTGGATTAAACTATCATTTTGTAAGAACAACAAGACAGCTTCATTGTATTGTTTACTTTTATATGAACAATAAGACATCCAAAACATATACACGGTCGATCAAACATATCCAAAACATAACATGGCAAAACATAAAAAGCATCCTAACTCCTAAAGCATCAAACTCTTACTCTCCATAGTCTTCCGAGACTCACAAGCCACATAAGACGCTGAACAGTTCCGAACAGATTCGCACAAAGAAACAACCACATTATACCACTGAATAGAAAATTTTCGCTTCGGCCTAGGGCGCCTAGCGTCTAGGCAGTCACAGACCGATTTTTAGAACACTGCGGAGAGCCTTTTATTTAATTCCACATGAACTCAATTCTAATCGAACCTAGATGAGTTCGTTTAGAATTCTACTTGAACCCAACTCTAACTCCCGTTAACTAATTAAATAGCCATACAAAAGGTAATGACATTTCTCTATATATACTCGAGCATCAACACCACTTATCTCTCTCTCTCTCTCTCTTGCGGATCTGACTGGTGATAACTCCTTAAAGCCAGATTCTCAACGCCAACTCCTTACGGGAACCAGGAGTGTCTCCAATAGTCACCTCCTCAACCATTCACAACTTTCAGCAGTCATCTCCACCTCACAGCAGCCACCATCTCCTACTCGACATTTCCTCCTAGCAACCATCTCTTCAACATACCCTCATCGACATAGTCCTTGCAGTAACCACATCATCATCCTCCTCAGTTTTCAATACTTGAGTAATATATTATGTTTTTTATTATTTATATTGTGAAATAGGGTATATTTATGTCATACATCTTAATTACGTACGTCCCTATTTTTGCTCAGGAGCACGCTTTGTCTTTGTGCCTAGGCTTTAGAGGACCTTGGCACCTGAGAGTGCTTTTTGCCTCTAACAACCATGACTTAGAGAATTGTTGACTGGAGTAGCCATTACAGTCTACAACGTCTAGTTTCCTAATGGTGGATGTTCACCCACCAAAACTAGGGCGGATGTTCACCCTCTACTAAAAAATTGACATGTCAATTTAAAGGTCAAAACCACTTTGGATGTTCATAAAACCACTTCCAAAGTGGTTTTATATTGGATGAAAATGACATGTGACAATTTTTTAGTGGAGGATGAACATCCACCCAAGTTTTGGTGAGTGAACAAAAATGGACTCGGTCTAGATATGCTCAACTTTTCTATCTTTTACTAGAATCAATTACAAACAGTTAATTTCTTTTAGTAATCAATATAAACTTGTTTCGAGCCATTGGTTCACATCATTTGGACTCTCATTTGTCTAACCAACCATTCAAACAAGAGAGAAACCTTAGAGCATCCCAAATCTGTTGTGAGCTATTTTTGTGCATCTCTTTGATCTCTCTAGAGGTTGAATGTAATCAAAAGAGAGTAAGCCTCTCATCCTCTTCTTGAGTGCTTGATTCGGTGGATCAGGTGTCTAGAAAGTTCATGAGTGGTTCATACTAAGAGGTATGTTCGTACAATTCTAATCGCCAAAACAAAAGTAACGAAGGAGAGGGATTCAGTAATTTTGCAGACCTTATCCGCATCGGAAGGGGGGAGAGGGGCGAATGAGGGACGCCTTGCTATCGGTTCTTGGGTGGACCTTTGGAATCCGGAAGCCATGCGAGAGCGAGAGGGAGACGAGCGGAAGCTCAGCCGCCTCTGCAGTCCGGAGCAGCCAGCGGAAGGAGGAAGGAGGAGAAGATTGTTAGGGTTTGGGAGTGGGATGTCTCTCTTCTGGTGGCAGAGAAGAGATGTCAATGTCAATGAAGAGAAGGAGGTGGTGGAAATCCTCCGTAGGAGCATGGAGCAGGAGTGAAGTGGACGGAGAATTTGGTTTTCTTTCTCCTTTTTTCCTTTTCTTTTCTTCTACTGCTGTTCGCTGTTGGGCTGCCATGGCTAAGAGCATCATCTTGAGGCCCAATTTTTTAATAAAAAATTAAAAATAGAATGGGTTGGGTTTATTTTAGAATAGTAAAAAAGAAAAGACTAAATTACAACTGGAACTATTCTAAATGTTCAACTTGATACATGAACTTTGATAGCTACTAACTTAATACCCTCTCTCAACTAATATTTTCAACTTGGTACCCTCTGTCATTCGTAGTTAGATTTTTCGTTAAAATATGGGACCAAAATGTCCCATCCTTTCACCCCCCACTTCACCCCCTCACCTCTCACCCCGGCCCCCGACGCCCCCCCTCCGTCATCGGCGCCTCCACCCCACGCCTCCAGGTTCCCCTTCCTCTTCTGCAGCTCCACCTTCATTGCCGTTGCGCGCTGCCGCCGCTGCTGCTCCGCACGATGCCGCTGCTGTTGTGTCGTTGCCGCTGCGTCGTTGTTGCTGGAGAATGAGTGGGGCTGCCGGAGAAGAGGGGGGAGAGAGAAAGTGGAGGTATTTTTGACATTTTTCATCTTAGGTTAACATCGGTAGGCAAAAAAATTGGGGAGGGTATTAAGTTAGCACCTATCAAAGTTCATGGTATCAAATTGAACATTTGGAATAGTTGAGGGTATCAAGTTGTAATTTAGCCAAAAAATATCATGAGACCCAAATGAGATGAATGGATATAGACTCATGTGTCATCGTGTGTGTGATATATATATATATATATATATATATATATATATATATATATATATATATATATATATATATATATATATATATGGGGGGGCGAGGGGGGAGCGGATCGGGAGTTCCGTTTCCAGAGCCCCGCCAAAGCCCCGCTTCCCTTGCCGTTGGAACGGGGGGTACCGCGCGGGCCCCACGCGGGCCCCGCTCAATCTGATGGTGCAGAGGGTGGGGCTTTGGCGGGGCTCCGGTGACGAGACTTTTGATCCGCCCCTATATATATATATATATATATATAATCTAGACTTTTTATCAAGGAACTACAAAGTTACTTGGGGCTGTCCAAATTTTTTTTTATTTATAAGTTTGTCACTCAAAAAAATTGCTTGGGGCTGCCCACTACATAGTATAAAAGCCAAAAAAAAAAAAATCATTTTCATCTTTTTTTCCATTCCTCTCCTAAATTTCAAATATTGTTCTCAATCCAAGTCCATGCCTAAATTTCATCTTCTAATAACTAAATTTTGGTTAATGATTCATTTTGGGTGGGTTTTCGGAGTTTCGAACTTATTTTAGGATTTTGAACTTCGAAAATTCGCAAACAGTCTCGACGAGGACAATGATGGACTGTCAAAAACAGTCCTTTCTATAGTCAGGTAAGTCAAAAAAAATTGGTAGTCCTTTCTGAAGTCAGGACCGTCAAAACATTTGACAGTCCTATATATCTATAGTCAACAAGTCATCCCAAAATAGCTTGTCGAAGCTTTTCTCGTGGTGAGCATCTAAGAACAGAATAGTAAAATGCTTCATGCGCTATAGAGTGTATCTGAACAATTTGATTCCTAGTATGGACATTTTAGATTTAAAATATATTATTCAATGAACAACATATTTGATTCAATATTCCTACCAATTGAAAGGACTGTCAAAAATTTGACAGTCCTAGACAAAATATGTTGTTCAATGAACAACATTTTTCATTTAGGACTGTCAAAAAATTTGACAGTCCTTCCAATTTGTTGGACTATCAAAAATTTTGACAGTCCTAATCGTTGTATTACTTGACACATGTAATTGGCAGTTAAAGAGTTTTTTTTTTTTTTTTTTTTTTTTTGCTTTTTTCCTCCTTGGAAGACCAACTATGGATTCCTTGAAGGCAACTATAGAGGGGGTGAATATAGCTCGTGTCACTAATTACCAATTAAAACTAGGAGAGTGACAAAGTTAATAACCAACTACTAATTATGCAAGCAAAAATAAGTATGCGGAATAAAAGAATAAAGCTAGCAAGTAAAGCAAATAAGATCAACCAGAGGACATCGAGATTTTTATACTGGTTCCCTCGTGGAGGACTAATCCAGTCCTGAGAACTCTTGCTCGGAGTTGAATCAACAATCAAGTGAAATACAATCTTTGATCCGAAGACTTGCAACTTCTTACAACTAGTGCTTTGATCCGAAGAGCACGCTGACTTTACACTTCTTGAAAGGAAGACGATCTTGGAATTTTTTCAAGCTTTGTACAACTCGAACAACTTCTAACCGACTCAAACTTAGCACCTAGAAAACTCGGAAGTTGTTGCTTTGGAGATGGAGAAGATGATTGCTCATATATAGAGATATGAAAGTGAAGTGAATTTGTCAGCCCCATTTCCCGACGCACTTTGGTACATATTGTCCTTGGCACACTTTGGCGCATATTGTTTGCTAGTCCGGCCATTGTTTAGACCAGATCCAAAATTGTAGAGATAATGGGTTTGGTTGGGCTGGTGGCATGTGTGGCTTGGATGGGTTTGGGTGATCCAACGGTCCACATCTCAAACCTAAACCTATATATTCTCATTTCTCTCTCTGCTCATTCTTTCCTTTCCATTTCTCTCTCTTAGGTTTTTTCTCTCTCTCCGAAGGCAAGTACATCTTGCACAAGAGAAGAACCATAGATTTATGCATGCTTTTAGTTCTTAATATTTTCTATTTATTTCTAGCTCACATTGTTGGAACCGAGCACCCCTTCATCTTTAATACTTGTTGTTCTTGATTTTCTTGGTTGGAATTGCATGAACCTAAGTTTGGGTTTATGGGTTCACTTTTGTTTTTCTAGGGTTTGATCTCCCAAAATATTATGTTTTACAAAACTAATTAGCTCATAGTATAGAGCACCATATTTTATGTAACTTTGCTTTTGGTCGTGCTTAATTTTGAGTCCAACTAAGTTCAGTGTTGAAACTTGATACAATACGTATACCAAAATGGCTGACTAGAGAAGAAGAACAGTGCTCTATGAAGAGTATGCAAGAGAACCCCTTTGGCATAGAAATACGTATATTTTACTTTGGGAGCATTGGTATGATGTCCCAACTCTTCATGCGCACTAATCATACTGCACCCAGTCTCTTAGTAAAAGTTCGTCAGTCGCACTCCTTGAGTCAGTGGCGCACTTTCGAGAGGAAACCCAGTTGGCGCCAACCTTGTTTCTATGAGTTTGTGCGCCAACCTTATTTCTATGAGTTTGTGCACCAACCTTATTTATGTGTGTTTGTTCACCGACTTGCTTTGTGCGCCTACTGTTTCCTATGCACGTTGGGCCCTTTGCTTGGTTTAACATTTACGTTGGTTGAATGATTGTGAGGATATGGATGACTTGTATTTCGATCTTGAATGTATATGGACCTAATGACCTAGTTATGACTATATGCTAAATTGACTAAGTACCTGACATGAGCCCTGTAGATGTGGCCCTATATGCACTTGCTATTTTACTTGCTAATTAGATTACTTTTCCATGATCACCTTATTATACGTTGGATAAAATAAGAGGCGTCGGGTGGCATTCTGTAACCCCGGTCCTTGTTTGGTTTAAGGGTTGTGGATCTGATCTCGAGGAGTTCTCGCACTACTCTTATCCTCATTCATTGATATAATAAAGTAACAAATTAATATGACCAGTATTAGACTATCATGTCCTAAATAACTTGCTACCTGATAACTTGTCAATGATCTTGATACTATAACTTGTTTCTGCCCTGACTATTGTATCTGTACTGATACACTTGATCGTACCGAGAGTGCTACTTGATATATAGTGAGCCGTCGTGCCACATACTCCTGCTACATGATATATGTAATTATTTTTATACACGGATCTAGTAGTTGCACAGTGACTTTAGTCATGTCTAGATAATATTGATTGTTTCATCATACTTGGGTGAATCCAGATTTAACTTTCGAGTGATAATATGTGTTTGTATCAAGAGTGCCCGTACTTAAGGTACGATATCTAAGAAGGAATATCCATGTGACCACGACATGAGATTCTAATTAACCTAGGGCTAACTAAGCAACTTAATTGGTAGAGCATTGGGAGGGAATGGTATCTCGAGATTTTGCATGTCGAACCATCCTAAATTAGTTGGGAGTAAAGGCTAGCCACCACGGATACAATATATCATCCGCACTAGTGGAGTGCAATATCTGATTTAAATATAAGACCGAGCCAATATATTTCCTATAGAAAGCTTGGAACTGTTACTGATCATTAATTAGCTCAGGGCCCTTGCAACATTTACATGTATTCTTGCTCATATATCATTGGTTCAGCCAGCCCTCCTCGATTATGGCACGATCTGAGGGTACTCATATATTGCATTACTGGGATTACCCAGAGATTACATACCAAGCCGTAATACATGATTGGCCGTTTAAATTGCTTGTAATATGTGCCTAGCCAGGAAAGTAGGCTATCGTGGCATGATGATTCAACCAATGCCCTTGTGTCACGACCCGCATCCGGAAAATCGGGCATGAGTCGTGGGTACGTCCAGCCTACGCCGCAACATCGGCGGTAGAACGCTGTCTAGGTCAACTATCTAGATAACTCACAAAAAAATCTGCCATGACCTCTCCAAAAGGAGGGCAACCACGCAATCAATATATAAACCTGTCAAGATCTCAACTCCAAACGGAGGAGCAATATCATAATGATAATCTCAAGTACTCAATCACGAATCTAAGCACGATAAGATAACCCAGAAATCTAACAACTCCAAAGTCTAACCAACAACAACAACTACAACAACCACCACATCAATAATAATAATACATCATCCAAATCATCCAAAATAATATACAATACAAGGTCTCAATCCAAAACCGGAGACAAATCCGGTGCTAAAAGCTAATAAAACAATAACAAGGTCTCAGTGATCCCGGCTACCAACCCGGAAGTCACTCCTAAACTAGAGGGTCCCTGTCTGCACCATCAACAGGCTCAGGTCCATAAAATGTCGGACACCAATCCTCCGGATACTCTGAAAAATATGTCCAGTCAGGACTGGAGCAAGTACATCTCTAACAGCAGTTCCATTTAAATGATAAAAACTATAAAACAGTTATAGCAAGTAGCAAGAAGAATGAAGCAAGTATGAAACAAGGAAATGCATAAAGGTAAAGATGCATGGATATCAGAGCAAGATAGTAATAACTATAAGATACAAGAAATCTAAACTAAGAGTAAGTCTGTGCACATGAACGTGTAGTGAGTCCAGCATGAAAAATATGTAGTGAGTCAAGTCCAGAAACATGTAAGTGAGACCAACAAGAATGCAAGTGAGTCCAGACTATAAAGAATGAACTCGGTGTCTTTGAAATACTTGTTTCGACATGTAAACGGCTAGGGGTAAGTACGGCTCACCGTGCACTGGGTGCGCGGCTGCTATCATTCCAGATTAGATCAGAGGGAGTGATTCCTGATGATTCCAGATGGGAATGTTTACATGTCTACTCGAGTATTTTCCCACCCCGACTAATACAAGTGGATCCAAGACCCGACACGCAAATCAAGATGAGTCCAGCCTGAACATGAGTGATGCCTGTAGTGATGCCTGTAAGTGATGCCAGTAGTGATTCCAGAATAGAGGCTAGAAACATGAAATATACGTGTCGCAAGTAAATGAATCCAGAAATACCAGTCAGTGTCCCGTGTTGTGCTAGAATAATCAGATGATACTATACTAGAAGCTGAATTATAATAATCATCAGATAATGAAAACTAGCAGAGAAATGTACTCGCCTGACGTCCTAAGCAACTAGCGATCCGAACCGGTGTCGCAAGGACCTAATACGAAAAACAAGGTTAAACAGGGTTCTAATGAGTTAAACAGATATAAAATAACTAAAAATAGGCTTCTAGGGTCGTTCTAGGTCGAACGGGTCAAACCGGTGAAATCTGGGTCAAAAAGTCAACTCTAGATCCAAAAAGTCAACTCTGGGTCAAAATTAGGTCAAAAGTTGACTTTGGCGGTCAACCGAGTCAACTACGGTCAAGTCTGGGTCAAACTAGGGTGCTCCTGAAATTTTAGGTCAAACCGAGGTCATTAAGCTAGAAAACTCTCAAACTCGCCTCCTTGAGATACCGGGATACCCTCGGTATCCGATACCTCAACCTAGGCTACGCACCCCACCTAAACCCACTAAAACCTATGCTAGCATGCGTAAATATATACACATAAGCATATAAAAATCACTCCAATACTATTCATAGGCTATTGCTCAAATACCCCGCTCGAAACTCAATACTTTGGATATCTCAAGGTATTGAAATACCTCGGTATCTCAAGGTATTGAGATACCGCTCTAAACTCAACCCGACTACCCCTCTAGCTAACTAACTATGCATAAACATATATATATCTAGCTATATTCTAGGCTAAAATATAGACATCTAATACATATAGGCATATACCTATGTATCTATACCCAATACCTTACCTTACCTTACCTTACCTTACCTTACCCTCCTCATAAATATATATGTATATCTATATCTAGATATCTAAACTATCTACCTAGCTATATGTATATACCTATACATATAGATCTATATATCTAGCTATCCCTCTACCTATCCATCTACCTATCTAGTTATCTATCTAACTATCTAACTAGTTATCTATATCTAGTATTTACCTATCTAACTATCTATCTAATTATCTATCTATTAATCTACCTATCTATGAATCTATCTATCTAGCTAGCTATATAACTATATATCTATCTATCTATCTTTCTATTACCTATCTATCTATATGTCTATCTGTCAATTTACCTATCTATTATCTATATATCTATCTATCTTATGCATCTATCTAGGTATCTAACTAACTACCTATTTATCCATAGATCTAATAGCTATCTATCTATCCATCTATCTAATATCTATTTATCTATGTATCTTATTTCTAGCTCAATATCTATCTATCTATGTATCTAGTTATCTATATATATACATATCTATCAATCAATATATATATATATAGCCCTCTCTAAACCTCCCGCTACTAGCTCCCTGCTAGCCTCGCTGCGCGGCGCGCTCCACGCC
>JAYESA010000020.1:105573224-105753224 GCA_036927795.1 Iris macrosiphon | reverse complement strand
GACGTTGTGTTACGATACTCCATGGACTGAAGCTATATTATTTCTTATATATTGTATCTCTGTTTATGTATTATGTCTTTTGTTGAGTGGAATTAGAGACATAGACTATTGTGGCATGATGGTTCAACTCATGTCCTTGTTTGGTTGTTGGGTTGCGTTGTTGTGTTACGATAGGCTATGGATTGAAACTAAGACGTAGAGTTATTTTAGCTTGACCATAATTAAGGGACGTATTCTATTTTGATGTGATAGGACACTTCTTGTCCTTATTTGGTAAAGGGGTCTCGTATCATGCCATGAATGGGACATATGCCATTGATTGTTGACTTATGCATCTCATGTTATAGATCTGATTTTGTTTCTTTATTTCGTGCTTCCTTTGTGGTACTTGCTATTTGGGTTCTGACCCCACTATTCTGCATGGCCAGGTTTAGAGTCAGCACATGAGGATCAAGCTTATCTCAACCTCACTGATGGCACACACCAGAAGGATGACTGTTGAGGGTCACGAGTGGGTTCCTTTATTCACTGCTCCTCTTTTATAAACTATATTCTTTTGGACATCTAGCCAACCGACACATGTTAGCCGACAAATATGGACACTAGTTCCTTACATGATTGTATATATTCAGACTGCAGCTGACTCATTATCATGTATACTTTGATCTTGCATCTGGCACATCATTCTGTACCATCAGATCTCTAAAGAATATTCTGATGTGGCATTTGGGACACCTTACTACTTATTCTAAAATATTCTATATTATTGTTACTTGTTAAATGATTGAGACATATAAGTTCTTGACCCTAAGAGACTTGATTGTAGTATGCACCCCCTTGTCTCTAGACAATCTTAACACATTGCGGGTTGCTTTGGTACTTCGCAAAGTGTGGTTGGCTGAGTCATTCTCCTGCTCTCCAATATTCTGGATCTGGGGCATGACAAGATTTTAGTGGTAGCTCATGCAAGTTTGTCTTTCTTTTCAAACTTGTGGGGTGGCTTGATCATAGGATGTCTCAATCAAACATGTTCCTCATTGAGATCCTGAACCTATCTCCTCAAAACTCAGCTTGACCTCTGTACCATCGGTTCCTTAATCCTTTCTCGTTATGTTCTTGTGTCCTTTTCCTTAGGGCTTCTCTAGCCTCGATGGTTGGAGCACCAGTAGTTTCATTAGGGTAGGGATCTGTTGGCCCCCAGCGAGAGGCAACACATGATCCTGGAGAGATTATGGTAGAACCAGTAGAGGAGCACGAGGAACAACATGTACCAAAAGCTCCAGCACCCCCAGTAGTACCAGTAGTGCCAGTAGCACTTGCCGACATTGCTGAAAAATATATGAGGAATGATGGCAATGCAACAACATCAGCAGCTTCAGCAGCAAGAGCAGAATGTCTTGTTGTACCAAGGATTACAGACGACTTTGGAAATAAGTGTTAGAATAGACTCAGGGGCATCAGTAAGGTTCTGCTGACTCAACCCGAAGTACTTTGATAGCACGGAGGATGCCATTATCGCAAATGCTTGGCTGTAGAACATTAAAACAATACTGATAGCGACAAAGGTTCCAGCTGAGGAACAAGTTGATCAGGTCCGATTGCAGCTCCAGGACCTTGCTAGAGATTGGTGGGCAGCAAAAGAAGTTGGTTTAAGATGACCTATCTCATGGGACAACTTCAGGGCCCATTTCGGGGTTAAGTATTTTAGAGTGGTGGTACAGTATGAGCTACAACAGAGGTTTATCAACCTCAAATAATCTGAAAGGACAGTCGATGGCTATGCGAAGAAGTTCTGCAGGCTTAGCAGATTTGCTACGATAATGGTAGCAACAGAACTAGAGAGGGTGATAAGGTTCTAGTATGGACTTCATATGGAGATTCAACAACTGGTAGAGGGTAATAACTACCAGACTTTTGACAAAGTGTTGATCACATCTAGGCGACACGAGCTAACAATATAGAGGTTAGCATCAAGGATGGGAGGCCAAAAGAGGTCTCATGTATAGAGCTGAGGAGAAGGACCAGTACAACGAACGTCAGCATAATCTTTTGGCATTCGCATTCATGACACATCGCCAAGGAGGCCAGTAGCATCGGCAACAACAACACCAGCTCGGCCGAACCAGCCAAGGAAGCAGCAATAACAACGATTAGGAGCCCCAATCAAATGTACGTATTATGGCAAGGGAGGCCAAATGCGAGATGTATGTAGGGCAGCATACAAGTTGTGTCTGCGATATGACAGTCCAGATCATCGGATTGCCAATTGTCCTATGATGCAAAGGATTGAAGGAACGACGCATCGCTTAGTACTTCCAGCACTAGGGACATCTCAGTATAGGGGACCAGCACTGACGATTAGGCCATTGGATCAGCGTCCATTGCTGATACAAAACTCAGATATACAACTAACAAAGCAATCAGCAGTATGAGCAGCTGAGGCTACAACTGCGTATTCAAGGGGGCCGCAATAAGGAGCACCAAAAAGTCCAGGGGCAAGATTTTACCCTATCTCTGGAGGAGGTCTTGGCATAAGGTGGCGTGGTGGTAGGTAACATTCTTGTTACATTTTTCTTCCATAGCATTATTTGATACATGAGCATCCTATTCATTTGTATGCGCACGATTTGTGACACGTATTAGATTGAAGTTTGAGTTATTGCCAGAGGGGATGAATATACGCACTAGTAATGGACTTGTAGGAGTCAGTAGAGTATGTTTAGTGTGTCCAATCGTAGTATACGAGCATTTATTACCTGCAAAGTTGATCGAGTTTCCTATTGGTAACTTTGACATTATTTTAGGTATGGACTGGTTGAGAGACAGTCATGCGATGATAGATTGTCGTAGGGGTAGAGTATTGTTTAACATCCCAGGAAAGGATAAATTTATCTTTAATAAAATAATGAAGGACCGGCATGAAGGTGGCATTACAGTAGTGGCAGGAGTTGAAGATCAGTTCCCCAGAGTAATTGATTTTTTTTGACGTATTTCCAGATGAGCTTCTAGGATTACCCCCACTAAGAGAAGTGGAGTTCTGCATAGAGTTGAAGCCAAGATCAGAACCAATTTCCAACAAGGTCTATCAGATATCACTAATGGAACTTAACCAGTTGTATCAACATATGAAAGAACTAAAGGCGAAGAAGTTTATTCGAACTAGTGGATCACCATGGGGAGCACTAGTGGTTCTAATAAAGAAGAAGGATGGGTCGACATGGTTATGTATAGACTATAGGCAGTTGAATACAATAACAGTGAAGAACAAGTATCCATTGCCTAGGATTGATAACTTATTTGATCAATTGAGTAAAGCAAGAGTATTTTCCAAGATAGATCTTCGATCAGGATATCATCAAGTAAGAGTCCGAGAGAAAGACATACCGAAGACAATATTTCAATCTTGATACGGGCATTACAAATTCTTAGTTATGCCATTCGGATTGACTAATGCACCAGCAATATTCATAAATTTGATGAATCATATCTTTATGCCATACCTAGATCAATTTGTAGTGGTATTCATAGATGACATTATTGTCTACTCTAGCAGTGAAGAAGAGCATGAAGAACATATTCGGAAGGTGTTGCAAGTTCTGAGGGAGCATCAGTTATATGCTAAACTCAGTAAGAGTGAGTAATGATTAGATCATGTGTCCTTCTTGAGGCACATCATCTCAGGAGCATGAGTATTAGTGGACACCAAGAAGGTTAAAGCTGTCATGCCCCAATCTTCTGCGGCCCCGATCGTCCTCGCCAGGCACGAATCACTGCGCCAGCACTCCCGCAGGACGATCGTTCCCCTCGGGACGTGATGCCGTACTAGCCTGGAGTTACGCTCGCACAAGACAACAACGCTAGTCATCTTGGTTATCATCGAACCGATCGAGTTTACAATGGAGGGGCAGTGTTACAATAATAATCCATCTGAGTATATAAGACAAAGCTCAAGGGACGAGGTTCTCTGAATATGATGACATCGTTCCATATATTATGTCCCTCTATATAAAAGTATCTCAAAAATATCTCGATACAACTCAAGGCATCGACTCTAGATTTTCAGGTCCTGGGGACGAGGCTCAGCTATTGCTTCTTCGGACGATCCAGCACCTATGAACAAGCAAACTGGTGGGGGTCAGCACTTTGGGGAAAGTACTTGTGAGTATAAAATCAACGAACAGAAGCAACACCCTCTAAAACCAACACTAAATAAGCATGCGATAAAATATTATATTACTAGTGATCTTTATAGTTTTACCTAGGTTTGTTACATGCAGTACAAGAGCAGAGTACATTACTAGACGACATTCTTGTCTACTCTAGCAGTGAAGAAGAGAATGAAGAACATCTTCGGAAGGTATTGCAAGTTCTGAGGGAGCATCAGTTATATGCTAAACTCAGTAAGTGTGAGTTATGATTAGATCATGTGTCATTCTTAAGGCACATTATCTCAGGAGCAGGAGTATTAGTGGACACCAAGAAGGTTGAAGCTGTCACGCCCTGATCTCCCGCGGTTCCGATCGTCCCCGCCGGGCACGAATCACTGCGCCAGCGCTCCCACGGGACGGTCGTTCCTCTCGGGACGTGATACCGTGCGAGCCTGGAGTTATGCTCGCACAAGGCAACAACGCTAGTCGTCTTGGTTATTATCGAACCGATCGAGCTTACAACGGAGGGGCATTGTTACAATAATAATTCATCTGAGTATACGAGACAAAGGTCAAGCACGAGGTTCTCTGAGTACGATGACATCGTTCCATATATTATGTCCCTCTATACAAAAGTATCTCAAAAATATCTCGATACAACTCAAGGCATCGACTCTAGATTTCTGGGTTCTGGGGACGAGGCTCGGCTATTGTTTCTTCGACGATCCAACACCTGCAAATAAGCAAACTGGTGGGGGTTAGCACTTTGGGGAAAGTACTTGTGAGTATAAAATCAACGAACAGAAGCAACACCCTTTAAAACCAATACTAAATAAGCATGTGATAAAATATTATATTACTAGTGATCTTTATAGTTTTACCTAGGTTCGTTACATGCAGTATAAGAGCAGAGTCATATTACTTCTTTTTGGAAACATCTTTGAAATCAGATCTCATGTTCAAATAAAACCAAGCATACAAGGCATGCAGTACTCCGCCGAATTTAAACGTCTCTCCAAATTCGCTAGGGCCTATTTACCTGATGTAGCGAGTCGAGCAAGAAGGTTTGAAGGTGGTCTACGCCCTGCGATCTATGCGCTCGTAGTCATTCATCAGTATAAAACAATGCGGAAAGTGATGAATCACGCTCTATCTCTTGAACCGCAGTATCCTTACGTTTCTACCGGCACTGTGCATACCTACAATCACAAACGCCAAAGCAACGAGAGAGAAAACAACGCTGCAAAGTCCAAAACCAACTCAAAGCACGAAAGCAACAAGCGACATCGAAATCCGAGGCAATAAAAGATAACAGCGGAGAGGTCCCTCCTGACTCTGCCGCTAAGTCGATCCCGGGGCACGGTCCACTGAATATGGGAATCGATTCCGAAGAAACAAATTCATAACGAGGACGAGTTCTTGTTTTAATCTATCCTGATCGAACGATACCGACTTATGTTTCTTAGCCGTGCTCCCCGCACCGGGGGAACGGGGCGCTACATCCTACCCAACCCATTGGAAGTTTCATCCCGAAACTTAAGAATGGGACCTACCGTTAGGGATTATTGCGTTCGGAACGGCGATCATGACTCAAGGAACAATCATGAACCGAATGGTTTGATTCACCACAGGCTAGGCATAAACCAAGTTTCATACGACATTTGTCGATTGTGTGCCCCAGCTTTTTACAGAATTTACAAGGATGATTTGCTTTCTGTTTCCCGCCGTCATTGTGACGCTTTGCAGCGTTGTTTCCTCTCTCGTTGCTTTGGCATTTATGATTGTAGGTATGCACAGTGCCGGTAGAAACGTGAGGATACTGCGGTTCAAGAGATAGAGCGTGATTTATCACTTCCCGTATTGTTTAATACTGATGAATGACTACGAGCGCATGGATCGCAGGGCGTAGACCACCTTCAAACCTTCTTGCTTGACTCGCTACATCAGGTAAATAGGCCCTAGCAAATTTGGAGAGACATTTGAATTCGGCGGAGTACTATTTAACTGTCATGCTACCTTGCCTCAGTTGCACGAACTCGTTCTCCATTTGACGTTGTACTGGAGGGGGTATAAACTCCTCTTCAAACGCGGCACAAAAAGTCGTCCACGAGATCGCCTCCTCTCCGTGATCAAATTGAAGAGATCGTCGATGCACGTTCCACTCGTGCGCGTTGAGACGGAGCTGTAGTTGCGCGCAGGCGACATGCTTTTCTTCGGGGACCTCTAGCAGAGCGAAGTGATCTTCAAGTTCGGCCAACCAATATAGAGCTACGACTGGGTCCTTAGTCCCCGTTGAATGGAGTGTTGCAGACTTTCTTGAAGTGGCCAAAGTCGAAGGCAGTCACTTCCCTCGGCCTTGGAATTTGCGGCGTCTCTACTTCAAGCACGGGCTGTTCCACTGGAGTCGGCGTTCTTGCCGTGGAATGGTTGGAAGCCAAAGTCTGAACGATCTGTTGCAAGGCATCTACCTGCTTCTGTTGGACTGAGAATCGAGCTTCTATATTGTCTTAAAACTTGAGCTGACTCTCTTCCGCCCGCTTCTCGGCCCGTTCATAGCGAGCCTCGTCCCTTTGTTGGTTTGCCTCCAACATCTGCAACATTTGCTGGATGGGATCGATGCTTGGCACGGCTCGCTGGCTCTCTGAACTTCCCGAAGTATCCGAACTACTTCCTTGGCCTTGTGTTTCATCCGGTGTTTGCGCTATGGATTACACTGGTGCCATTCCTTCAAAAGAAGGTAAATTACATTAGGATCATAATGTATTATGGACTTATTGCATGAACGTATCTCATTTTGGTCTAGCGAGTTCAAGAGTTTGCACAAGAATTTGATCGTTAAAGGAACTTTTCCAGTATGAGAGTCTAAGGAACTTGAATCTGTGCTCTGATACTATTATGTCATGACCTGATTCCGTAGAATAGTTGAGGCGTCCCCCGAATCGTGATGCCGTACGGGCCTGGGGTTGCGCCCGCACAAGGCTAAAGTATTTTGCATAACGAGCACATATTCAGAGTACGCAGATAAATTGAAACACAGATTTAAAATATGGAAAAGTTCTCTTTATTGATAATGAACATCTATTACAAACTCTTAAACGAGTCAGCTAATATTGCCGCACGGGCTTACAAAAAAGGGTTGACACAAAATGAGATAGCAGTCCTGTATATTACATCCCTTTACTAAACTTCAAAATATATAGACCTTCGGGCTGGAGGATAGCTTTGCCACGAAGCTGTATTTGTGTATGAAGAGTTGCAAGCTCCAGCCTTCAAAATGCTTTCAAAGGGGCGCGATGAAGATGCGCCAACAGCTGGACTAGATCGGGAAGACGACTTCGGCTCCTCGCTCGGTTCGCCTTGGTGCGGAGAACCTGTTTCAACGAGGGTCAGTATGTCGAAACATATTGGTGAAGGCAAGCTAACCGAACTATACCAATCAACACGTTATTTTAATGAAGCATGCATATTTTGTGAGTTTCTATCTTGCCTTAGTTCATTTACAAGTAAGCAGCATATAGAATTTACTGAAATGAACTTACCACCGTTCGGTGGATTTTACCTGCCCGTCTGAACTACCTGCACAATACTTACCATGCCTTCCCTGCCATGAAGATACAAGTTAGTTTACAACAGGTTTAAATATACAAGATGATCACTGGCTTGATTGCCATAATGGACGATATAGTCTTTGACGAGAATGGTATGCAATGAAAGTACAAGAGGCACTGCAAGCCATTCCGCCGAACAAGAGACTAAAACAATAGGTCTCGTCCGGACCGGATCGATGCCAGTGCCCCAGCATCGTCTGCGAGACCGTGACCCTGTGCACAAGTTCTCCATGATCGAACAATATACAAGTTAACCATTTTTATGCAGTTGAGGCAACAAGAGTGCAATTTGAGGCAACAAGAGTACAAAACAAACAATTGTACAAGACAAGCAATAATTCATGATTTATTCCCAAATGAACAAGCATGCAGTTCAGTATCCGTTCATGAAGTTATTGACAAGCATAATAAACCAAGTCTATTCCCTTTTTATCTTGGTATCTTTTAGTTATTACTTGGTATCGTTTGATCGGGGCAAAGAAGAATGCAAGATTTAGGGTATGAAGCTTGGAAGCATGGCTAGCTAATCAGGTTGGTAGCCACTCACTTAGTAGTTGGTAGGGAGAAGGAAAGAGGTGCTTCACGACTCCGCTCGCAAGCCGCCTACTGCTCGTTCACCTGTATTGCACGAACAGCTCGATCAATACTCCTTCTACTCTTTCTAATCTCGGAATTGAAGTGCAATTCAATGAACGAAAATAATGAAATCATCAAAACCGTTCAAGAAAACCCAAGCAAATCCAAAACCAACTCAAAGCACGAAAGCAACAAGCGACATCGAAATCCGAGGCAATAAAAGATAACAGCGGAGAGGTCCCTCCTGACTCTGCCACTAAGTCGATCCCGGGGGCATGGTCCACTAAATATGGGAATCGATTCCGAAGAAAAAAATCCATAACAAGGACGAGTTCTTATTTCAATCTATCCCGATCGAACGATACCGACTTGTGTTTCTTAGCCGCGCTCCCCGCACCGGAGGAACGGGGCGCTACATTAGGAAGGAATTCGAAATTTACGAAGACGGAACACTCAGATTTGGTAACCGTCTTTGTGTGCCAAGTGAAGATATCCGACAAAAAGTGATGACCGAGGCACATAGTTCCCAGTATTTTACTCATCTCGGAGGCACGAAGATTTACCATGATATCAAGCAATATTTTTGGTAGAACGGAATAAAAAAAAGATATCTCGATTCGTTTTACGATATCTCGTATGTCAGCAAGTAATGGCAGAATAACCGAGACCAGCAGAATTGTTACAACCCCTACCTATTTCAGAGTGAAAGTGGGAACACATTAAGATGGACTTTGTGACCGGTTTACCTAGATCCCCTACTGGACGTGATGCAGTTTGGGTAATAGTAGATCGACTCACGAAAGTGGTATTTTTTTCTTCCGAATATGGCAGTTCACAGACCAGTTAGAAGAGATGTACATGCGGCACATAATGAGGCAGCACGGAGTCACAACGAGTATAGTGTCAGATCGTGATACTTGCTTTACATCTTATTTTTAGAAAATCTTGCACGAGCGTTTAGGTACCAGATTCACTACTGCGTATCATCCCTAGACAGATGGCAATCAGAGAGGACGATCCAGACTTTGGAAGATATGTTGCGGCTTGTACCTTAGACTTTGGTGGGTCTTGGGAGGATCGTCTTCACTTAGTAGAATTTTCGTACAACAACAATTATTAGGCCAGTATACAGATGACTCCTTTTGAGGCATTTTACGGAAGGAAGTACAGATCACCCTTGGCATGGGATGGCATTTGTGAACGAAAGATATTAGGGTCTGAAAGGATCACTCAAATGATTGGAGTTGTTAAGCAGATTAGGGAGCGACTTCGGGTTGCACAAGATCGTCATCATCATTGGGAAGATCAACATCGTAGGCTGTTCGAGTTTTCTGTCGGTGACCACGTATTTTTTTAGATTTTGCCTACCCGTGGAATCATTAGATTCGGGGTTCGTGGGAAACTTAGTCCGCGATATGTGGGACCGTTCGATATTCTCGAGAGGGTAGGGGATGTTGCTTATCGTCTTGCCCTTCCGCCTTCGCTTCGTAAAGTACATGATGTATTTCATGTATCTCAGTTACGTTGGTATGTCCCGGACCCTAGTCATGTCCTCGATTACTCTTAGTTAGTCGTTGGTATCGACTTAACTTACGAGGAATAATCCGTGTCTAATCTGGATCATAGATAGAAGGTACTCATGAATTGGACTATCCGTCTTGTTCATGTTGCCTGGGGCCATCACCCCTTGGGGGAGAGGACGTGGGAGCGCGAGGACGATATTCGATCTCTGTACCCGCACCTATTCGACTCATAAGGTATATTCCCTTTGTATGCCTTTGCATCATTCTTTTTGTGATCAGCATGCACTCGTGTGAGGTGATGTTTCTTTGCTTCATTATTTATGTTATTATTTGTTTATATGTATAGATTGCTAGTAGTTACTTTATTGCTTGTCTTGATATCTCTAGCTAGCCTTGAGTTTAAATTCTGAGGATAAAATTTTTCTAAGGTGGGTAAAGATATCAGCCCCCTTTTTTCGGCGTACTTTAGTGCATATTGTCCTTGGAGCACTTTGGGGCATATTGTTTGCTAGTCTGACCATTATTTAGACCGGACCCGAGAGTTTTTGGGAGAGTGGGTTTGGTTTGGTTGGTGGCATGTGTGGCTTGGATGGGTTTAGGTGATCCAATGGTCCATATCTCAAATCTAAACATATATATTCCTATTTCTCTCTCTCTCTGCTCTTTATTTTTTTTCATTTCTCTCTTAGATTTTCTCTTCCTCCATAGGCAAGTACATCGTACTACACTCAGTCTCCGAGCAAAAGTGTGCCAGTCATACTCCTTGAGTCAGTGGCGCACTTTCAAGAGGAACCCAGTTGGAGCACTTTGGTGCGTATTCAATTAAAGTTTTTTCTGGAAAACTAAGAGAAAGTGCGCCACAGTCAGTCATCGCACTTTCTTCGTGTTTGGCAATCTGGCACACTTTTCCTATGTTTTATCAGCCGGCACACTTTCTTATGTTTGGCCTACTCGCGCACTTTCTTCCCTCTTTGTTTCCTTAGGGAAGAATATTTGGTTAGTTTCTCAATTTTTGTGTTATTGATTTGTATGCTCCTTGACTGACGAGTTTTACGACTATCGAGCTTTGACCTCGGATTGTGTGTGTCATAGCTTCAATATTTTTCTTTCTTTTATTTATTTTTTTCATTTATTTTACTTCATTTGATATATATATATATATATATATATATATATATATATATATATATATATATATATATATATGGAATTTTGCAACTTAATTTGTAGACCTGGACATTTGTGCAAATACCATAATTGGAGGGCCTTAAAATGGGTATAACCAAATCAGGGGGGGGGGGGAGAAACTAACAGCCCCAAAACCGTAAGCTCCCTTCATGATTCATTTGCTACATGGCTTCATTTTCTTCCTCTCAAGTTTCAAGAAGGACACTCATCTTCTCCTCCTTCAAACCAAGTTCCCATAGGATCCTTCTCATCATTTCTACTCTTCTTCTCATTCTTTTAAAATCCTATCACCAGCATCTCCATCCCTATTATCATTCCTCACCTCTCTTCCTCCCCTACCTTCTCTTCTCAACTGTTGCTGCATCTATTATCGTTGCTCCGGCCGCCCGCACCAAGCGCTACTGCCACGCTGGATGCCGCCGGACGCGTCTGCCAACCGCCCTTGGCCCCTCTTTCACTCCTTCAGTCATCTCCTCCAACAACTTCTCCCTCATCTTCAAAATATCTAGGTAAAATTCAAAAACTCTTCCAATTTTTCTTCCAAAAATTTCTAAATCTAGGGCAAGGAGTTCTTCTGAGTTTATATATACATATTATTGGTCATTAGGGTTATGATTTAGGAATTATTGGAAGAAAAATCCTAGGTCATCAACAAGAAAGGTAAGTCCTCAACCCATTTTCTCCAATTTTTACTTGAATTTTATCATTACAGATTCATAATCTTGCTTAATTTTGAGTTTAAATTCTGATTTATTATATATGATAAGTAAAATAAAGTTATCCATTAAATATGAAAATGATATGCATGAATATAAAGTGGTCGTTGATTTGCTTCATCAAGATCTTGGTTGTTAATAAATAAACTTGATTTTAAGGTGATGTGAGACACAATATACGGTATACGAAAATTCAAAGATTATAGTATGGTAAGTGAAATGATATGATGTGAATTTTGAGTTACGGTAGAAATTATGACATATGTCTGTGTGTATTCATAACTAGTGAAATTGGTCTATATTATTTTCTAATACATATGATAAAGGAAATTAAATATGTATGTATACTTACATAACAAAGGTTAGACTACTGTGTCTTATAAGAAAGTTCTAATCTATGGCTTCATGCGACTTAGCATTCTATATGGAAATTGTCTAGATGGCGTAGATTATACCATGTGAAGTATTAAAAGAATATTTTAAGATAGTACTTGGAATGTTTCAAATCTGTCAAGATTTTAAGAAATGTGACTACTAGCATAACTTACACCATTATTAGTAAGTTAAGCATTTTTAGACACCCGGATATTAGGATAGCCTTAGTATTTAATTCCAAGTCAAGATTATAGATTAAATATCCTCTAGAGTTATATAATGTAATATCTTCAAATGATACTTTACAAATAATTATTAGTTAATAATTGTGTATTATGAGTTTTTTAACATTTGTGGTTATTTGATTTAGTAGATTAAATAGCAATTGCAAATAATAATTTTGGACTTGAAGGGTACAAATGAAGGCAATTGCAAAATAAAATAAAAATGCTTGCTTGCTAAGGTATGATTTAAACTTCTCATTTATGATTAATTATAAATATAACTGCGTGATTACCAGTATTGAGAATTGCTCCATCGAAGGGGTCGGTGTACCCAGGAATGCTACAGAGGGTTACTACGGGTCTCGTATATTAAATTTTCAAATTTTTGGAGCCTGAAATACAAAGAAAATTCTACTAAAATTTTCAAGAATTTTAGGAGTTAACCAAATTTCGATATCCGAAAATATTATTGATATTCTACTCTCAATTTTAATGGTCTAATTTAATGACAGACTTCCGACAACCTGAAAAAATTAATTTAATTAGGGGACGATTATCCTGAGTCTAGGACTCGTAGGTCACAGACACGAGCCATGTAACTGAAACCTAAAATTTTAAATCCCTGATATTACCTGCTCTGTATAAAGTAGAAAAAAAATATTTACTAGAATTATGTCCCGATAATTATATTTATTCCAAAATTGGAAGGACTTTAACCCTAATACATGCTTCCTAGAAATAGTAAAGAGATGGTAAACATGTATCCTGATATACTTTGGAAATGCATTATTGCATACTGTTTGTTAATACATAAGAAATACAGACAGAGAATTAATTAAATAATAAAATGTGATTGTTTGTAGCTTTAGGTTAGAGAGCATTGGGTGGGGGAGGACAACTTGAATTCCACCTACGAAATTCCACAATATAATAACAACAAAAAAAGCTGATCAGCAATTAAGCTCTTTCATAAGGCCTTACGAATTGAGTGTGTGAGGCTTAGCTCACTTACCTGTCCTATCTTTATTTTTGTTTCTGTAATTATAAACCTATTTCGATTAAAAAGATCGATTAGGTAAAATTGATATTATATCCTGTTTTACTCACTGAATGTGACAGGGCCGAAATCTAAGCACCGTGCCACCCTGCCTGCCACAGCCTGATCCCTGGTAACGAGATTGTTGTCGAAAAACTAGTTAAAATGGATATTCAAAGAGTTTTTCTCCAATTTGCATCATCATTTAGGAAATTTGTTTATGTTTGTGGTAGTGAAATAGGAATGGTATTCTTTGCCTTAATAGACACTATAAGGATATTAGCTAGGTAATTATTTAGAGTCATAGGAAAAACCTATTAAACCTATTTTTTCTACTTTCTATGCAAAAGTTATTCCATTTTTTATTTCTCACAATATTATATTATATTTTATTTTTCTTACCGTTCTTGACCGATGACTTGCTGTCGTTCTGATGACCTAGTATTGTTCACTAGGGGAAGTCAAAGTTCCTGGTAAAATGCTACCTCTATATGATGTGGACGAAGTTGAGGAGTAACCTTCAAGTGGTTTCAGGGAATACAACAAATAATATTTTGTAGCTAGAAATATGTATATTAATGGTTTTGTTGTAAAGACTCGTACAGTTGTACTTTAATCATATTGTACAATTATGGTTTGTAGTAATAAAAATATTTTAGTATGACTTGCATTCCATCCTAGAGTATTACAAGCAACAATCGCTGATATGGGTACAGTTGTATTCGTACAGAGCATAGCCTGGAGATGTAGTTACGTGCCCGGCTCACTGTATCTTGGGAAGCGTGACGTGACACGTCTTTTAGTGGTGGCCCGTGTTGGTCTGCGAATGACAGAGAATCTAAGATAAGATGCAAGCCCATGTTAACATAAAAGAACATAGTATATGATATAGGTCAGGGACTTGTATAGGTTAAACTTGGATTTCTTATCACATCTATAGGAATTATTTGGAAGTACCCTAAGATATGCATTAGCGGTAATTGGAAGAAGGGATCAATGGTATTATGAAGATAATTTTTGGGATTGCATTTTAATCTAGTTATTGTCATATTGATTTCTTAATAAGGATATTATGAATGTAGGTTATGGATCTATGTCTTCCAAGTATATGGTGGGATGGAAGCAATCACACTTTATATGGTTACCAACAATATGTGAGGAACCTGTGAAAATTACCAGACTGGTATCATATACTACTTTATGAAGTACACTATAGAGTTATGCACCCTGTTATTAGAGATATTGAAGATGGTGCAGAAGTATATCATGAGAGGGAGACCTATTATATATATGTGCGAGATACAGAGTAGGAGTATGATTATCCCAAAATAGAGTGATATGAAGGGACGTTGACTGACTTCCAAGAACTACATCCTGAAGTTACAATCCTTAACCGGGTATGGACCCGTATCATGGAAAAACTGGACTAGGGATCTTATGTATATGTAAAGGGTCTTTTTGTCTAATGTGTATCTTTTTGTAAACAGCATATATATATATATATATATATATATATATATATATATATATATATATATATATATATATATATATATATATATATATATATAAAAGTTAGGAAGGGAGAAAGTGTCAGAATGTAAATCGTATGCCTACGTGTTAGATGACTAGTACCCCTAGCAGCATATTTTGTATCATATTTTGGTTATGAGTAAATAAAATATGCTTATTCTTTATCCTTGTATCTATATTTTTGTAAATTACTGTTGGTCAATATTCTTACGATTTGCAAGATCCTTTTATTTTCTTTGAACCTTGATTTAATCAGGATAATTCCTGAGAAATTTGTATTTGAATTTTTTAGGACAATGTCTAATCACGACTAAGCTTATGCTTCATCATCCCAAGCTCAGTCTAAATAATCTATTAAGAATATGTACGGATTATTCCAGCGGGTCCTAGATTTAAAAACCAACACGCAAATATTGCTCAAGCCACAACTGCCACAGTGTTGGAACACATGCGAGCATATGTCAATTCTAAAGATGGGTTGTTAAAGGATTTTAAAAATCTCAATCCTCCCAAGTTTAAGGGAACAGAAAGCCCGATTGAAGATGGTCAATGGATTAAAACAAAAGAAGGACTGTTAAAAGCATCAAAAGTTAGTCCTGAGGATATGGTATCCACGATCCGTATCGAGTTGGAAGATATTATTGAGCACTGGTAGAATGTAGAGCACCCAGAGGATTCAAATGATATAATAACTTGGGGAGAGTTCAAGAAGAAGTTCGAAGGAAGGTTCTTTCCAAAACCGGCTGGAATAGAGTTAGAACAATAGTTCACTCATTTGAAGCAAGGGAAGCTCACAATAGATAAGTATATTGCAGAATTTTCCAGGCTAAGTCATTTTACTTCAAGTATGATAGCTGATTAGGAAACCAAGGTATCTATATTCTTGGAAGGATTATGGAGCCAATTAAAGAGCAGTCATCGCATATCGGTGCCAAACCTATCCAGAAGTAATTAAAGCTATACGAAGCCAGGAAAGGATGCTGAATGAAGAGCAACCATTTCAATATCAAGCTCAGAAGAATACTTTGGAGATAGGAGTTTCATCCTCGAGGAACCCATGGCAAGGACCATCCAAACGCCCTCAAGTTGGTACTTCGGGAAGACCGATGATTTGTAATTTTTGTTAGAAACCTGGACACACGAGGAATAATTATAGAAAACTTCTGGGTCACTATTTAAGGTGTGGATCAGATAATTATTAGGTTAGTTAGTGCCCACAACCATCAATCTTAGGGCCAGTAATGCAAAACCCGTAGCATAGACTATGACCCACGTTCCAAGGGAATAATATCAGGCCCGTACTTCAAGAAAATGATCATCAACCTCTGATACAAGCACCGGTACCTCAAGCTATGTTGACTTATAGGAACCAACGAAGAACACCCTTCGCATCACAAGCCTACCAATTCCAGCAGGCTTAAAAGGCAAAACAGCCTCAGACTGGAAAGAAGAAGAAGCAAGGACAAGCATTCCTGATGGATGCTGATGAAACAGAACTAGCTGGGAAAGTAGTGACATGTACTATCCTAGTTTTAGCTTGTCCAACATTAGTATTATTTGATTCTGGGGAACCCATTCATTTATAACATCTATATTTATAACTCTATACGAAATATAATCTCAACCATTACTTAAGAAATTAAAAATTCTTTCGGGTAATGGCACAGTAGAAGTTAGTCGGGTTTATAGAGCATGTCCAGTTAAGTTAGGTAGTGGAGCTTTTCGGGTAAAATTATTAGTGTTTCCAATGAATAATTATGATATAGTACTTGGAATGGATTGGTTGGCCAAAATATGAGCTAGTATAGATTGTGGCCAAGGGAAGATTTTATTCCAACTCACTGATGGAGAAATATGTAAATTTGTTCGAGACCAGAAAGAATTTAATGCTGAAGAACTAGAAAAGATTGAAAAACCAGTTCGAGAAAGATTTTATGAACTAGAGGAAGAACAGTTTCCAAGAATAGTGAAAGATTTTAAAGATGTATTTCCAGGAGAGTTACCCGGATTACCACCAGATAGAGCAGTAGAATTTTCTATTAATCTGGTACATGAAGCAGCACCTATAACCAAGAAGATATATCCAATGAACAAAGAGGAGTTAGCTGAGTTAAACAAGAAAATAAAAGAATTATTGTCAAATGGGTTTACTCTGCCCAGTGCTTCGCCATGGGGTGCACCAGTGCTATTTATGAAAAAGAAAGACGGGACCCTATGACTGGTAACTGATTATAGGGCTTAAATGAGGTAACAATCAAAAGTAAATACCCCTTACCCAGAATTGATGAACTATTTGATCAATTAGGAGAATCCAAGTTATTTTCAAAGATTGATTTAAGATCTGGATATCATCAAGTAAATGTCAAAAATGAGGATGTTCAAAAAATAGCTTTTAGAACTCATTATGGACATTATGAGTTTCTAGTTATGCCATTTGGGGTAACTAATGCTCCTATTATATTTATGGATCTGATAAATCAAATATTTATCAATATTTGGATAAATTTGTGATTGTATTCGTTGACGACATTCTATATTCAAAAAATAAAGAAGAAGATTTAGAGCATCTGAGGATAGTATTGCAAACTCTAAGGCAGGAGCAATTATATGCTAAACTCAGTAAATATAAATTTTGGTTAGATCATATATCATTTTTAGGCCACATTATCAGTGGAGAAGGTATTTCAGTTGATCCAAAGAAGGTAGAAGCTGTTAAATCCTGGCCAACACCAAAATCTGTAGCAGAAATTCAAAGTTTCTTGGGATTAGGTGGATACTATAGGAGATTTGTCAAAATTTTCTCGATATTCGCGTAACCATTAACCCGACTGACCCAAAAAGAAGAAAAGTTTAATTGGACGGAGAAATGCCAGGCAACTTTTGATGAACTAAAGGAAAGATTGATTTCAGCACTTGTACTAGCATTACCGTCTGGGTCAGGAGGATACGAGATATATAGTAATGCGTTGGGTAAATGGCTAGGTTGTGTATTAATGCAGCACGGAAGAGTTATAGCCTATGCCTCTCGACAACTAAAGCATCATGAGAGAAATAATCTAACTCATAATTTATAACTCGCAGCTGTAGTATTTGCACTTAAATTATAGAGATATTACTTATATGGAGAAAGAATCAAGATATATACAGATCATAAAAGTTTGAAGTAAGTGTTTACTCTGAAGGAAATTAATACGAGGTAAAGGAGATGGTTATAATTACTTAAAGATTTTGATATGGAATTAGAATATCATCCGGGTAAAGCAAATAAATTAGCGGATGCTTTGAGCAGAAGACCAATGGCATTCTTTATGAATACTCCAAAAGAAATTCTTGAGGACTTAAAGAAGATGTGAATCAAAGTGATATATCCAATATCAGAAGGTTTATAGAAAAATTTACAAGTACAGTCCTCTCTAGTAGACAGAATCAAGGAAGCTCAACAAAGAGATTCTAAACTCCAAAAAGTGTGGAAACAAACAAAAGAAGGACTTCCGACTGGAATAAGAAAGCATCCAAATGGATCATTAAGATTTGGGGTCGATTGTGCGTGCCCAGTGGAGATTTAAGGATAGAGGTTATGACAGAAGCTCATAACTCTCAATATTCTATCCATCCAGGAAGTACTAAGGTGTATAAGGATTTGAAACAAACTTTTTGGTGGCATGGAATGAAATGAGAGATTGATAGATTTGTATCCAGATGTCTTGCCTGTCAGCAAGTGAAGGTAGAACACCAAAGGATAGCAGGCCTTCTTCAACCCTTACCAATACCCGAATGGAAATGGGAGCATATCACAATGGATTTTATGACAGGGCTACCTAAGACACAAAAGGGTAATAATGCTATCTGGGTTATCATAGATAGACTCACTAAGTCAGCTCGATTTTTACCATTTCGGGTTGGGCAGATAACAGAAGTACTGGAAGACATGTATATAAAACCGATTGTCAGTCAATACAGGGTACCAATAAGTATAGTTTCAGATAGAGACACCAGGTTTACTTCATATTTCTGGAGAAGTTTGCAAGAGAACCTTGGTATTCAGTTGAAATTTAGTTTTGCTTACCATCCCCAAACAGATGGTCAGCCAAAAAGGATAATTCAAACTCTAGAAGACATGTTAAGGGCCTGTACATTAGATTTTAGAGGATTATGGGATGATCACTTATATTTGATAAAGTTTTCTTATAATAATAGCAATTAGGCCAGTATTAAGATGACACCTTTCGAAGCATTATATGGAAGAAAGTGCAGATCACCAGTATGTTGGACAGATATAGGAGAAAGGCAATTACTGGGTCCAGAACTGGTAACACAGACAATGGACAAGGTCAAAGCAATAAGAAATCATTTACAAGCAGCTCAAGATAGACAGAAGATGTGGGCTGATAAGCATCGAGGAATATTAAAATTTTAACCTGGTGATCATGGATTCTTGAATATATTGCCAACTAGTGGAACAATCAGATTTTTGGGACTCGAGAAAAGCTAAGTCTGAGATATATTGGACCATTTGATATACTAAAGAAATTCAAAAGAGTATCTTACAAGCTAGCACAACCCCCGATACTAGAAGGAGTACATAATGTATTCCATGTGTCTCAACTCCGAAGATATGTACCGGATCAAAATCATACATTAGATCATTCGAAAATCACTGTCAGATCAACTGTACGTATCGAGCAACGACTTGTTGGAATCTTGGATCGTAGAGACAAAATACTTCGGATCGGATCATTCCATTAGTTCGAGTAGCTTAGAACAAGCACTCTCCAAGAGAATCAACTTGGGAGAAAGAAGAAGACATGCAGAACCAGTATCCGTATTTGTTTGCTGAAAAATGTTAGTTATCTTTTAGATATATATATTAATTGTTAATTCAAATTATAAGGATAAAATTTTTCTAAGGAAGGTAGAGTGTCATAGCTGCAATATTTTTTCTTTTCTTTTCTTTTCTTTTTATTTTTAGTTTTTTTACTTTATTATATATATATATATATATATATAGGATTTTATAACTTAATTTGCAAACCTGGACATATGTGCAAATATCAGAATTGGAGGGGCTTAAATGGGTATAACCAAATCAAAGGGGGGGGGGGAGAGAAACCAACAGCCCCAAAACCGTAAGCTCCCTTGATGATTCATTTGCTACATGTCTTCATTTTCTTTCTCTCAAGTTTTAAGAAGGACCCTCATCTTTTCCTCCTTCAAACCAAGTTACCAAGGGATCCTTCTCATCATTTCTTCTCTTTTTCTCATTCTTTTAAAACCCCATCACCACCATCTCCATCCCCATTATCATCTCTCACCTCTCTTCCTCCCCCACTTTCTCTTCTCAACTGTTGCTGCAGCTACTTTTGCTGCTCCGACGTCCCGCAACTAGCACCACTGTCGCGCCGGATGTCGTCGGACGCATCCGCCAACCGCCTCCCCCCCTTTCACCGCTCCGGTCATCTCCTCCAACAACTTCTCCTTCATCTTCAAAATCTCTAGGTATAATTCAAAAACCCTTATAATTTTTCTTTCAAAAATTTCTAAATCTAGGGCAAGGAGTTCTTATGAGTTTATATATACATATTATTGGTCATTAGGGTTATGATTTGGGAGTTATTGGAAGAAAAAACCAGGTCATCAACAAGAAATGCAAGTCCTCAACATAATTTCTCCAACTTTTACTTTAATTTTATCATTACTGATTCATAATCTTGCTTTATTTTGAGTTTAAATTCTGATTTAGTATATATGATAAGTAAAATAAAGTTGGCTATTAAATATGAAAATGATATGCATGAACATAGAGTGGTCGTTGATTTGATTCATCAAGATCTTGGTTGTTAATAAATAAACTTGATTTTAAGGCGATGTGAGACACAATATACGGTATACGAAAATTCAAAGATTATAGTATGGCACGTGAAATGATATGATGTGAATTTTGAGTTACGGTAGAAATTATGACATATGTTTGTGTGTATTCATCTAGTAAAATTGGTCTATATTATTTTCTAATACATATGAAAAGGGAATTAAATATGTATGTATACTTACATAACAAAGGTTAGACTACTGTGTCTAATAAGAAAGTTCCAATCTATAGCTTCATACCAACTTAGCATTCTATATGGAATTGTTTCGATGGCATAGATTATACCATGTGAAGTACTAAAAATATATTTTAATATAGTACTTGGAATGTTTCAAATCTGTCAAGATTTTAAGAAATGTGACTGCTAGCATAACTTACACCATTATTAGTTAAGTTAAGCATTTATAGACATCCGGATATTAGGGTAACCTTAGTATTGAATTCCAAGTCAAGATTATAGATTAAATGTCCTCTAGAGTTATATAATGTGATATCTACAAACGATACTTTACAAATAATTATTAGTTCATAATTGTGTATTATAAGCTTTTTAACAATTGTGGTTATTTGATTTAGTAGATTAAATAACAATTACAAATAATAATTTTGGATTTGAATGGTACAAATAAAGGCAATAGCAAAAAAAAAATTTAATAATAAATAAAATGCTTGCTTGCTAAGGTATGATTTAAACTTCTCATTTATGATTAATTATAAATATAACCGTATGATTACCGGTGTTGAGAATTGCTCCACCGAAGGGGTCGGTGTACCCGAAAATGCTACGGAGGGTTGCTCCAGGTCTCGTATATTAAATTATCAAATTTTTAGAGCCTGAAATATAAAGAAAACTCTGCCGAAATTTTCAAGAATTTTGGGAGTTAACCAAATTTTCATATCTGAAAATATTATTGATATTCTACCCTCAATTTTAGAATAGTCTAATTTAATGACAGACTTTTGACAACTTAAAAATCTATTTAATTAGGGCACGATTATCCTGAGTCTAGGACTCGTAGGTCACAGACACGAGCCATGTAACTGAAACCTAAAAATTTAAATCCCTGATATTACCTGCTCTGTATAAAGTAAAAAAAATGATATTTACTGGAATTATGTCCTGATACTTATATTTATTCCAAAATTGGAAGGACTTTAACCTTGATACATGTTTCCTGGAAATAGTAAAGGGATGGTAAACCTGTATCCTGATATACTTTGGAAATGCATTATTGTATACTGTTAATACATAAGAAATACAGAGCAGAGAATTAATAAAGTAATAAAATATGGTTGTTTGTAGCTTTAGGTTAGAGAGCATTGGATGGGGGAGAATAACTTGAATTCCACCTACGAAATCCCACAATATAACAACAACAACAAAAGCTGATCAACAATTAAGCTCTTTCGTAAGGCCTTGCGAATTGAGTGTGTGAGGCTTAGCTCACTTACCTGTCCTGTGTTTATACCTGTTCTTGTAATTATAAACCTATTTCGATTAAAAAGATTGATTAGGTAAAATTGATATTATATCCTGTTTTACTCACTGAATATTAGAGGGCCAGAATCTAAGCACCCTGCCACCCTGCCTGCCACAGCCTGATCCCTGGTTACGGGATTATTGTCGAGAAACTAGTTAAAATGGATATTCAAAGAGTTATTCTCCAATTTGCATCATCATTTAGGAAATTTGTTTGTGTTTGTGGTAGTGAAATAAGAATGATATTGTTTCACTTAATAGACACTATAAGGACATTAGTTAGGTAATTATTTAGAGTCATAGGAAAAACCTATTTTTTCTACTTTCTATGCAAAAGTTATTCCATTTTTTATTTCTCATAATATTATATCATATTTTTTTTTTACTGTTCTTGACCGAGGACTTGCTGTCGTTCTGACGACCTAGTATTGTTCACTAGGGGAAGACGAAGTTCCTGGTAAAATGCTGCCTCTATATGATATGGACAAAGTTGAGGAGTAATCTTCAAGCGGTTTTAGGGAATACAACAAATAATATTTTGTAGCTAGAAATATGTATATTAATGGTTTTGTTGTAAATACTCGTACAGTTGTACTTCAATCATATTGTATAATTATGGTTTATAGTAATAAAAGTGTTTTAGTATGACTTGCATTCCATCCTAGAGTATTACAGGAGACAATCGCTGATACGGGTACAGCTGTATTCGTATGGAGCGTTGCCTGGAGCTGTAGTTACGTACCCGGCTCACTGTATCTTGGAAAGCGGGGCGTAACAGTGTGTTTTGTCTTTTACTAGCTTGCTCGTGCACTTTCTTTGAAAGTATACCTTATTCTTGCTCGCGCACTTTTGTCAAGTGTGTCATGTTGGTTAACTTGACAAAGTGCGCCACCCTTTTGTAGCTCGCGCACTTTCTTGCGAAAGTGCACCAACCTTGTTTTTGTAAGTTTGTATGCCAACTTTACTTCTGTGTGTTTGTGCGCCGACTTACTTTGTGCGCCTGTTGTTTCCTGCACACGTTGGGCCCTTTGCTTGGTTTAACATTTATGTTGGTTGAATGATTGTGAGGATGTGGATGACTTGTATTTTGATCTTGAATGTATATAGACCTAATAACCTAGTTATGACTATATGCTAAATTGATTAAGTACTTGACATGAGCCCTGTAGATATGGCCCTATATTCACTTGTTATTTTACTTGCTAATTAGATTACTTTTTCTTGATCATCTTATTATACGTTGGATAGAATAAGAGGCGTAGTTCAACTCGGGTGACGTTCTACAACCTCGGTACTTGTTTGGTTTAAGGGTTGTTGATCTGATCTCGAGGGGTTCTCCAACTACTTTTATCCTCATTTATCGATATAATAAAGTGACAAATTAATGTGACCAGTATTAGACTATCATTTCCTGAATAACTTGCTACCTGGTAACCTGTCCATGATCTTGATACTAGAACTTGTTTCTGCTCTGACTATTGTATCTGTGTATCGCACCGATAATGCTACTTGATATATAATGAGCCGTCATACCACATACTCCTGCTACGTGATATATGTAATTATTTTCATGCACGGATCTGGTAGTTGGACAGTGACTTTAGTCGTGGCTAGATAATATTGATTGTTGCACCATACTTGGGTGAATCCAGATTTGACTTTTGAGTGATAATATGGGTTCGTATCAAAAGTGCCCATACTTAAGGTACGACATCTAAGAAGGAATATTCATGTGACCACAACATGAGATTCTAATTAACTTAGGGTTACCTAAGCAACTTAATTAATAGAGCATTGGAAGGGAACGATATCTCGAGATTGTGCATATCGAGCCACCCTAAATTAGCTGGGAGTAAAGGATGGCCACCACGGATACTGTATATCATCCGTACTAGTGGAGTACAGTATCTGATCTAAATATAAGACCGAGCCAGTATCTTTCCTATAGAAAGCCTAAAAATGTTACTGATCATTAATTAGCCCAGGGCCCTTGCAAGGGACTGGTGCAACTTTTACATGTATTCTTGCTCATATATCATTAGTTCAGCTAGCCCTGCTCGATTATGGAACGATCTAAGGATACGCATATATTGTATTACTGAGATAACCCAGAGATCACATACCAATCCGTAATACATGATTGGCCGTTTAAATTGCTTGTCATATGTGCCTAGCTAGGAAAGTGGCTATCGTGGCACGATGATTCAACCTATGTCCTTGTTTGGTTATTGGGCTGCGTCGTTGTGTTATAATACTCCATGGACCGAAGTTATATTGTTTCTCCTATATTGTATCTCTATTTGTGTTTTATGACTTCTGTTGAGTGGAATTTGGGACATAGATTGTTATGGCATGATGGTTCAACTCATGTCCTTATTTGGTTGTTGAGTTGCGTTGTTGTGTTATGATAGGCTATGGACTAAAACTATGACGCAGAGTTATTTTAGCTTGACCATAATTAAGGGACATATTCTATCTTAATGCGATAGGGCACTTGTTGTCCTTGTTTGGTAAAGGGGTGTCTTATCATGTCATGGATGGGACATATGCCATTGGTTGTTGGATCATGCATCTCATGATATAGATTTGGCTTTGTTTCTTTATTTCGTACTTCCTTTATGGTACTTGCTATTTGGGGTCTGACCCCACTGATTTTGCATGGCCAGGTTTAGAGCCAGCACCTGAGAATCAAGCTTATCTCACCCTCACTGATGGCATGTACCAGAAAGATGACTGCTGAGGATCACGAGTGGGTTCCTTTATTCATTGCTCGTCTTTTATAAACTATATTCTTTCGGGCATTTAGCCAACCGACACCTGTTAGCCGTCAAATCTGGACACTAATTTCTTACATGACTGTATATATTCATACTGCAACTGACTTACTATCATGTATACTTGATTTTGCATCTGGCACATCATTCTGTACCGCCAGATCTCTAAAGAACATTCTAATGTGACGATTATGACGCCTTACTACTTATTCTTAAATGTTCTATATTATTTCTACTTGTTTGAATGATTGAGGCATATAAGTTCTTGACCCTATGAGATTTGATTGTATTATGCACCCCATTGTCTATAGACAACCTTAACACATTGCGGGTTGCTTTGGTATTCCGCAAGGTGTGGTTGGCTGAGTCATTCCCCCGCTCTCCAGTATTCTGGATCTGGGGCGTGAGTCATTCCCCCACTCTCGAGATATTGTAGCAGCAAGAGAGGTAGAGTTTCCAGATGAACATGACTTGGTGGATTAATCAATCAAATAAGAACATCTATGTTTGGAGGAGAGGAAACCCTAAAAAACTAAATGACTTGGTAGATTAATATATAACTTGGTATAATCTGGTACTCTGCCAGAGTTGCCACAAAGAACGAATTTGAGATACATATGCTCTATGATTACTGTTTCTTATTTGATTGATTGAAACATAGATATTCGTGTGACCCTAAGTGACCTGATTGTAGGAAGTACCACAAAGGAAGGGGAAACCCTAAGGAATGACTTTTGTTGATTAAGGAAGAGTTGCCAAAGTTGGAGGAGGGGAAACCCACATTGTTCTACTGGCAACTCTGCCTCTCTTGCTGCTGCAATATCTAGAGGAGGGGAAACCTGTAGGAGCATAAAAAATATGCTGCAGAGTTATACGCAGTATTTTAGTGCTGTGTGGCGTAAGACATGACTTCAGAGTATAAACCTTGTTCTACTGGCAACTCTGCCTCTCTTGCTGCTGCAATTATACTTCTTGTTTGTAAACCAAAGAGAGGGTTTCATATAAACATTGTTTCATTTCTTTCGTTTATTATCAAACACAAGATGACGACTCTGCTGGGGACGACTTTCTCATCTGACGAGAAGGCAATTGCTCAACACGATGCAGTATCAGTAGGATCAATGAAGAAGACCTTGGTCGTCCAGTTCGACCAATCCGCCTATGAAGATATGCTTCGAGCAGGACATAGCTCTCACTCTCTCTCTGTCCAAGACAATAGGAAACTGCGTAAGGTATGGATGCCCCGAACATCCCCTACCATTCTTGCCGACTCTCTGGTTTCTCCGACCAACAAGGTTGTAGCTTCGCAACCTCCGCGCCCTGCGCATAAAACTCTGTCTCTCGTCTGTGACGTGGCAGACAAAACTTTTGGCAATGCCTCAGTGTTAGTCTAGAAGTCTACTTCGCGCTCTGAGCGTAAAACTCTGTCTCCCGTCTGTGACGTGGCAGACAAAATTTCTGATAATGCCTCAGCGCCAAATCAGAAATTCTAAATGCGCTCCACACGTAAAAATACATCTTCCCTCTGTGGAAAAGCAGATGGTCCCTGCAATCTACACAAGGGAAAACAAGTGGCAGAATTCTCAACTTTTTGGCCTTTACGCCAGCAAGAAAAGAATCTGCCCGCTCTCCAGATTATGCGAGAAGCTAATGGCCGATTGAGGGCTTCCTCAGTTTTACGCCAGCCTGAGCAGAGCTCCAAGTTACGCCAGGTTAAGCCCCTCAGCGTAAAGAAGGCCCAGTTTGCGGAAATACACACTCCTCGGGGATCATCTGCTACTCATATGGCTAACCTGCTGTATACGGGTGGCAGGGGGAGAGTCATGGTTCCCAACATCCGTATTCCAACTGATATAAACAGGAGGAACAAGCCTTCTTCCTCTTCTTCTTCCGTTAATCCTCTTGACTTGTGAGAATTCTTGATCCAGAAACGCAAAGACAGGAGTTATAATCAGGATTCAGTTCCCCTAACTATCAAATATGGGGAGATCATGTGGAAAGATGCGTCAACATCTAATGTCATTATGACATATGGACCACATAAAAATGCTGCCTTTATTGTTCCTCCAACTCGTGACGGCCAGCATCCAATAGTCTTCGGTCGCATGCGGAGCAGACCGATTGTACAAGAAGAATTTCATGAGTCTAAGGGTGGCAAAATGCAAATCCACAGGTATAGCCCACAAGCTTTAAAGATTATACGAAGCATGGGTTATGATTTGAAGTTGAAACAAGGTCTCAACTACGGGAAAGGCAGACGAATACCGTTGCATGGTAATCCTTACTGTCAACAAACTAGTTCTGGGTTGGGGTATACTGCATCTCTTGCAAACTCCAAACCTCCAGAGTCTGATCCTATAACACCAGAGGCAGGTCCTCTTAAATCAACTTCTGCAGGCAAACACCACGACATGTCTGGGGGTAGCCTATCCCGACAAAATAGGGCAGCATCCAAAGCTGGGGGTAGAACTCTCTCTGAGTCCGAAGATGATGCAACGAAGACGATCTTCCCGGAAGACCGTAAAACTCAGGCATCGGGAACCCGAAGGCCAAAAGGGACTTTCTCCTTCAACGAAGATGACATCATTGAAATCTTCAATGCATTGATGAAGGAACACAAACTTCGGCTACCCAACATCAAATACCCTGAGAGGACTGGCAAAGTCGATAACCCAGATTATTGTCTCTTTTATTGGTACATTCATCACCCTACAAAGGCATGCTATGTACTGAAAAGGAAAATCTAGGAGTTGATCGATGCCAAATTCATCACTTTGCATCTGTAAATGAGGGGACGATCACTGCAAATTGATTTCACTTTAACGTGACAATTTGCTCCCTCAAGAAGATACCGGATGATGAGTCCCTAAAGTCTACAGTGGATCTTTCGGACATGAGTTTACGTCCATATTACCTCTGAACTATTGCCCGAACATTTCTTTATTTCCCACAACTCGAGAGTTTGTCATATTCATATTACCTCTGAACAAACCATCCGAGTTATGGCTATCGATATCACGTCCATATTACCTCTGATATCGGTTGTCATCTCAACTTAACACCCGTACTTAACTCTAAGTACACCAGTGGTGTTAGGTCCACACAAAAAAACTGCCATGTCCATATTACCTCTGAGTAGATATATATACCTCCACCACCAGTGGAGTCACAACTTAAAAGTTTGTCATGTTCATATTACCTCTGAACAAACCATCCGAGTTATGGCTATCGATATTACGTCCATATTACCTCTAATATCGATTGTCATCTCAACTTAACACCCGTACTTAACTCTAAGTACACCAGTGGTGTTAGGTCCACAAAAAAAAACTGCCATGTCCATATTACCTCTGAGCAGATATATACCTCCACCACCAGTGGAGTCACAACTCAAAAGTTTGTCATATTTATATTACCTCTGAACAAACCATCCGAGTTATGGCTATCGATATCACGTCCATATTACCTCTGATATCGGTTGTCATCTCAACTTAACACCCGTACTTAACTCTAAGTACACCAGTGGTGTTAGGTCCACAAAAAAAATTGTCATGTCCATATTACCTATGAGCATATATATACCTCTACCACCAGTGGAGTCACAACTCAAAAGTTTGTCATGTTCATATTACCTCTGAACAAACCATCCGAGTTATGGCTATCGATATCACGTCCATATTACCTCTGATATCGGTTGTTATCTCAACTTAACACCCGTACTTAACTCTAAGTACACCAGTGGTGTTAGGTCCACAAAAAAAACTGCCATGTCCATATTACCTCTGAGCAGATATATACCTCCACCACCAGTGGAGTCACAACTCAAAAGTTTGTCATGTTCATATTACCTCTGAACAAACCATCCGAGTTATGGCTATCGATATCACGTCCATATTACCTCTAATATCGGTTGTCATCTCAACTTAACACCCGTACTTAACTCTAAGTACACCAGTGGTGTTAGGTCCACAAAAAAAACTGCCATGTCCATATTACCTCTGAGCAGATATATACCTCCACCACCAGTGGAGTCACAACTCAAAAGTTTGTCATGTTCATATTACCTCTGAACAAACCCTCCGAGTTTTGGCTATCGATTATCATGTTCATATTACCTCTGATATTGGTTGTCATCTCAACTTAACACCCGTACTTAACTCTAAGTACACCAGTGGTGTTAGGTCCACAAAAAAAAAACTTTCACGTCCATATTACCTCTGGCCGGGCTTGTCTTAAACTTATTACTTGCACTATCGTGTACAAGAAGTAATAGGTCCACAAAAAAATTCCTCTGTGGAATGCCCACAATGGAAAATGAAAGGTTCATGTCCATATTAACTCTGAACTATTCTCATTTTCCCAGCGAAGAAAGAGTCAGTCCCTATTCATCCTTACAGAGTCGTATTTTATTGCGTCTATATTACCTCTGTCAGGATTTGTCTCAAACCTATTCCTTGTACTAATGTGCGCAAAAAGTAATGGGTCCACTAAAAATCCCCCAGTGGGATGTTCTCAACAAATATGGTATCATACTACGTCCATATTACCTCTAGTATGATGTCTAAAATTCGTGCAAACAATCATTAAGAAATAGAGGGCTCTTATGTGATTGCAAAGGGAGCTTATAGGTTAGCCAAGCCTAATAAAAATTTGGTAACCGCTACTATCAACTGCAAATTCCCGAAGAAGTACTATACTTGATCTCCTTCGTTTAACGGAGTATGACGAAGACCTTATTTTGACAATACCATACACAAAGGTTAACTGGATCATATTCTATCAGATTCGTATGACCTCTTAATGGATATGCTTAACTAATTTGTAAACCTATCATGTTCATATTACCTCTGATAGTATTTAGTATACAAATTTAGTTGGATCATATTTTATCAGGTTCATATTACCTCTGAATAGATTTACGTTCAGCGAAAACTTAACAAAAGTATGTCATGTTAATGATACCTCTGATATCACTTTCACTCTACCCAATCGTTTATATTCCAAAATGATAGGTCCACCAAAGTCAGATAAAATTTCTTTATTATCTCCCGGAGGAGCAAAATTACATATAAAGGCAAAAAAGGTACATCATTTAGGAGGAGCAGTCAAATCACAGATCTGCTGCGCCAGTGCGGCCATCTTCTCATTCCTGGAGCTCAGAATGGTAGCGCGAACCTGCTCCAACCTTGCCTCATCATTGTTCAAGGCAGATATTTCAGACCGGATACGTACATAATCTGCGTGGATGATACCCACACGTGTCAGGTTTTGCTAAGACGCTTCCCTCTGGTCATTCAACACATCTCGAGCTGCCGACAAAGAGAGAGCCTTCTCCTTGGCCTTAGCGAGTTCATCTTCTAATTTGTGGACCCTCGCTGCCTCTTCCTCATATTCGGCCTCGTACTTGGCCATCTAGGGAATGACATACCCCAATGCGGCATACTCCTCATTCATCTCTTTCTGCTGAGCCTCGATGGACTTGCTCAGAGTTTCCATCTCCCCGACAAGCCTCGCAGTCAAAGAGTCATACTCAGCCTGAATCAGGTCATCAATGCTGCCCTGGGATAATTACAAATGATTATTAATGGGTTGTTCCAAACCATTAACTATCTGCTCCAGTGTATCAGCCCTCCCAGCGTCGTTGAAATCTCTGATCGACGCTATCACAAACTTGGAGGACCTCCTCAGAGCCTCGAAACCTAGATTTTTCTCCAGCACCATTGATATCAGCATTTTTAAAGTGGTGTAGAAGATACTAGTATACTGCTCAATCAGCATGGCGAAATCAGATTGGGTGCTGGGAGTAGCTGCAATATCGGCGAACCCCCTTCCAGGAACGACTGCAGAGGGTGTCGTCACAGTCGTCGCTTCAGTAGTGGGCGCGACAAAGGTAGAGGCACCGACAACGGCCGAAGTGGCTGGCGTACTCAAAGGAGGCATAGTCGTAATGACAGGTTCATCCTCCTCTCGAGATATCGGAACTGTTTCGGGCGAGCCGGCACCCGAAAATGTTTCCTCTTCAAAGTCGGGCACCTCCGTGTCGTCGGCAGTAGCTGCAACAAAGCCAAAAGTTGCGTCGACGCTGCCCTCCCCGTAGATGTCTTCCCCTGAAAAGAAGACAAGAGAAAGTTAATATCAACATGATGTTAATTTTTCTAAAAGAGGCATAAAGACGATATTTACCCATGGCCGATGGTATATATGTCGCGTCGGCAGCCAGTACAGCTAAATCTTTTCTTAATGATGCTAAGCGAGCTGTCATACCTGGAGAAGGGGGTATGCCAACTGATACTGGCAGGTATTCCTCTAGGTCTTCACCAAGATCCACTCGAGGCTCACCGGGTGGAATCTCGCTGGGTATACTTACAGACGCGGCAGGGGTTTCTCCCGTTACTGGTCTGGATAAATATATTCTTATTTCGCTCGATCTCGAAGGCGATCTCGTACCACTACCTGAAGCGGTAGCAGCGACAGCAGCCTCGAGCAAAGAATCTCCAGCACTGCCAGCCGGAACTGTGGAGGTTCCCTCTCTAATAGGCGAAGGACCTCTAGTCAAAAATTCATCCCCAATAGGGGAAACAGCAGGCTCACTCTGAGGAGCCTCATGACTTGAAGTCCTGACAGGACCACTAACAGTCTTCTTTTTTTTGCGAGGGGAAGCCTCCTTCAGAATATGAGCCCTTCGCTTTCCAGGGATAACAAGAGGCTCTGCAGGCGGAGGTATTACACCTCTCAGTACTGTCATCAAAAACTCATCTGTACCGGCAGGGTCTTCACCTTCGTCAGAGGAGACTGATGGGATATCCTCTTTTCCAGCAGACTTATGAGTGGGCATCCTAAAACTTCTATGTATATCAAAATCGCGATGGAAGGTATTGATGGCCACATAAAACTGGGCGTACGAATGGAGGATGCGCAACTCCATGGAGAGAGAAGTCGCGGGTATAGTAAAGGCCGCTCCAGTACAACCCATTATGAAGTACCGCCATCCTCTCGCTCCATCAATAAGTCCACCTCTGGACTTAAAGCTGGTGATGGCATTTCCCACATGCAACTGGTCATACCCAAACTACCTGGCCAACCGACTAGGCAGATAGGGCTCTAAGAAGCAATGGTCTTCACTTTTGTACAATAAATGGGAAGGTCTAATGCAGACCAACCAATAAAAAGCTTCAGGAGAAAGAACGGTCTTCCCTTCACCTGAATTCTGAAGTCTCGTCCCCTGTTGATTGAGATATACAGTGGGGACGGTGCTGAAGAGCTTTCAGCTGTGAGCAAAATTTAATGCCCACCGACAGTCTACGACGGTGGTCACGTTCCAGGTGAAATTCTTGTAATTCAACAAGAAATTATTCCCCGAACTACTGGCGGAGCCGGGAGACATTACTCTGGGGTTATGAAGAATTAGCCATCCCATCAAATACAGGAACGGTAATTCTACCCTGGGAAAGCTGTCACGCCGTGTTTCATCGGCAAGCAGCCCATCAGTAATGGCCCTCAGGCCAGCTTGTATCCGACATACCATGGCAGGGAGCAAGCCCAGTCTTGCCCCGAATACCAGATGCACTGCAGGCTATAAGGTGTTGTGGTGAATGCGATCCGAAGATGCAATGCCAGGTACTACCAATCGGCGCAGCCATACAGAGAGGAAGCCAGCCAGTTGAGCTTCCCTTAACAGAGGCCTGCGGCAATGCCTCATATAACTGTAGGCTTTAGTGCCTGCAGGATAATTCCCTATCCCTTCGTCGAGAACTTGATCTGAAGCCCCAGCATCTTCAATGAGATCATCGACTACTTGAGCATTAAGCATGCTCGGAAGGCTCAAAGGCTTATCCCTGCTATCCACGACTTTGTCTGGCTTAGCATCTCGGGCATGATGAAAGAAGAGATAGGACGCCCATTTGTTGGTATGAGCCAAATCAGAGGGCTCATTATAGAAGGCGGTGCACGCTAAATAGTGGCACATCAGCTCCTGGTACACTGTCACCACCCGAGGGTTTGTATCCCCCAGCTCCCGGTTTGTGGGAATATACTCTTCATAAGGAGTATCCCCCATTGGCAGTCTTGAAATCTCTGCCATTTCGTGAAGGGCAAATCCCAACTCCCCTAGAGGAGTGGCGAAAGTCCCGGTGAGCGAGATATATCGCTCCATCAAAGCCAAAAACAGGTTGGGGTTGAGAGGCAGCCCAACACTGGTAGCACTCACAGCCGCGAACAGACCGATGCTCTCCAGCTCCGTCTGAAAATGCTTCAGGGCCCAGGCAGCTAAACGAGCCCATCGAAGATTGGTAGGGGTAAGCCACCCATTGGTCCAAGGATTAACCTTGGGGTATACTCCTCCTTGTCCCATGAAGTCATTGCAGAAAGTCGATAATTGGACTGGTTGGAGCAGTGAAGTGTCTTCACTCGGGACACTACTTGGAAATAATCCCCTGAAGGGCATTACAGAGCCTGAAGGGCGGCTTACAAATAACCCTTGGTCGGATCCTTTTTGATAAAATATCTTCCCCGACTGGCCGTGAAGATTAGGGGTCAGGGTCCACGACATCTTCCTCGGATGCGTGGCATGGAAGAATGCCGAGATGGGATAATCTCTCGACATCCTGGGCAGGTACATGACCATGCCCCCAGTAGTAAAAACCCAGTCTTCCTTCTTGGGCTTCGTCTGGGATTGTTTGTCAATCATATCCCCAAAAAGGAAAGCTGGTTTTACATACTTGGCCCCATCTATATACGTCAGGGGCTCTCCGTTGATCATGCTCAACAGCATTCGTTCCCCTTGAGACGATATCAGACTTCCCCTTCCTTCAGGATACTGGGTTCCAGAAATAGGGAACATCACATGGGACAGATCTTCCAGGTAATTGGAGTTCAGCATCCCAGTAGCAGAACCCATTACCTCAGCCAACAGAGGTATCTGCAAGTCAACTACAAAATGCAAGGAGAACAAGTCAGTTTCTATACTAGATGTTACATCTTGCAGCTTATGCCAAAGATCAACAGTCTGTGTTTTTACTCCAAGACTGTGAAAACTTGAGTTTTTACGCTGGAACCTATCACCTAGATATAAAATTCAAGATTGACAGTATACACAAAAATCTGACAGTCTGTGTTTTACGCCAGACTGCCAAAGTTTGAGTTATTACGCCGAAATTTTCATCCAGAGCGTAACGCCCAAAATTTGTAGTATACGCCAAATTTTGACAGTCAAAGCTTTTACGCCAGACTGCAAAAATATGGAGTTTTTATGCTGACACATTAGAAATGTGGGCGTAAAAGATGAAACATCTCTGTGCATCATCTTCCTCAAAGAGGCATTCAGCACAGAAGATGACCTAGCGCATCCACGTACAACGTGTGCGAAGGGTTTTCTTTATTTTTTTTGTCGTCCCAAAAGCTTTACCTATAACGCCCGGTGCACAGCTTGTCGGTGGGACGCTTCGTTCAGTGCGAGTTTCACTCAGCACAATCGGAGTCGCTCGTGCTTGAGCAGAGGAGCAAGAAGAGGAGGCAGCTTTCTTCTCCTTAGCAGTCGAAGATTGTTTCGGTGCCATTGCTAAAAACTTAGAGTGCTCAGAGAAGAAACGAAGGAGAGTTCTCAAAGAGACGAAGGTTTTTTTTTATTTTGTAAAAGACAGGTGAAGAGTTTTCTTTCTGAAGACCATGGGGTATTTATAGAGTTCAGATGGACTCCTTGAATCCCTAACCAAATCTGATATTTAATATTTGGTTATGATTCGAGACCACGTTAGGCTATCATTTAGGGAAGACGGACAGTCAGCGAATTCAAAAAGTTTTTCGCGCAGAGCAGATTCGTGATTTTACGCCAAGGAGCTTTTTACGCCTGGGAAGCTACAAATCTACGGTTTTACGCTCAGAGACTATAAGTCTATGGTTTTACGCCAGGATGCTTTTACGCTCGGTAGGCTACAAACCTACGACTTCACGCTCGGAGGCTACAAATCTATGATTTCACGCTCAGAAGCTTTTTACGCTCAGAGGCGGCAAATCTACGACAAATCGCTCGGAAGTTTTTCTTTTCAGAGGCTATAAATCTACAGTTTTACGCCCGGATGCTCTTATGCTCGGCAGCTTTTACGCTCGAGAGGCTACAAATCTATGATTTTATGCTCATCTACATTACAGATCTATGACTTTTCGCATATCTTAAAATACGTAGGCCAGAGTATGCGTATATCTGAACAATTCCCAAGACGGCCAATTACAAGGGTTCACGCAGAAGATGCTCCTCCTTGGTCTCAAAATATCCCAAGTACCCAAAACATACAGAGTTCAGTAATGAAAATGACTCTTCTCCTTGGGTCGATTGGAAGTTCATCCAAAATCCAATCAGAATATTTTCTCGACAGTTCAAGCATGGTCAGTTTTGACAGCCATTTCTCGCCCTATTTTAAGGGATTTCTCGGGAAATCATTCTGGAAGATGATGGTCTGAACAAAAATTCTCCTTATCAGAAGAGTGACAGTTCAAAATTCTACGCAGTTCCTCATTCCTAACAGCAGGACAGTTCGAATATTTGACTTAAATGCTAAGTAGCTTTCTACGCATCCTCAGTTATGCGTAAAAGACAGGACGGGAACAAATACTCTTTTTATCAGAGTCGGCGTAAAGTTATTCAGACGTGTCGAAGCTACACATATTCAAACTTTATCACAGCAAAAAATATGGCAAATCATCAGATGCGTAAAAGAAGATAACTTTATTAAATCATGATTACATATGATAGAAATCCAGTTTACAAAGGGTTTTTCATCTTCATGATTACATATGATGGAAATCCTTGTTCTACCAAGGGTTTCTCATTTTCATTTAAGGATCACACCAAGAGTCTGTTCTGTCAGGTTCTCGTATTGGTGGAGATCTTTATATGTCTTCTTCAGCAGTTAGTCGGTTTTCGCGACTGATTAACAAGAAAATAATTAATGGCGGGAGGATACACAACTGGGCATGTATAAATTATTCAAAAGCCCATCCTCCATACGCCATGACAGATTGAGTTGGGATTCAGACCCAACTCAATACTGGAAGACAGGGCTAGTTTGTCTGCCCTCATCCACCGTCGTAACGGGAGAAAATACAACTTGCAAGCTGTGTGGTCGAATGTGACCCTTCCACTCTCCTGGACGAATCGCCATGTGAAGTTGCTGACTATCCCGAGCAAAGGAAGCTATGATATCCTTCCATGATCCATCTTTGCAGAGGACATTTGCTCGAAGACGCCTTCTTTTCGGCTCCTTACATACTGGAAGAGCATGATCTTCTTCTTCCTCAAGTCGATCTGACGAAGTACGGCAATCATCTCTGTGTGGTAAAGGAAATATGAGAAGAACAGGTTAACTCCTCAGCCTTTATATAGGCAAAAGAGAACACACAGAATCCCAACAAATCCCCAAGAATCCGCCAAGAAATCAGCCTCAAGGAATGAGTCAGACTTGACCGTTTCATGCTTCATTCAAAGTGTTTCAAATTATGAGGAATTTGAAAACTTTGAAGGGGGTCTTGTAGAAGCATGAAAAATACGCTGCAAAGTTATACGCAGTATTTTAGTGCTGTGTGGCGTAAGACATGACTTCAGAGCCATCGGCGTACAACAGAGCTTTATTGCTAGTACATCGTAAAACATAGATCCAAATCAACTCGCGTAATGCAGTATTTCTAGGCTGCTTCAGCGTAAAAAGGCTGTTACATCACCACTCTGGCGTAAAACCTACTCGCTTTTAATGCAGTGGGAGGTTGTACGAGGAACTCTTCGTATACCTCGAATGAACCTATCAGATCATGCTGTCACTACCACATTCTGAAAACAGGGGTATTTTTGACTTTTTATAATATTTAATTTATGGTAGTTACAATTAATTAATTGCCTGATAATTATTTGTTTTAAATAATTATGTGATGTATATTTAAATATAGTATTATATGCAGTGTTCAATTATTTTGAGCTAGCAGACTTGACCTAGAAGCCCAGTAGATGAACATCTGTCCAAATTGTGGAATTCTATAATTAATTGTTTTATTTATAATTTATTTATTAGAGATTGTAATTTATTTCCATATTTTATTTATTATTGCGTATTGCCTTTGCTTCGACATTGGAGCGCTACCCTGACTTTTGTCTTCCAACAAGTTTTACCATCTTGCCCTAGACATGCCCGTCTTCCATTCTGCTATTTTTGCAACTCATAATTATGCTCCCTGTGCATTATTTCTGGCCGCACAAAAAAAAAAATCGTCGCGGACGTTATTTAATAATTCCTATTTTGTATCATTGTGCGTTCCAATCGAAAATTGGAGACAATCTTGACCTATTTTTCGTACGGCCCAAATTAGGGTAATATCCTGTTCTGAGTCTTCTTCATTATTGGTATTGATGACCTGACCTGATTTTGATCCCATGTACTCCTAATTAATTTTAGAATACAACTTACATTTATTTTCTATTTAAATTGAGGATACCATTTTATTTGATTCTAAATCCCAATTTAATTCCAGTGCCCTGTTATTTGAGCCCACACAACTCTTACAGCGCCCCCTGACCCTACAAAACATCGAACACCGAATCGCCCGCAAAATTTTTGTCATTTTATGTGTTTGTGCAATTTCCCGAATTCAAGGGGCTAAGTTGCAATTATTCAATTGTAGGTGTCATCACCCCATTGTCCAAGACCAATGGAGAAGCCCAACATTGACTAGTCAACACCCTCATCCCCCATGAATTATTTTTCCTTCATGTTTAATCTGGACCCCTCATTCTAGAGGGTCAATCACAACCCTTCATTCAACAACCCTCTTCCCTATATAATGTCCTATCTACATCAAACCCTAATCCCTAGACAACCTAGGTTTTCCCCCACCTCACAAGTCCCCATGTTTTTCTCCAACGTGAACTCCTTCCCTTCTTCTCCTCTTTCTTCCTTTCTTCTTCTCTTCTTCTCCTTCTTTTTCTTCTCCTCCCTTTCTTCCTAAAAAATTTAAATTCAAATTAAAAGAGAGGGGGGGAACACTGTTCACCCCCATCTCTGCATCCCGGCCACCCCTTACTGTGCACCCAGCCGACTTCCCTCTGTACTCCGACGAAAGGCCGAGCCCCCTCGCGCCCGGCGGCGCTGCTGCTCCTCCCCCATTCTCCCACTGCTCCAGCCCGATCCCCCGGCGACCCGCAGCACTGCTCCGGCAACGGCAGCTCCTCCCGCCGAAGCCCGCTGCTCCTCCCCGGCGGATCTCCGGCTGCTCCTCCCGCTGCTGCTCCCCACTCCATCCATCCATCCATCCATCCACTCCCCATCGAGCCGAGCCGACCTCCGGCGGCCAAACTGCACCCGGCCGAGTCCCCATTCCCTCTGTTGCAGCCGGCTCCAGAGCACCTCCGACCAACAGTTCCCGGCCATTCCCCGTACTCCGGCGAGCGGCCAACCGAGCTCCGGCCAAGGCCGACCCCCTCACTGTAAGGTTTCTTTCTTCTTCTCCCTCCTTCTTTATATATATATATGTATATATATATATATTAATGTATATATATAACTAATGTATAGGTATTTGTATATATATTAATTAATGTGTATAATATATAAATACAATGGTAATGTATAATTTAATAATGTGAATGTATATTATCTATTTAATTTATGTTAATACGTGTGTATGTATAGTATTTATTTAGTTAATACTATATACACATATGTATAGTATTTATTTAAACTATGTGGTAATATATAAGTACTCTATGTATATATATATATATATATATATATATATATATATATATATATATATATATATATATATATATATATATATATATATATATATTCATACACCATATATGTGTATTCATTAATATATATATGTATATGCATGAATATTGGTTATTTTCATATAGTATAAAATTAAGAAATGTATGTTAATGTATATAGTGTATTTCTACTTAGTATATATATATTTTATATATATAGATATATATATGTATATATCTTGCGTATTTCTCTATTTTCTATATATGTATATTAAAATGTATGTTAGTATAAATACGTATTAAACATATATATGTGTATAAATTGTCTGTATACATACAATACATGTTAATGTATGTTTTAGTATTTAATAATGTGTGTTGTATAATAAATTGGTATATTTACCTGTATATAGTATTGTATATTTTAATTGGTATATATGAGTATATATATGTAATTAGTCTATGTATGTATTTTGTTAATTCGTATGTGTAGATATATTTTGTATAAACCCTTAGTATATTTTTAATATATATATATTGCATATGTATTTAATTTGATATATATAGATATATTGTAAGTACATATGTTATTTAAGATATGTATATTTACGTATCTATCTACTAGGTGACCCTAGTTGACTAGTGACCTGCCTGGCATGGCCTGAGGCCAGTGTTTTGACTGTGTATTAGCGTAGCATCTGATGCAAAAGTTATATTATGTTGTGTTTATAGGACTGTTGGTACCCAGGGGATACTCTGGAACAGGACACCAATAATTACCAGCTAAGGACCCAAGGCTAGTACATTCTCTGATAATTTCCAATTCTTGATAATTACTATAAGTTCAATGATCTTGAAATGTTAAAACTGAATCTTTGACACTGTGCTACACGGACTAGTATAGCTTGGATCTACAGTCATGAGATGCTACATTGATTATCGTATCGACATTATACACGACATTGACATTGACATTGACATTGACATTAGACATTGATATTAGACATTGTACATAATATATTAGACAATGTTCGTGTATTCGTGACGTGTCATGATTGGATCCACAGTACTAGTTGGGGGCGGGAAAATTGCTAGTGAGAGATGTGATCAAATACCCACTGTATAATTAAATATTATTGGTGCTAATCATACCCCCACGTATGATTAGCCAGACTATGTAGAAATCGTACATGTTCCCAAGCCGATCACATTTTGAAACTACTATTTCAAACACTTAGAATAGATTACAGTTTCCCTATTTTAAATCATATACTACATCACCCGTATATGATACTGTTCCTTGTTCTTTTATTTCCATACATGCACTGACTGTATCATATTGCCTGTTGCCTGTCTTTTTACATTGCCTGTCTCTCTTAAATTGCCATTGCATTTATTTCACTGTCTTCTCAGTAGCTAGCATGACATGTTTTATTGTATTATAGACATTATCAATTAATGGAACTGTTATTTGAGAGTGTTGCTTTGCTCCTTCCTGAATGGAAACATTTTTCCAGACTATGCCTTAGAGGACCGTTGTCTGACACTTTATGGACCATATGGTGAGTAGCTGCAGACTTGGTAGTTAGTTGTGATTCCGGGAGGTCTAGCCGAAAATTACTATTTTTGTTAGTTCTTTAAGTAGACTATTGGTACCGGATTTGTCTCCGGCATTTTTTTTTGAGACTTGGTTATTTGTTGAGTTAGATTACATTCTGGATTTGTGATGTATTTAAAGTTATTTGTTCGACATCTTATCGTGCTGTAATCCTGTGATTGAGTATGTATTCATTTTATTTGCGTCATCCGTGCCTCCTTATGGAGATTGGATGTTTGTGTGACATTAGCTAGACAGTATCAAGACCTTGACAGCGTTCTACCGCCGATGCTGCGGCGTAGGCTGGACGTACCCACGCACTCTTGCCCCTAAATCGGGTGTGGGTCGTGACACGTTTTTAGTGGTGGCCCATGCAGGTCAGACTTCGCGAGTTGTGCGATGTCGTAGTAGTGTGATATCCTTGTTATACTACTGCGTGCCTGCGATAGGATCTAGGACATAGGATGTCACGACCCGCACCCGATGTAAGGGTACTAGTCGGAAACAACGCCCAGCCTACGCCGCAGAATCGGCGGTAAAACGCTGTCTAGATAGTCTATCTAACAATATAATGAACCACCAATAATGATAGTATACTCAATCACAGAACTAAGATAGAAATGAGCACGAATCAGATAAAGAATAGAATAGTCACCATACAACTCATGAGTTTAAAATAATACATCAATGAGTCTGAAGAGTAACAAAATAAGCTGGAGACAAATCCAGTACAAAAGAATACTACCAAACTACAAAGCTACGACTCCAGGGTCAACTGTCTCAGTTGGGATAAGTCCCTCTTGAGCCAGGGTCTCCGAATCTAAACCCACAACATCCTGGGGTCCATAATAGGTAGGGTACTCCTCAGTGTCATCTGAAAAAATATATCCAGTCAGGAAAGGAGCAGAGTACATCTCTAACAGCAGTTCTAATCCATGATAAAAACTATGTAACAGTAAATAGCTGTGGATAAACAAGATGCACAAAATAGATACAAGAGATATATAGACAATAAGGAAATACTGGAAAGAAATACAATAATGAACAATATGCCAATGAAACAATAATACTAATGACTAAGTGTGTGAGTACTAGCTTAACATGTGATCGGCTTGGGCAAGATACAATGCGGCCTGGCTAATCATACGTGCGGTGCATGATCAACACTATTCGCTTACCAATACTTTATTCAATAGGGATTTGATCACATATCTATACTAATACTCCCCACCCCCAACTGGTATAATAGATTCAACCACGGTATGCTATGGCACTAGATTCCCCAAGAAGATAGCTAGTCTCCCCGAGAATCGGTGTCTGTACATGTACAAGATAACCAATGAAATAATACTTGCACCATATACACCATATACCAAGGAATAATATCTCATGACGAGATCCGGATATACCAATCCGTGTAACCATAGTGTCGAGAGAAACATGTAAATCTACACTAGATACAACGAACATAGAGGATATCATAAATGAGAAACTATCAGAGAATGTACTCGCCTGAAGTCCAATGAACAGTCTCACAGATGTCTGACTCGGTACCTCGAAGACCTAGATATGAAATACCACATTAATATAAGGTCCCGAAAAGAGAACAAGTCAAACTAGTCAACTATGATCAACTCTAAAGTCAAACATGGTCAAACCAAGTTCAACCTCACAAGACCTCTATATAAAATAACATAGAAATAAAATACAATAATTTAGGAATAAAAATTAGATCCCAAATCATACTCACACAAAGTATACTAATAATACAATTAATGCACACTCTAAATAATGTATATACAAACCAATATTTATACAAATAAAATAATATATTATTATTAGTATTATACCTCACAAAAACACCTATATATACATATATATAAATCAAAATGCATATATATATATATAAAACAAATTTAATAACTATATACTTATATATACATACATATAAACTTACAAAATTAAAATACCAAACACATGCACATATTAATGTTCATATTTTACATGGCTAGAAGCGCACCTAAAATATATATATTAATATACAAATAATTACATAATAATTATAAATAATATAATTACACAATTAAACACATAAATATATTTTATAAAACATTTATGTATAATTTATACTATTAACATAAGTACATATATAATTACATGCAAGAAAGCTACATATTATATTTGTACATCATATTAGCACACACAAAAATATATAGATCTATGCTACAATAATTACTATAATAAATACACAAAATAAATATATAATATCTATATATATTTACTAATTATAATTGAAGAATTTAACCACAATTAATTAGATCTATGCAAAAATACACACAATTGGAGAGTATCTCACCGTATCCCACTAGATCTAGGATACGCATGCGACACGAGTCCAACACACAACCAAATGCACCCCGAAGGACACAAATAAATCACAAATAATATTTATGAACAAATCAAAGCGTCAAAAGTAGATCTATGTGTCCGTGTCAAAATACGACATGTTCAAAGCCCCGTGTCGGAGGAAAACCCCCAAATGACACGTATCACCAAATAGTTGGGATACGAACCACAAGTATCCCAATATGGACACGACACTAGCCTCAAACACAAAAGCTCATGTCCAGTTGATCTATAGGATCAATTGATACACACAACAAAATATAAATTTGGAATTCCAACAAAATTAACACAAAAAGTACCATAACTTTCTCCATGGGTCTCCTATGAACACAAAACAAAGTCCTATGGGTAGTACATACATATAGGTTAATTTTACATGATTAAATCTCAGATTTAGAAGCTATTTAAATGGGAAAATCTGAATTATACCTATTGGGAGATGGATTCCCAATGAAACCTCCAATTGAGAAGAACTTGCTTCCAAATTATAGATCCTTGCTCCTCTTTGTAGATCCTTGCTTTCTTCTTCTAGATCCTTGCTTCCTCCTTCTCTAATGGTGAATTGGGAAGAATTTGGAATGAATTTTGGTAGGGAATTGGAATAGGAATGGAGGGAATTTGGTAGTGGGAGAATTCTAGATCTAGATTTGGAATGAGATGAGAGGAGAGAGAAATTTCCCCCCCTCTTTAATAGGCCGGTCTTGCCCCTCTCCCAAGCAATTGTAAAATGTCCAATGTACCCCTTGGGGCCTCTCATGAAGAAATAATTAAGGAAGGAAGCTTCTAGTCTAATCATTTAATTAATTTAATCCATCTCCTTAACTATGGGCTTTCTAAATGGGCCAAGTCTAACTAATTAATTCATGTTGGTCCATGGGTCCAAACTAAAATAGTTGGGTCTACTAAAATAAGTCCAAAATAATTAAATAACATCCAACAATAATTAAATAATACAACAAAAATTATTTACCATGCACAATATTTATTTAAATAGGAAAAGACTAAAATACCCTTTCCTAGAAAATATGGTAGTGACAAGTCTACCCTCCTTAAAAAATTTCGTCCTCGAAATTCAAAGATGAAAACTACCCCCAGAAAATCACAGAACAGAACTAAAGAATCACAATTAACTAATGAACAGAACATAACTAGAAAATAATATACCTCAATGGTACAAACAAATATGGATAATGCTCTCGCATGTCATCCTCTCTCTCCCAGGTAGACTCCCCCGGAGAGTGATGCCTCCATGCGACGCGTACCAAAGGAATAGTCTGGTTCCTCAGCACCTTCTCTCTCCGATCCAGAATCTCAACTGGCTGCTCTGGATAGCTAAGAGTTGGGCCCACCTCTATCTCTGAGTGATCCAATACATGACTAGGATCTGCCACGTATCGTCTCAACTGCGACACATGAAACACGTTGTGCATTCCCTCCAATACAGGTGGCAAGTCTAGTCTATAAGCAACTGCACCGACCCTCTCTAGAATAGTGAAAGGTCCGATGAATCGCGGACTAAGCTTTCCGCCTCCACCGAAGCGAATCGTGCCTCGTGTCGGAGAAATCCTCAGAAATACCAAACCACCCACCTAGAACAAAACACCATCTTAAGAACTTAATCTATAACAAACAAGAACAAGCACAAACAAAATCTAAACTATACCTCAAACTCCAAAGGTCTCCGATGGCTATCGGCCCAATGCCGCTGTCTGTCCTGCGCCACTCGAAGTCTGTCTCTGATCAAATGAACCTTCTCCGCTGCATCCACAACCATCTCTGGCCCAAGCAAAATTCTCTCTCCAACATTATCCCAAGACAAAGGAGTACGACACCTCCGACCATATAGAGCTTCAAAAGGTGACATCTCTATACTGGCCTGGTAACTGTTGTTGTAAGCAAACTCTACCAAATGGAGATGGTCCTCCCAAGAACCCCCAAAATCTAGTACACAAGTGCGCAATATATCCTCGAGAGTCTGGATAGTCCTCTCTGACTGTCCATCTGTCTGGGGATGATATGCAGTACTGAACTTGAGCTGAGTGCCCAAACTCTCCTGTAAACTCCTCCAGAAATAAGAAATAAAACGACTATCTCGATCTGAGACTATGCTGACGGGAACTCCGTGTATCCTAACGATCTGCCTCACATACATCTCTGCCAGCTTCTCCTTAGACAAACCCACCTTGAAAGGCAAAAAGTGGGCCGACTTGGTCAATCTATCAACAATGACCCAAATCGCGTCTTTCCCTCCTGGAGATCGTGGTAGTCCGGACACAAAATCCATAGTAATGTGTTCCCACTTCCACTCTGGAATGGGTAATGGATGAAGTAAACCTCCTGGCCTCTGCCTCTCGGCTTTCACCTGCTGGCACACTAAGCATCTGGATACAAACTGTGCCACTTTCCTCTTCATGCCATACCACCACACACTCTCTCGCATATCCCGATACATCTTGTTAGCACCTGGATGTATGGAATACTGAGAGCGATGCGCTTCCTGCAATACCTCTTCTCGCAACTCCCCACTAGGCACACACAATCTAACTCCATGCCTCAAAGATCCATCCTCTACAATAGTAAAATCATCCTCCAATCCTGCTCTCACCTGAGCTCTGATACTCCTCAAAGATACGTCATCATACTGTGCTGCCTTGATCCTGTCCATCAAATCTGAGTGTATCTGCAATCCCCACATTTGAATAGCACACCCAGGAACAATCACCTTAATGCCCAAGCTCTCCAAGTTCTCCAACAGATATCGATCCTGCGTCAAGAACATAGCTACCGGATACCTGCTCAAAGCATCGGCAACTACATTGGCTTTCCCAGGATGATATTGCAAAGAGATATCAAAATCCTTCATCAATTCCAACCACCGACGCTGCCTCATGTTCAACTCCTTCTGCGTGAAAACGTACTTCAAGCTTTTGTGGTCTGTGAAGATCTCCACACGCTCTCCGTACAAATAATATTTCCACAATTTCAGGGCGAATATGACAGCTGCCAACTCCAAATCATGGGTAGGATAGTTCTTTTCATGAGGACGCAATTGCCTGGATGCATAGGCAATCACTTTCCCATGCTGCTGAAGAACACAACCTAAACCCTTCCCCGATGTATCACTATAAATAGTAAAACCTCCGGACCCTGATGGCAACGTCAAAATAGGAGCAGACGTCAACATCTTCTTCAACTCCTCAAAAGCAACCTGGCAATCCTCCGTCCAAACAAACTCCACATCCTTCCTTGTGAGTCTGGTCATCGGCTCGGCAATCCTCGAAAAATCTTGCACAAACTTCCTGTAATAGCCTGCCAATCTCAAGAAACTCCTGATCTCTGCTACCGAACTCGGAGTCTTCCAAGATTCTGCTGCTGAAATCTTCTTCAGATCCACTGAAATACCATCACCAGTCACAACATCCCCCAAGAATTCTACCTTGTCCAAGAAAAACTCACATTTGGACAACTTTCCATACAGCTTCTCCTTTCTCAGCACATCCAACACAATCCTCAAATGCTCCTGATGCTCCTCCGGTGTCCTCGAGTATATGAGTATGTCGTCGATGAATACCACCACGAACTTATCAAGGTACTGGTGGAACACCTTGTTCATCAAGTTCATAAATACCGCCGGTGCATTAGTCAAACCAAACAGTATCACCATAAACTCGTACTGACCATACCGAGTTCTAAAAGCAGTCTTCGGTATGTCCTCCGGCTTTACCTTCACCTGATGGTAGCCTGATCTCAAATCTGTCTTAGAAAATACCTTCGCACCACTCAACTGATCAAACAGATCATCAATCCGTGGCAAAGGATACTTATTCTTGATAGTGAGATTATTCAAAGCCCTGTAATCAATGCACATACGCACCGATCCATCCTTCTTCGGTACAAACAATACCGGGGCTCCCCATGGTGAAGAACTCGATCTGATAAACCCCTTATCCTGCAATTCGTCCACCTGCTTCTTCAACTCGACCAGCTCGCTGTTGTTTACTCTATAGACATGCTGCGAAATTGGTTCTGCACCTGGCACCAAGTCTATAAAAAATTTAACATCTCGATCTGGCGGCAATCCTGGCAATTCTTCAGGAAACACATCCAAAAATTCTGCTATCAACGGATGTGGTAACTCCTTGTCTTCCACCATAGCTCCACAAATAATGCCTTCTTCCTGCTCCGCAGCTCCTCTAGCAAACTCGAACTCTGGCTCTCCTGGCGGACCAAACAAAACTCTACCTCCTCTACAATCTATGCTAGCACGGTGCCTACTCAACCAATCCATCCCGAGTACAATGTCGTAGCTCGGAAGTGGCATTACAAGTAGACACGCACTCAACTCCCGGCCTCCCAGAGTAACTCTCCGATCCTTGCAAATATCATTAACCAGGATAATGCCTCCCCCGGTCATGATCTTGCAAGTCCTAAGCAAAGACTCAGCTACCAAACCATGCTTTAGAGCAAAAGAAACAGATACAAAACTATGGGAAGCACCACTATCAAACAAAGCTAAAGCTGGAATGGAATCAAGAAGAATAGAACCTGCGATGACATCTCCGGTGGGTTCCTCCTCTTTGACTGTCATAACAAACGCTCGTCCCTGCCGAGCACCTCCCTGCTGCTGATGCTGGACAAAACGCTGCTGCTGTGTCGGAAGCGGTCCCCTCGGTTGTGCTGCAGGTGGTCTCATCTGTGCCCTCGGAGCTGGAGCTGCTCCCTGAACTGCACGACGAGGACACTCCCTCAATTGATGCCCTTCAGTACCACAATACAAACAAACTCCTAGCCTTTTTCTGCAAACTTCCCTGATGTGGCCGGGCTTCTTGCAGAAGTTGTATAGAGCTTGCTGTAACTGCCTCTGCTGCTGAGGTACCTGATGAAAAGGCGCTCTAGCTGGAGTCTGGTTCTGCTGTGGCTGCTGGAAAGGTCTGGACTGGAAATGAGGACGTTTGGTAGATACTGCACTACCGTTGGCCCCCAGAAAAGAATTACGGTCTCTCTTGGTCTTTAAACCCAGATCCCGCTCAACCTTGCGTGCCTCCGCAAGTATCTCCGAGTATGTCTCATAAAAAGACGGAATGAGGATCAATATGGCACATGATGTAAGACATCAAGGAAAGGACAGTTTAAGGGATCAAGTATCAATGTCAAAGGAGAATAGTTGAATCAAAAGAATTTTCCTAGATGTGATTGAGTATCTTAGCCTATATCATATATCCTATTCCAGGCTCGCAGTAGTACAACTAAGTTGTCGCACTACCACGACATCACATACTTATGAAGCTAGACCTGCATGGGCCACCACCAAAAATGTGTTACGACCCGCACCCGATGTAAGGGTACTAGTCGGAAACAACGCCCAGCCTACGCCGCAGAATCGGCGGTAGAACGCTGTCTAGATAGTCTATCTAACAATATAATGAACCACCAATAATGATAGTATACTCAATCACAGAACTAAGATAGAAATAAGCACGAATCAGATAAAGAATAAAATAGTCACCATACAACTCATGAGTTTAAAATAATACAACAATGAGTCTGAAGAGTAACAAAATAAGCTGGAGACAAATCCAGTACAAAAGAATACTACCAAACTACAAAGCTACGACTCCAGGGTCAACTGTCTCAGTTGGGATAAGTCCCTCTTGAGCCAGGGTCTCCGAATCTAAACCCACAACATCCTGGGGTCCATAATAGGTAGGGTACTCCTCAGTGTCATCTGAAAAAATATATCCAGTCAGGAAAGGAGCAGAGTACATCTCTAACAGCAGTTCTAATCCATGATAAAAACTATGTAACAGTAAATAGCTGTGGATAAACAAGATGCACAAAATAGATACAAGAGATATATAGACAATAAGGAAATACTGGAAAGAAATACAATAATGAATAATATGCCAATGAAACAATAATACTAATGACTAAGTGTGTGAGTACTAGCTTAACATATGATCGGCTTGGGCAAGATACAATACGGCCTGGCTAATCATACGTGCGGTGCATGATCAACACTATTCGCTTACCAATACTTTATTCAATAGGGATTTGATCACATATCTATACTAATACTCCCCACCCCCAACTGGTATGATAGATCCAACCACGGTATGCTATGGCACTAGATTCCCCAAGAAGATAGCTAGTCTCCCCGAGAATCGATGTCTGTACATGTACAAGATAACCAATGAAATAATACTTGCACCATATACACCATATACCAAGGAATAACATCTCATGACAAGATCCGGATATACCAATCCGTGTAACCATAGTGTCGAGAGAAACATGTAAATCTACACTAGATACAACGAACATAGAGAATATCATAAATGAGAAACTATCAGAGAATATACTCGCCTGAAGTCCAATGAACAGTCTCACAGATGTCTGACTCGGTACCTCGAAGACCTAGATATGGAATACCACATTAATACAAGGTCCCGGAAAGAGAACAAGTCAAACTAGTCAACTATGGTCAACTCTAAAGTCAAACATGGTCAAACCAAGGTCAACCTCACAAGACCTCTATATAAAATAATATAGAAATAAAATACAATAATTTAGGAATAAAAATTAGATCCCAAATCATACTCACACAAAGTATACTAATAATACAATTAATGCACACTCTAAATAATGTATATACAAACCAATATTTATACAAATAAAATAATATATTATTATTAGTATTATACCTCACAAAAACACCTATATATATACATATATATAAATCAAAATGCATATATATATATATAAAACAAATTTAATAACTATATACTTATATATACATACATATAAACTTATAAAATTAAAATACCAAACACATGCACATATTAATGTTCATATTTTACATGGCTAGAAGCGCACCTAAAATATATACATTAATATACAAATAATTACATAATAATTATAAATAATATAATTACATAATTAAACACATAAATATATTTTATAAAACATTTATGTATAATTTATACTATTAACATAAGTACATATATAATTACATGCAAGAAAGCTACATATTATATTTGTACATCATATTAGCACGCACAAAAATATATAGATCTATGCTACAATAATTACTATAATAAATACACAAAATAAATATATAATATCTATATATATTTACTAATTATAATTGAAGAATTTAACCACAATTAATTAGATCTATGCAAAAATATACACAATTGGAGAGTATCTCACCGTATCCCACTAGATCTAGGATACGCATGCGACACGAGTCCAACACACAACCAAATGCACCCCGAAGGACACAAACAAATCATAAATAATATTTATGAACAAATCAAAGAGTCAAAAGTAGATCTATGTATCCGTGTCAAAATACGACATGTTCAAAGCCCCGTGTCGGAGGAAAACCCCCAAATGACACGTATCACCAAATAGTTGGGATACGAACCACAAGTATCCCAATATGGACACGACACTAGCCTCAAACACAAAAGCTCATGTCCAATTGATCTATAGGATCAATTGATACACACAACAAAATATAAATTCGGAATTCCAACAAAATTAACACAAAAAGTACCATAACTTTCTCCATGGGTCTCCTATGAACACAAAACAAAGTCCTATGGGTAGTACATACATATAGGTTAATTTTATATGATTAAATCTCAGATTTAGAAGCTATTTAAATGGGAAAATCTGAATTATACCTATTGGGAGATGGATTCCCAATGAAACCTCCAATTGAGAAGAACTTGCTTCCAAATTATAGATCCTTGCTCCTCTTTGTAGATTCTTGATTCCTTCTTCTAGATCCTTGCTTCCTCCTTCTCTAATGGTGAATTGGGAAGAATTTGGAATGAATTTTTGTAGGGAATTGGAATGGAAATGGAGGGAATTTGGTAGTGGGAGAATTCTAGATCTAGATTTGGAATGAGATGAGAGGAGAGAGAAATTTCCCCGCTCTTTAATAGGCCGGCCTTGCCCCTCTCCCAAGCAATTGTAAAATATCCAATGTACCCCTTGGGGCCTCTCATAAAGAAATCATTAAGGAAGGAAGCTTCTAGTCTAATCATTTAATTAATTTAATCCATCTCCTTAACTATGGGCTTTCTAAATGGGCCAAGTCTAACTAATGAATTCATGTTGGTCCATGGGTCCAAACTAAAATAGTTGGGTCTACTAAAATAAGTCCAAAATAATTAAATAAAATCCAACAACAATTAAATAATACAACAAAAATTATTTACCATGCACAATATTTATTTAAATAGGAAAAGACTAAAATACCCTTTCCTAGAAAATGTGGTAGTGACATAGGATACTAGGACGAGAGCGAATACTCAATCATAATTCCTTGAGAGATTCCTGGGATGACCCCTGAGGATCTTGTTAAAGTTTCCAATTTAAATCATTCCCTTGTTCCGTCCATTCTCACTTATTGATGTTGAATTTGATTGTTGTTAATTAGGTATTAAATTAGGATTTTGGGTTTCATTGTAGGGTTGATTCCATATCAAGATAAATTTGTAGACTGAATTATGATATTATCTGATAACGCATGTCGATGAGGACAGTGAAAATGATTAACATTAGAGCTATTGGACTACAGAAGGTGGATTTAAATTTTTAATTGAAGATTTAAGAAAAAGAAACAAATTATTTTGAAGATTTCAATGAATTGCAAAAACTTTGAAATTGAGGTGTTAAAATATGGTTATTAAAATTTTATTTTGAGGATTCAGATTCGATTCAATGAACCTAGACAAAGCTGTAAGGATTTTTAAGTGATTAAATTTCATTTCAGTATTGAATATTTGACCTTGAGGAAAGTGTATGTATTTTACTTTAAATTTATTCGAGGAGTTATTTTAAGAAATTTTATTTAAGGATAAGATCTTATAGTGGGAGAGATATATTAGTCTATAAGTAGATAAGATGTATGTGTAAGGATCTGTTGGCTTGAGTATAATTGAGATCTCACCGCCCACTGACTTGGGTGTCCATTTAAGATTGTATTAGAGAGAGCAGTACTTAGTATAGAGTATTGCATTTGATATGCACTTGGGTGATAAGAATAACTAGCATCAACTGTTGCAGTAGGTAAGGAAGCTAGCAGTGAGTGTGTTTGTGATAGAACTGTGATACCTAGGGGATAGAGGTATCAGACCATGGATGCATCTTTGACCTGTGCAATCACAACTAGGATTATTCCCTATCTTTTATCTTGAATGTTGCTCTTTAGAACTGTACTGTCCTTCCTTGATGATATCGCATTTTGCCTTAATTGATTCTTGGATTTGTCTTCAGGATGTCGCCGAAGACACGATCTATGAGAGCGGGAACACCAGCTTTAGAGGGGTCTGCCACCTCTCCACCTGATGGACAGACAACCGTAGTTCCTCCTACATCTTCGAAGCACGTAGGTGTGTCTGCACTTTTCGGGGATCCTTCTTCCCCACCTGTTCAGAAGATTGCCGCAGCTGTGACGGACAACCTTCCTCCTCCACCAACTCAGATTCCCAGAGGTTTGCCCATTGACGGGGCGCAGATGTTTACCTTGATCCAGGGCATGGTAGATGCCCAGAGAGTGGTGACAGATGCTCAGCGAGTTCAAGCTGAGGCTCAGAGGATGCAAGCAGAAGCACACCAGGCACAAACCGAGCTGATGAGAGAGAGCATGGAGAACGCTCACCAGATGGCACTACAGGCAGTTGAGAGAGTTGCCCAGCAGTATCCTGGCCAGTGGCAGCCGAGGGCATTTCAGTATCAACAGCAGTACCCGGCACCAGTTCCTGTACAGCAGGATCAACGAACTTGTCATTTCTGTAAGAAGCCAGGTCACCTTTGGAAGAGCTGTAGAACGAGGCTGGGACTTTGTTTGCACTGTGGCGCTGCGGGACATCGAGTAAGGGATTGTCTTCGAGTTTCTTATCTTTCCGACTAGCGCGCAGCTCCAAATTATAGAGATCCAGTTAGGCTACCTGTGGAACCGTATATTGCTCAGCACCCGCAAAGGGAACCACCACAGCAGGGCGGGCATTTGCGATGACGGTCGAGGAGACCGATACTGCAGGTAATGTGTTATCGGGTTCTGTTCTTTCCTTCATTCTGTTCCTATCTATTTGATTGACTGACTGATACCTTAGTACCGTAGCTTGCATGTATGATTTTCTTGTTATAATGTAGCTAGTAGTACACCATGATATGGAGACCGCAATGCCATGACAAAAGACACCATGACCGTACATATTCCCCTTAGATTGCATGTTGTATGATTATAGGAAAGATTTTTAGACCAGGATTATTGGGGTTTGACCATGACAAAGATTAACGAAGAGGTTATGACTTGACAAAGAGAGACAAGGTGCCTTAAATTTTGAGAAAAAATATTAAATTAAATAAAGAGTTGGGAATTTAATATGGCATAATTGAAGTTTTGTTAAATCATTGATTTTTTGAAGATTATGAAATGATTAAATTTATCATTGAATTTGAGGAATTTAAGAAGGCCATCGAGATATTTATTGGACTGCAAGTTGTGAACTTATATTTTGAATATTGTATTGGAGGTTTCATAAGTATTACATCGTTGCATATTATGTGAAGAAAAAAAAAAATCGAGGAATAAGAACACAAATGGATTAGTGTTGATTCAAATTTTGGGATAAGATTCAATTTTAGAAATATGCATTGATTGTATTTCAATTAGAGGATTGAATATTAAATTCTTGTATTTCGTTATTAACTTAAAATTTTGGAGGATATTGTGATAAGAATGGGATTTGATTTATATTTGAAGATTTTTAGGGATATGGTATTTATAGAATTTTTTTTTTTTGAAAAAAAAAAAATTTTATTGTGAAATAACAATATGGAGTAGTTCATGATTATATGATTTGATGAATTTAATTTTGATGGTAGTAAATAAATAAATAAAACAATCGAGGATTTAAGAATTCGAGGATAACCATTGATTTAAATAGAGGGTTAAGAAATTAACATTGCATACTTGGTGGTTTATTAATTCCAGGAAGATTATGATGTGATTAATTTGGTTATTAAATTTGGAAACTTTGGGAGATTTATCAATATTTTTATTAAATTGCAAGTTATGAATTTTAAAATTTTATATTTGGATGTTGCATTGGAGAATCCTTAAGTATCGTATTGTTGAGTATTTTGAGGAAGAGGAATTCGGGAAATAAAATTTTGATGGATAAATGTTTGAATTCAAACTTTGTGGGACGAGATTTACATTTTATAATTATGCATTGAAAAAAAAAATCAAATTTGAAGAGTGGATATTAAATTCTGAGTATTGAATTATTAACTAAAAATTTCGGAGAAATTTTTGAAAAAAAAAATGGACTTTGATTTTATTTCGAGGATTTTTCCAGAATACAATAATTTCAGAATTTTTTGCAAATTATGAAAGGACATCATGAATTATTACCTGATTTCGTGGATGATGAATTTAAATTTGAGGGAAATAATAATGTGTACGAATAAACGCTGCTATGAGGATTTTAAATTTTGAGGACAAATTTTTTTAAGGTGGGTAGACTTGTCACTACCACATTCTAAAAACAGGGGTATTTTCGACTTTTTACAATATTTAATTTATGGTAGTTACAATTAATTAATTGCCTGATAATTATTTGTTTTAAATAATTATGTGATGTGTATTTAAATATAGTATTATATGCAGTGTTCAATTGTTTTGAGCTAGCAGACTTGACCTAGAAGCCCAGTAGATGAACATCTGTCCAAATTGTGGAATTCTGTAATTAATTGTTTTATTTATAATTTATTTATTGGAGATTGTAATTTATTTCCATATTTTATTTATTATTGCGCATTGCCTTTGCTTCGACATTGGAGCGCTACCCTGACTTTTGTCTTCCAACAAGTTTCACCATCTTGCCCTAGACATGCCCGTCTTCCATTCTGCTATTTTTGCAACTCATAATTATGCTCCCTGTGCATTATTTCTGGCCGCACAAAAAAAAAAAATAGTCGCGGACGTTATTTAATAATCCCTATTTTGTATCGTTGTGCGTTCCAATCAAAAATTGGAGACAATCTTGACCTATTTTTCGTGCGGCCCAAATTAGGGTAATATCCTGTTCTGAGTCTTCTTCATTATTGGTATTGATGACCTGACCTGATTTTGATCCCATGTACTCCTAATTAATTTTAGAATACAACTTGCATTTATTTTCTATTTAAATTGAGGATACCATTTTATCTGATTCTAAATCCCAATTTAATTCCAGTGCCCTATTATTTGAGCCCACACAACTCTTACAGCGCCCCCTGACCCTACAAAACATCGGACACCGAATCGCCCACAAAATTTTCGTCATTTTATATGTTTGTGCAATTTTCCGAATTTAAGGGGCTAAGTTGCAATTATTCAATTGTAGGTGTCATCACCCCATTGTCCAAGACCAATGGAGAAGCCCAACATTGACTAGTCAACACCCTCATCCCCCATGAATTATTTTTCCTTCATGTTTAATCTGGACCCCTCATTCTAGAGGGTCAATCACAACCCTTCATTCAACAACCCTCTTTCCTATATAATGTCCTATCTACATCAAACCCTAATCCCTAGACAACCTAGGTTTTCCCCCACCTCACAAGTCCCCATGTTTTTCTCCAACGTGAACTCCTTCCCTTCTTCTCCTCTTTCTTCCTTTCTTCTTCTCTTCTTCTCCTTCTTTTTCTTCTCCTCCCTTTCTTCCTAAAAAATTTAAATTCAAATTAAAAGAGAGAGGGGGAACACTGTTCACCCCCATCTCTGCATCCCGGCCACCCCTTACTGTGCACCCAGCCGACTTCCCTCTGTACTCCGGCGAAAGGCCGAGCCCCCTCGCGCCCGGTGGCGCTGCTGCTCCTCCCCCATTCTCCCACTGCTCCAGCCCGATCCCCCGGCGACCCGCAGCACTGCTCCGGCGACGGCAGCTCCTCCCGCCGAAGCCCGCTGCTCCTCCCCGGCGGATCTTCGGCTGCTCCTCCCGCTGCTGCTCCCCACTCCATCCATCCATCCATCCATCCATCCACTCCCCATCGAGCCGAGCCGACCTCCGGCGGCCAAACTGCACCCGACCGAGTCCCCATTCCCTCTGTTGCAGCCGGCTCCAGAGCACCTCCGACCAACTGTTCCCGGCCATTCCCCGTACTCCGGCGAGCAGCCAACCGAGCTCCGGCCAAGGCCGACCCCCTCACTGTAAGGTTTCTTTCTTCTTCTCCCTCCTTCTTTATATATATATATGTATATGTATATATATATATATGTATATACATTAATATATACATATATATATATATATATATATATATATATACATATATATATAACTAATGTATAGGTATTTGTATATATATTAATTAATGTGTATAATATATAAATACAATGGTAATGTATAATTTAATAATGTGAATGTATATTATCTATTTAATTTATGTTAATACGTGTGTATGTATAGTATTTATTTAGTTAATACTATATACACATATGTATAGTATTTATTTAAACTATGTGGTAATATATAAGTACTCTATGTATATATATATATATATATATATATATATATATATATATATATATATATATATATATATATATATATATTCATACACCATATATGTGTATTCATTAATATATATATGTATATGCATGAATATTGGTTATTTTCATATAGTAAATATTATCTATTTAATTTATGTTAATACGTGTGTATGTATAGTATTTATTTAGTTAATACTATATACACATATGTATAGTATTTATTTAAACTATGTGGTAATATATAAGTACTCTATGTATATATATATATATATATATATATATATATATATATATATATATATATATATATATATATATATATATATATATATATATATATATATATATATTCATACACCATATATGTGTATTCATTAATATATATATGTATATGCATGAATATTGGTTATTTTCATATAGTATAAAATTAAGAAATGTATGTTAATGTATATAGTGTATTTCTACTTAGTATATATATATATATATATATATATATATATATATATATATATATATATATATATATATATATATATATATGTATATATCTTGCGTATTTCTCTATTTTCTATATATGTATATTAAAATGTATGTTAGTATAAATACGTATTAAACATATATATGTGTATAAATTGTCTGTATACATACAATACATGTTAATGTATGTTTTAGTATTTAATAATGTGTGTTGTATAATAAATTGGTATATTTACCTGTATATAGTATTGTATATTTTAATTGGTATATATGAGTATATATATGTAATTAGTCTATGTATGTATTTTGTTAATTCATATGTGTAGATATATTTTGTATAAACCCTTAGTATATTTTTAATATATATATTGCATATGTATTTAATTTGATATATATAGATATATTGTAAGTACATATGTTATTTAAGATATGTATATTTACGTATCTATCTACTAGGTGACCCTAGTTGACTAGTGACCTGCCTGGCATGGCCTGAGGCCAGTGTTTTGACTGTGTGTTAGCGTAGCATCTGATGCAAAAGTTATATTGTGTTGTGTTTATAGGACTGTTGGTACCCAGGGGATACTCTGGAACAGGACACCAATAATTACCAGCTAAGGACCCAAGGCAAGTACATTCTCTGATAATTTCCAATTCTTGATAATTACTATAAGTTCAATGATCTTGAAATATTATAACTGAATCTTTGACACTGTGCTACACAGACTAGTATAGCTTGGATCTACAATCATGAGATGCTACATTGATTATCGTATCGACATTATACACGACATTGACATTGACATTGACATTAGACATTGATATTAGACATTGTACATAATATATTAGACAATGTTCGTATATTCGTGATGTGTCATGATAGGATCCACAGTACTAGTTGAGGGCGGGGAAATTGCTAGTGAGAGATGTGATCAAATACCCACTGTATAATTAAATATTATTGGTGCTAATCATACCCCCACGTATGATTAGCCAGACTATGTAGAAATCGTACATGTTCCCAAGCCGATCACATTTTGAAACTACTATTTCAAACACTTAGAATAGATTACAGTTTTCCTATTTTAAATCATATACTACATCACCCGTATATGATACTGTTCCTTGTTCTTTTATTTCCATACATGCACTGACTGTATCATATTGCCTGTTGCCTGTCTTTTTACATTGCCTGTCTCTCTTAAATTGCCATTGCATTTATTTCACTGTCTTCTCAGTAGCTAGCATGACATATTTTATTGTATTATAGACATTATCAATTAATGGAACTGTTATTTGAGAGTGTTGCTTTGCTCCTTCCTGACTGAAAACATTTTTCCAGACTATGCCTTAGAGGACCGCTGTCCGACACTTTATGGACCATATGGTGAGTAGCTGCAGACTTGGTAGTTAGTTGTAATTCCGGGAGGTCTAGCCGAAAATTACTATTTTTGTTAGTTCTTTAAGTAGACTATTGGTACCGGATTTGTCTCCGGCATTTTTTTTTGAGACTTGGTTATTTGTTGAGTTAGATTATATTCTGGATTTGTGATGTATTTAAAGTTATTTGTTCGACATCTTATCGTGCTGTAATCCTGTGATTGAGTATGTATTCATTTTATTTGCGTCATCCGTGCCTCCTTATGGAGATTGGATGTTTGTGTGACATTAGCTTGATAGTATCAAGACCTTGACAGCGTTCTACCGCCGATGCTGCGGCGTAGGCTGGACGTACCCACGCACTCGTGCCCCTAAACCGGGTGTGGGTCGTGACACATGCAGTGAACCTGACTCCTGACAAAGAGTACTGCACGACTATCCAGACGACGGCTGTAATGATGGTGCGGCACAGAGACCCAAACCGTCGTTTAGTGACATTTTCTTGATACAAAGTGCTTTTACGCATTCAAGGGAATACGCTGCCTAGTTTTATACAGGCAAATGTGAGCTTTTACGCTCAACAAGAGACAAAATGAACTGCCACATCAAAAGCAGCTCTTCGTACAGAGCTCGAGGCACGTCTCTGCAGTTAATGTACGTGATGGAGGCGGATCGTTGCATTTAATGTACGAGATTTGGTTCTATTTTCAAAGACTGGGTGAGCCATAATTACGGCTGATACGTCCACATCATCACCTCTGCATATTATGCCATCAGGCTATTTTCAGCTATAGGAGCACGCTGTATGCTACCTCCTTGAAATACACCGACCTGGCTATTTTCAACCATAGGAGTACGCCGTATGCTATCTCCTCGGAATACGCCAACTCAGGCTATATTTGTATTGGTGCGTAATAAGGCTATTTGGTCCAGAATTAGCTCAAGACCTCAGTCAAGAAAGGAAGATCGGCTATCTTTTACGACTAGCCACCTATTCATGCAGCATCAGGCTTCTACGCTTACTGGGCTTCCATGCCTACTGGGCTTCCACGCCTACTTGGCTTCTACGCCAACTTGACAACTACTCGGCTTCTACGCCATGGTGACAGTTATTGGCTTTTACGCCAACCTTTTCTACGCAAGGTACAGCTACCTACGTGGCTTGCATGCCGTGATCTTTGCAGCAGTTATACGCATTATCTCATAATGGGACACGCGTTACACGTATATTCAGAGGATCATTTATACGTGGGTGGCAGTTATTATAACCGCCGCGTAAAAAGTGCCACACTCTCCACTGTCCGACTTCTACGCCGACTGGACGGTTGCTGTCACCAAACCCTATAAATAGAGACCTCTATTGACAGAGGTCCAGGGTCGAAAGGGGGGTCGGAAAAAGGTGGAAGAATCGTGGTCGAAAGGTCAGAAATTAATTTCCGAGAGAGAAAAATCCAGAGCACGGACAGAGAGTAGTGATCGACGATTTTGGCATCGAGCATCCACTCCTTCTTGCAACCTCTGAAGCTATTCCGTCTTCTACAGCACTTTTTCATCATTGTGTGGTCCAAGGGACAAAGTGATCGACCGTAAATCAGACTCCTATAGCAATATTTACCCAGATTAAATTTTGTACTTGACATCATCGTATAGGATTAATTTTACTTCTTGTTTGTAAACTAAAGAGACGGTTTCGTATAAACCTTGTTTTATTTCTTTCGTTTATTATCAAACAAAACCTTAAAGAAAATCACAAGAAATATCAAGTACAGGACGAGAAGAAACAAGGAAGCGACCAGTTTGGGAAATTTTAAGATGAGTATCCAAGAGGACGAATTCAAAATTTCAAGAAGGTTCATGTTTGATTGAGACTCCTATGATCATGACAACCCACAAGTCTATAAAATAGACCTGTATGGGCCACTACTAAAACCTTGTCATGTCCCAGTACCAGAATACGGAGACGGTCACAACCAGCTACCCGTACAAGGTACTATACGTCGTACGACGATCACGGCTATAACTAGACAAGGTGTGCATGCTACAATCAGGTCACTTAGGGTCACACGAACATCTATGTCTCAATCAATCAAATAAGAAACAGTAATCATAGAGCATGTATGATAAAGCAATAAGGCGTCCTAAATGCTTTCTCAAGATATTTTGGAGACCAGTTGGACAAAATAAAAAGCTGGTAGAATATCAAAAGTACAAGATAGTGATCAGCTACAGTCTGATTTAATACAATTATATAAGAAAAAACTAAATGTCCAGACATGCCGGCTAACAGGTGTCGGTGGCTAAATGCCCAAAAGATAAAATTTATAATAACGAGCAGGGAAGAAGAAAACCCACTCGTTATCTTCGGCGACCATGTTCCTGGTGCACACCATGAGTCAGAGGAAAGTATGCTGGATCCTTGGGTGCTGGCTCAAAACCTGGTCATAAAAAACCAGTAGGGTTAGACCCCAAATAGCAAATACCATAAAGGAAGCACAAAAATAGAGAAACAAAAAACCCAAGCCATAAATATATAATAATATATATAGGTTCTGCGTCGTAACTTAGGTTTATGGCATATCCAAGCACTGTCACAACCCGCACCCGGTGTAGGGGCACGAGTACGTGGGTACGTCCAGCCTACGTCACAGCATCAGCGGTAGAACGTTGTCTAGGTCAACAATACTATCTAAATATCTCACACAATATATGTAACATACCTATCAAGATATCTCAAATCCCAAATGGAGGACAATATGATAATGATTATTAATACTCAATCATAATATAACACTAGAGGAAGATATAGAACGATATAGAATAGAAGAAAGAAATACAAGTCATAATACATTACAAGTCCAATAGTCTAATCATATCTCAATGGTCTCAAATATAATACAGGACAAATGTGTCTAACTGACATATACAATATCATAAATGAACTAGCTATGTCTTGTCGACTGCTGGTACTATCTTAATATGCTCTACGGGTGCTAACTCAACTAGCTCGCCATCCTATGGCCCGTAGTGTGTAAGACACTAGTCCTCTAAAGAATCGTATGAAAAATATATCTAGTCAGGATTGGAATGAAGTACAACCCAATAGCAGTTCCAATAGTTGACAGAAACTATAAAATATCAATAGCAATAAAAATAAATGATTGAAGTAACTGAACTAGTAAATATCACAAGAAGGAGTATCATGGTAAATAATAAAAATAAACTGAGAATAATATAGTGAAGAACATCAATGTAATGAACTGAAAATAAAGGAAACATAATAATAAATGTGCCTTGAAATATTAGTAAGATAATATTATCGGCTTGCCTAATGTTTGTGAGAAAAAGTTTTTAATACGAAACTTTTATGTTACAAACTATTAAAAAGTATAAAAGAAGATCCTAAATAGGAATCTAACTACTTGGGTCTAACACGGGCTATATATAAAAGGAAAGCTAGCGTGACCACACGTGAGTTGTATGATCTGCTAGCTATCACGGGATAGACTAAATTATGGGCTATAATGTATGATCACATATCCACTAATACTTTCCCAACTCCCGACTAGTACACAAATCTAAATCACAATATGTTATAACACATATATCATAATGAATGATCTATAATATCATACACTATGCTCATGGTCTATAAAATCACTAAGATATCAAGGTAATCACTGAGTAATCACGAAGCACGACACGATGATCACTGAGTACTCACAAAAATAACATCTCATGACAGGGATCCACGTATACCAATCCGTGTAACCATCGTGACAGAAATCAAAAATCTTAATTCTAAATACATGTACATAAAGACTATTAAATAAGGAAACTATCAGAGAATGTACTCGCATGTGGTCCTGAGCAAATGGTATAACTCGGTGTTTGAGCTGGTGTCACACACACACACCTAAATATGAATGGCATGTCAATGGGGGTAATAAAGTGATACATGAGCTAAAATATATTAAATATGATTTCTAGGCCATTTCTTGTTCATACTAGTTAAACTAGGTTGTTATTTTGGTTTTTAGGCTAATACTAGTCAATCTAGTTTATATATATATATATATATATATATATATATATATATATATATATATATATATATATATATATATATATATATATATATATTAGTGATACTTTAGCCTAAAACCATTATCCTAATCTATTTACCTATTATCTCAACTTACCTTGGTACCAATACCTTGGTACACTAATGCCTTAACTCATCCAATACTCATAACCCTTAATTCCTTAGCTTCTCAATATCTTGATCCTAATCTTTATCCCATCTTTAACTCATAACTATAAACCTTGATACTAACTTATACTAAGACTTATATTAACTAGCTACTCAAGTATCACAATACTTGATACCCGAGTACCCTCTTCTCAATATCAATAACTTACTCATATCTAGATATACCCAAGCCACCCTTACCTGCAGTAGCATTACTGTAGCACTAAACTTCAATTGAACTCAACATACTTCACTCAAACTCTAGTATCAAAACTTATACTACACACCTATCCTAACAACCTTGCACTTGTCTAACCCTCACACACAAGCCTATTACATATTAACGCATACCCATATTACTCCTTATTTTTACCTCACTTTACTGTCATCAGTTCAGCACCCCCACTTCGCTCATATACTCAGAGCACCAACTGATATCTAGAGCGACACATGTTGCTGCCAACAAACAGTACACTATTGCACTGAAACTCCCCCCATTCAGTTGAGCAAATAATACACCTAAGTCCTTGTAACCATCACTTTTTTGGAGAGGGGTATTTTTTGTAGGAACCCTAGAGGGGGGTGAATAGGGTGAAGCTAATAAATCAAGCACAAATGATTAATAATAGACAATTTAAAAATTAAGTGTGCAAGAAGTAAAGCAATAAGAATACTAACACCCGATGTATCCTAGTATCCTCCTCGAGGCACTCCAATCCCGGAAACTCTTGTCCGACTTGATTCCACTATTAGCAAAATAGTTACACCACGAGTTTTGATCCGAAGGCCCGTTGACTTCTTACATAAGGGCTTTGATCTGAAGGCTCTCTAACTTCATACAAGCTTTGATCCGAAGGCTTGTACACTTCAACCTCTTATAATATGGTTTTGATCTTTTTACAACAAATATAAATATCTTACTTTTATAACTCAAGAATACTCTAGCACAATTTATGGATAGGCAAATGAAAGCTTTGGTTGAGTGTTTGTGGATGGCCTTTGGTAGATAAAAAAAAATTTAGGCTCAAAGGGATCAACCATGAAGGAAGGGGTTCGAGGCTTTATATAGGCCACCACAAAGAAAGAGCAAGAATACAACTTTCAGTCCGGGAATGATATACCGTCGGTATACTATAGTACATCGTCGGTATACCGGTCTGTAGTAGCAACAACTATAAATATGACCGTTGGGATATTTAATACACAAAATTTGATCGTTGGATTTCTAACTATGATGAATCGGTATACCGTTGGTATAGACCAGTATACCGTTGGTATGCCGGTCCAACGACAGAGAGCAACATTTATATTAAATCGGTATACCATCGGTATTCTCCAGTATACCGTCGGTATGCCGGTTTTCAGTCAAAAATGATCTTGGATTATTTTCTGCCCTAGCTTTCAATTTTTCCATATATTTCTTGTGTTTATAATTATTCCTAAGACTCATTATAGACTCTAGACAGACTATAACAGGTGCAGGCTTCTTCAGAGTCTGGAAATGATGATTGGCATAGATTGGCTTCTTTCCTTAATAGATGATGCATTTTCCCTTGACGATAGTTGTCCTGAGATACCCAGATTATGAAATCTGAATACCTTTTGGGGGCTTCGTCCCTGAACCCCCATTGGGGTGCTACCCTCTCGACCCCCGTCTGCTGACCGAGCAACGGAATCCCTGGGTGCGTAACTCTGGAGATGTCAAAGGAGGTTCAGAGAAATCTTCTGGGATAACATCGTCTTTGGCTCATCATGATTTCTTCATTGCATAAGTCCATATTTTGATCTTGCTTATTTCTTTTCTACAGATAAATGTTAGACGAATAAAGTAATGTACATAGTAGCAAGTATTGTATATTTTACACTTTTAGCCTATTTTACATTTAATACATATTTGGACTATGCTAAGTTTATGTACTAATAATGTAGTGATAGAATGATTATTAGTGATATTAAAAAGTTAAACTTAATCAAATAACCATATTCGAAAACATAGTTAGATTATTGGGCTAACATTTTTGTCATTTCATAATAATTAAATTATTATATTCATACTTCATACATATTTAATATGGTTATATATATAAATATTTAATATAGAGGATGGTGCATGATTAGCCCCTTAGTTAGATTAATTGTTGGTGAACCCAAGTGAACCCAACTACACTTGAACCCAACTAGACTTATCATGACCAATAGTGTAACCCAATTAATTAGTCTTGGTTAACTAATTAAAGTAGAGAGAATGACTGGGATATCTCATTCATTTAAATCAGAACTTATATTAGTTAAACCCTTATTAGTTAAACTCTTCATGACAAACCTTGGAGGGCATTTTTGTCATGCCCCGCACCTAAAATAAGGGCACGAGCGATAAACTACGCCCAACCTACGTCGCAAGAATGACGTAGAATACTGTCTTGGTCAATAATACTATCTAATATCTCACACAATATGTATATAAGGGTACCTGTCACGCTATCTTAACTCCAAATGGAGGAACAATATGGTATATGATAGTGAATCCAATACTCAATCATAATATCAAACTAGGGGAAGAAATAACATGATATAAAATAGAGAAAAGAATTACAAGAGTCACAAATACATCCACAATATAAGTCTAGGCACAAAGCAACTCCCAAAATAAGATATACATGCCAAGAGTCTAAAGTAAGACTAATACAATTTCTAAAATTTAAGTCTAAGCCTCCTCGATCACGGGCACTAGGTTCTCCTGCTCTAGGAGAGTATCCTTTAATGGCTCGCCATCCCGTGGCCCATAGTAAGTGGGACACTACTCATCAAGCCAATCATCCAAAAAATATATCCAATCAGGATTAGAGCGAAGTATAAAACTCTGAAAGCAATTTCAAATACATGGTAGAGCATATATGATAAATAATAGAAAAGAATACAAGATAACTAGCAATAAGATGGGAAAATGAACTAGAGTAAACATGTGAAGTACTAGAATAAAAGAACAAGCAATATGGAGTAACTGTAAGTAATAAAAATAGATAAACTAGCTAATGTGCCATAGAGTACAAGTTCGTTATGTGATCGGTTTGGGTTGAACATAAAAATAATATGGTAACTTGATTACACATGTGATATGTAATTGACATGTACACGAATATACTTGAGCTTGATCACATAACCAACTCCTACTCTCCCATCCCCAACTAATACTTATGGATCCAATCACGACACGTTACGAACATGAATATAAACACACTGAACACGAGCAGTGTGTGAACACGAAGTACACGATAATCAATACCTGATATACACGATAAAATATATGTGAAGGAGTACCCGCTGAACATGGTAGGGGATAACATCCCATGACAGGATCCATTTAGTACCAGTTCGTGTAGCCACTGTGTCGGAATCAAGTAAACTATTCTAGAATATGTGATATATCCACTATCATGAAATAAAAACTAACAGAGAGATGTACTCACCTCTGGTCTTGAGCAAAGGTGTCTCTCGATGCCCAAGCTGGTGTCACACAATCCTATTTAGGAAGATTCATGTTAAATGGTGTAATGGATGATAATACTAAAATGAGCTAAATCATGATGTTCTAGATCCATACTAGGTCTCACTAGTCCAACTAGGTCAACTAGGTCAAGGATAGACTTTAAGAGTCAAACTAGTCAATATTGGTCGAGAGTAGGTCACTAACTAAGTAACTCTAGCTTATACTAGCTATACTAGGTCATCACCTATCTATATAATTAATACTTACACTGCCTAGTATAAATACTAACTAACTATACACTAACTTGCTAACTGGGCCCTCTGCTAACTGACACACTAAGGTAGCTAATTATATGACTCAACTTATCTACTAACATATATAATAACTGACACCTTACTCTAGCTACCAATTCTAATATATACCCTAATTGACACCTTGATATATTAACTAAATCTCTACTGATACTAATTAAACTAACAAATATACTATGGAATAACTTCACAGGGTATACTCAAGACTGTCCTAACTCTGTCTCATAGCCCTGGCCACACATGTTAATCAACCCCTATTACTCATATACTGACTATGCAGTGACTGCATAATAGGTATCAGATACCAGTGATACCACACAGTGTAACCCTCATCTCCAATACACTATGAAATACCCAAAACTTCTACTTAGATCTCCCAACATCTATGTTACACTGATTACATCATTACCCCTGTTGCTTGCTGCTCAGGCTCGGCTAAAATATCTGTAAGTTATCTTAGGATACCCTTTTCAATCATTACCTGGGTTGATACTGACCCTATATGCTTCTCACTGAACTCATACATCTGGTATTAATCCCTATAGTACTATCATAATCACTTCTAATATAATATCACCCTTCCACCTGTTAACTGATACTCCATCAGCTTACTGAGATTCATGTTACTACTATTTACTACGTCATTTTATCTCGAGCTTTGAATAGGTTTAATGTACACAATTGTGCCATTATCCCTCATTCATTCAAACCCAAAACTAAACTTCAATAGTGTATTACTGATCACTTCCTGTCATAATCCGCACCCGGTGTAGGGATGCAAGTCTGGAACAACGCGCAGCCTACGCCACAGCATCGACGGTAGAACGCTATCTTGGTCAACTATACTATCTAATTATCTCACAATAATGTATAATCCTCCAATAATATCTCAACTCCAAGAAGAGTGTAATCAACTTAATTCAACACAATACTCATCATATTTTTATGGCACAAGAAGATATCACAAAAGTCTAACATAACTATGCAGTTAAAAATATATAACAACAATAAATAGAAATAATATTCTAATCTCAAATATATGCCAAAAATAAATTCGGTACCAAAATGCTAAAGAGAACTAACTATGCTAACTAGTGAATTCGGCTAAATCTTTCGGCAGTCACTCAAGAACTAGTGGGTCCCAGTCTGCACCATCTATAGGCTGAGGTCCGTAGTATGTCGGACACCAATCTCCCGGATCCTCTAAAAAATATTTTTCAGTCAGGAATGGAGCGAAGTACAACCCAATAGCAGTTCCAATTAATTAAAAAAAACTATAAAGCAGTAATATAGAGGATGCTATCTACGATAAGAATATAACTGATAATCAAGAACAATGAAAGAATAGACAATACTAGCAATATAAATATAAATCAATGCATACAAGAATAAAGGAATAAACTGTAATGTCAGAATAGAACAAGGTAATCAATGAACTGAATAATGGAATCTACAATAATTATGTGTTTTAAGATACTAACTAAATATGTGATCGACCTGGGAGATTCAATGATTACACTAAGGAGCTAACTCAACCATGCGTGAATTGCATGGTTAGTTAGTAGCCAATGATTACACTACTAGTCGATAGTTTCTTGATCACATATTTAATTGGTATTTCCCCCGCCCCTGACTGATACGATGGATCGAATCATGACACGTTACTAGCCAATTTATCCAATGTTTAATCTATAATATTCAATGCTATCTAATATCAACAAGGATAGTATCCGATACCATCTCAATAATCAAGGTAACATCCCATGACTGACGATCTAATAACAATACCAATACGTGTACCATCGTGTCAAGAATCATAAGTAACATTTCTAAATACTTGAATTATAATAGTAATCAAATAATGGAAACTATCAGAGAATGTACTCGCCTGTGGTCCAGAGCAATGATGCAAACGGTGTCCGAACTGGTGTCATAGATATATATGGAATATTGCATTAATACAAGGTTCTGGAAAGAAAATAAGTTAAACTAGTCAACTTCTAGGTCATAAAGCCATTTCTAAGTCAAAAGTCAAACTAGGTCAACTCTAAATCAAACCGTTCAAACTATGGTCAAACTATGGTCAACTATGTCAAACTACCTATTTCTAAGTTGCATGAGTCTAACTCAATGATATAGGATTCATACACTATGAATCTAGGTCACACTAGCTAGATCTAAGATACTAAGAAAATAATAGGATACCGTATCCTAAGATACACAAGTTTTTAATACAAAAATAGTAATTTATATATATACACAAGCCAATACATATAGTACTTTAGTTAACTAATGCAATAGGATACCATGGCTTTGAACCAAAGCGTATCACACTACCTACACACCCCTCCCGATACTCAAACCCAATACCTTGAGCATCCCTCAATACCTTGAGTACCAACCCGATACCTTAACATTTACCTTGGTATCTCAAGGTAATGTCACTCTAGTATATATATTAACTACCCATCCATAACTATAAACTACCATGCATTTAATACTTATACAATACTATATACCTTATTTTAGTCACCTTAATATCAATCCATAATTAGTTTACATCTATCCTATTACTATGCCAATACCTACTACTCATACCTTGGTATAACTCAAGGTAATACTAATATCTAACCATATTAATACTAACATACAAGCTAACTCTATATACACTAATTACTAATATATGATACCTACTAGTGCATGGATACTTATGGCTACATAATAACTTTACCAGCTATTAATGTATATCTATATATACATTACACATACATACGTATAGATAGCTAGAATGAATATATATCTAACTACTAATTCAAAAAGTATAAATATATATATATATATAGATCTAACTACTAAAAGTATAATATACTAATGCATAAATACCAATATGAATATATATATACATATATACTAATACTATATATATATATATATACCTATTATTTATAATATATTCATAAATATAATATACCGCAGAACTGTCGCCAAAAGCCGTTGTTGTCGTTGCTAATGCTGCTGATACTGCTGTTGTAACTACGGTTACTGCTGCTGTCGCTAATGCTGCTGCTGTCGCTGAAGGCGATGCTGCTGTTGCTGCTATCGCCAATACTGCTGCTGTTGTCGCTAAATGCTGTTGCTGTTGTCGCTAATGCTGCTGCTGTTGCTGCCGCTGTTGCTAAATCTCGCTGCTTTTGCTAAATACTGCTGCTGTTGTCGCTATAGCTGGCCCCTCTCTCTATTATATATTAACACAATATATATATATATATATATATATATATATATATATATATATATATATATATATATATATATATATATATTTGCTACATATATTTATATATATATATACAAGCCCCTCCACATACATATATATGTATCCTCACTAATACACATATAGTAACATCATAACATTTACGTACACGTATATATATATAATCATACCAATAATATATATATATATATATATATATATATATATATATATATATATATATATATATATATATATATATATATATATATATATATATACACACACACACACACAACCATAAATAATAGCTCTTACATATGTAGAAAATAGCTACATAAATATATAACACATAGATATATAGATCCATGACACACTAATAGATAAATATATATACACAACTATATATATATACACATACATATAATTACACATCACCAAGACTAAGAACATTTAGAAATAGATCTAGAAATAAATTGCACAAACACATAGAGTGCATCGTTCCCGTATCCTACTAGATCTAGGATACGCTTGCGACACGAGCCCACCACACATCCAAACGTACCCCGAAGGACACGAACAAGTCTAATATATTATTTATGAATAATACGAATAGTCAAACACAAATCTACGTATCTGTGTCAAAATATGACATGCACAAAGTCCCGTGTCGGAGGAAAAACTCCCAAATCAACACGTATCACTAAATTGTTAGGATACGGCCTACACGTACCCAATTGTGGACACGACACTAGCCCCAAACACACAAACATATGCTAAGTTGATCTTTAGGACTAATTGACAAACACAACAATTGTCAATCTCGAAATTTCCCCAAAATTGACACAAAAGTACCATAACTTTCTTAATAGGCCTCCTATGAACTCAATTCCAAATCCTATGGGTAGCCTATGCATATGGGTTGATTTCTCATGGTTAATTCTTATATTTAAAGTCTAATTAGAGGGGAAAAACTGAATTGTACCTATTGGGAGATGGATTCCCAATGAAACTTCCAAAATTGGTGAAATTGGCCTTCAACTTGTAGATCCTTGCTCCTCTTTGTAGATCGTTGCTTCCTTCTTCTAGATCCTTGCTCTACTAATCTCCAATGGTAAATTGGAAAGGAATTGGGTAGAAATTTGGTAGAGATTTGATGGAATTTGGTTGAGGGAAATTCTAGATCTAGATTTGGAATAAAAAATGAAGAGAGAGAAAGATTTCATCCCCTTTATATAGGCCTCACTTGCCCCCTCTCTCAAGCTACTATGTAAAGTCTAAAATAACCCTTGGGGCCTCTCATGAAGAAATTAATTAAGGAGGGAAGGTTCTAGTCTAATGGGTTTAACTTAATTAATTCATCCTCTTAATGAATGGGCTTACTATTGGGCTCAATTCTAACTAAAATTAAATATTGGTCCATTGATCTAATCTAAACTAGTTAGGTCCACTAACACATGCCCAAAAAAAAAATTTAACATGCTAACAATAAATAAATATTTAACATGCATAATATTTAACTAATTATGAAATGACCAAAATAACATTTCCTAGAAAATGTGGTAGTGACACTTCCTTAATTCAACCTATCATCAGTTACTTACCCTATCTCCTTACTGTTTGTTTTGGTATGTAATATAAACGAGAAAAGATTTGATGAATGCGGGAAAACGAGGTCTTGTACGAAGACCCGCCCCTTCTTTTATTGTTTACAAACAAGATTGTACAAATCCGATCCTACACGAGGATGTCTAAGTACAATTTATTTAATCTGGGTGAATATTGCTATAGGTGTCTGATCTGCAGTCGATCACTTTAGCCCTTGGACCACACGATATTGAAGAAGTGCCGTGGAAGACAGGTAGCAGCTTCGAAGGTTGCTGAAGAGGGTGGATGCCCGATGCCAAAGTCGTCGATCCCTTCTCTTTGCCTGAGCTCCGAATTCTTCTCTCTTTCTCTCTCTCTCTCTCTCTCTCTCTCTCTCTGGACCCTCCAATTTGTCGACCTTGTTCCTCATTGATAGAGGTCTCTATTTATAAAGTTTTAGTGACAGTGACCACTCAATCGGTGTAAAAATCGAGTAGTGGAAAGTACAGAACCCTTTTACACAATGGTTAAAATAACCAATGCCTGCGTATAGATGATCCTTTGAATGAGCGTGTGACGCGGGTCCAAGTAAGGGACAAAATATGTATAATCGCTACGAAGATCACGACGTAGAAGCCACGTAGGTAGGTATCCATCGTGTAGAAGAGGTTGGCATAGAAGCCAAATGTCTGTCACCATGGCATAAAAGCCAAATAGTTATCAAACCGACATAGAAGCCGAATAGGCGTAGAAGCCGAGTGGTCATAGAGGCCGAGTAGGCGTAGAAGCCGAGTGGTCACAAAGGTTGAGTAGGCGTAGAAGCCGAGCGGGCACCGAAGCTGAATAGGCGTAGAAGTCGAGCGGGCACCGAAGCTGAATGGGCGTAGAAGCCGAGCAGGCACCGAAGCTGAATGGGCGTAGAAGTCGAGCATGCACCGAAGCTAAATGGACACAGAGGCCGAGTGGATGTAGACGTTTTAGCTGAAATTACGGCTTTTGGCGATATAATCAAATCTCCAGCATTAATTATGGAGATTTGCCATCATCCGGTGCATTAAACGCAGAGGAGTGTTTTGAAGGTCTGTCACCCTTCTGTGCATCAAGCGCAGAGACGTGCCTCAGGCATCTGTCAGTATTCGGTGCATTAATTGCAGAGATGTGCCTTGAGGGCCTGCCACCACTCTGTGCAAAAAAATGCAAAGACGTGCCTCGAGCCTCGTACGGAGTGCAGCTTTTGACGTGGCAGACGGTTTATCTTCCGCGGAGCATAAGGAGCTCTCATCTGCCTGTGAAAAACTGGGCAGCGCGTTCCTCTGCTTACGTAAAAGCGGTTTACGCAAGGGAAATGGCAGTAAATGAGACCCTGGGCTGCAGTGCCGCACCATCATTATAGCCGTCGCCTGGGTAGTCGAGCAGTATCCTTTTGTCAGAAGTCGAGACGTCAGGTTCATTGCAGGATCTGACAGGTTTATTGCAGGGTTTGATAGGTTCATTGCGGGGTTTGACAGGTTCATTTCGGAGAATGCGAAGCGTCCCTCGTACACTTCAATGCTGCATTGAAAAGAGGATGCATTTTACGCCATATAGGCGATGAAGCAACCCGTTTATGCTGAAGCAGCCTGGGCATACTGCCCTACGCGGATGGTCCTTGAGCCTGTATTTCACTAGTACTCGGCGGAGAAGCTCTGTCTGCATGTTTTGAAGCCTCTGAAGACCTCTGTTTACGCTGCTTTGTATCAATATGCTGTGTAGAGCTATCCAGCGTATTTTTCATGCTTCTACAAGACTCCCTTCAAAGCTTTTAAATTCCTCGTAATTTGAAATGCTTTGAATAAAGCATGAACCGCTCCTCGTAACTCGAAATATTTTTGAATGGAGTTTTGAAACGGTCGAGGCTGACTTTATGGCGGATTTATTGGGGACCGGTGCCCTCTCTCGCCTATAAAAAGGCTGAGGAGTTCTCCTGTTCTTCTCACACTTCCTTCACCATACAGAGATGATGGCCGGAGTTCGTCGGATCGACTTGAGGAAGAAGGAGATCATGCTCTTCCAGCATGTAAGGATCTAAAAAAGATGGCATCTTCGAGCAAATGTCCTCTGCAACGATAAATCATGGAAGGATATCATAGCCTCCTTTGCTCGGGATAATCAACAACTTTGTATGGTGGTTCTTCGGGAGAGACGAAGAATCGTATTTCACCACGCTGCTTGCAAGTGGCACCTTCTCCCGTTACCTCTGGTGATGAGAGGCAGACAGACCAGCTCTGTCCCGGATTGAGTGGCGGTGGTCTGTAGGCAAGTAGATTTACTCTGCTTTCCTTCTATTGGAGGATGGGTCTATGCCTATTTTTGTATCCTTCCGCCACTGATCATCTTCATGGAAGAAGAGGAAGACCATCACCAACGTGAGAACCTGTCAGAACAGCTTCTCGGTACGATCTTCAGACGATGATGAGGAAGCCCTTTGTAGACGGGGTTTCCCTCAGATGTAATCATGAAAATGAAGAAAAACCCTTGTAGATTGGATTTCCCTCATATGTAATCATGACTTTAATCTTTAATAAAATCGTCTTTCTTTCTTCATATGATCATCTTGCCATACTTTGCTGTGAAGTCTGAATATGTGTAGCTTCGACACGTCTGATTCTTTACGCCGACTCTGTTTAGAAAGAGTGCTGGGTCCTGTCCTATCTTTTACGCATAACTAGGGATGCGTAGAAAGCCGCTTTAGCATTCGAGTGTTCGAACTGTCCTGCTGTTTCAGGAGTGAGGAACCGCGTAGAATCCTGAACTGTTACTTCTGATAAACAGAATTTCTTTGTTCAGACATCATCTTCAAGAATGATTTCTCGGAAATCCCTTGGAACAGGGCGAGAAATGGCTGTCAAACTGATTTTCCATCTTGGTAGATAAAATATTCAGACTGGAGTCCGGATGAACTTCGAATCGACCCATGAAGAAGAGTAATTTTTCAATGTTTGAACTCTGTATGCTTCGGGTACTTGGGATATCTTGAGGTCAAGAAGGAGTATCTTCTGTGTGAACTCCTGTAATTGACCGCTTTGAGGATCGTTCAGATGTACGCGTACTTCTGGCCTGTATATTTTTCGGATGTGCGGGAAGTCATGGAGCGCGAAATCATAAGTTGGCAGCCTCTGAGCATAAAATAAATACCATTAAGCGTGAGATCATAGACTTATGGTTCCTGAGCGTGAAGTCGTAGGTTTGTAGCCTCTCGAGCATAAAAGCTACCGAGCACAAAGGCATCCGGGCGTAAAACCCGACTTGTAGCTGTCGAACGTAAAGTCACAGATTCGTAGCCGTCGAGCGTAGAAAGCTCCTTAGCGTAGAACTGTAGATTTGTTAATTCCGAAAAGAAAATTTTTCGAGCGTGCAGTTGTAGATCCGTCGCCTCTGAGCGTAAACTAAGCGCCACCGAGCATGAGATCATTGATTTGGTACCTGCTGAGCGTGAAGTTGTAGGTTTGTAGCCTCTCGAGCATAAAAGCTACCGAACAAAAAGGCATCCGGGCATAAAACTATAGACTTATAGCTTGCGAGCGTAAAACCGTAGATCTATAGCTGTCGAGCGTAGAAAGCTCCTTAGCATAGAAACTACGAACCTGCTTTGCGCGATTTTTTTTTTTGAATTTGTTGACTGTCCGCCTTCTCTGAATAAATAGGCTGACGTAGGACCCAATCATAACCGAATTTTAATTAGGGGATTTGGTCCGGGGTCCGAGGAGTCACATCCGAACTCTATATATATCCCAAGTTTTTGAGAGAAAAACTTTCCATCCATCTTCTGCGAGAGAAAGCTTTCGTCTGTTCGAGTTCTTCTCCGTTTCTTCTTCGAGTCTTCAAAGTCTTCCAGTAATGGCTTCGAAGCAAGCTTCATCCACTAAGGGAAAGAAGGTTGGTTCTTTTTCTCGTTCTTTCACTCAAGCGAGAGCGTCTCTGTCGGACAAGGCGAACTTCATTCTGAGTGGAGCATCCCGCCGACGAGTAGTGCACCCGGCCTGGAAAGTAGAGCTTTTGGGATGAATGAGAATGATTGAAAATCCTTCGCACACGTTGAACGTGACCGCGCTAGGTCGTCTTCTGTGCTGATAGCCTCTTTGAGAAAGATGATGCACGGAGATGTTTCATCTTTTATGCCCACATTCCTAATGTGTCAGCGTGAAAACTCCAATTTTTCTGCAGTCGAGCGTAAAAGCTTTGACTGCCGAAAACTTGGTGTATACTATTAAAATTTGATTTGTTACGCTTGTGGATGAAAATCCTGGCGTAATAACTTATTTTAATCAATCTGGCGTAAAGCACAGACCGTATACCGCCCATCTTGAATTTTACGTTAAGGAAATGGATTCCAGCGTAAAGGCTCAAGTTTCGTAGTCTCGGCGTAGAGCACGGACTGTTGATTTTTTTGCAGATGCTGCAAGTACCGAAATATCTAGTTAGGAACTGACGTGTTTCTTTTGTACTTTTGCAGTTAACTTGCATGAGTCTCCGCTAGCTGAAGTGATGGACTCTGCCGCCGGGATGCTGTACTCCAACTATTTGGAGGATCTGTCACACGTGATATTTCCTATCTCCGGGCCCCAGTATCCCGAAGGAAGGGCAATTCTGATATCGGCTCAGGGCGAGCGAATGCTGCTGAGCATGATCAACGGGGAGCCCCTTACGTACGTAGTCGGGGAACAATACCTGAAGCCGGCTTTCCTCTTCGGGGACATGATCGACAAGCGGTCCCAAACAAAGCCCAAGAGAGAACTCTGGGTTTTTCCTGCCGTGGATTTGGTCTTGTATCTGCCCATCATGCCGAGAGACTACCCCATCTCGGCCTTCTACCATGCTACGCATCCCAGGAAGATGTCGTGGACGCTGACTCCCGATCTTCATGGTAAGCCAGGGAAGATCTTTTATCTGAGAGGAGCTGATCAGGGGTCGTTTGTCAGCTGCCCTTCTGGCTCTGTGATGCTGTTCAGGGGACTGTACCCGGGCAGTGTCCCGAGTGAAGACAGCTTGGTGATCCAGCCGGTCCAATTACCGACTTTCTGTAATAATTTTATGGGGCGTGGGGGAGTGTACCCTAAGGTGAACCCTCGGTGTGGCGGGTGGATCACCCCTTCAAACCTTCGATGGGCTCGCTTAGTTGATTGGGTGCTGAAGCATTTCCAGACCGAGTTGGAGAACATCGGTCTGTTTGCATCCGTGAGTGCCACCAGTATTGGGTTACCTCCTAACCCTAACCTGTTCCTGGCACTGATGGAGCAATATATTTTGCTCACCGGGACTTTCGCCACTCCACTGGGGGAGTTGGGATTGGCCCTGCACGAGATGGCAGAGATCTCAAGACTGCCGATGGGGGACACTCCATACGAAGAGTATGTTCCCACGAACCGGGAGCTGGGGGGTTCAGACCCTCGGGTAGTGGAGGTTTATCAGGAGCTGATGTGCCACTACCTCGCCTGCACCACTTTTTATGATGAGCCCTCAGATTTGGCTCACACCAACAAATGGACGTCTTATCTTTTCTTCCACCGGTCCAGGACTGCTAAGCCGGAGAAGGTATTGGAGGGCAAGGATCTGCCTGTGAATCCCCTGAGTGCGCTTAATGCTCAGGTAGTTGACGATCTCATAGTGGATGCTGGTGCTCCGGACCGGTTCCTCGACGAAGGGACGGGGAAGTATCCTGAAGGCACTAAGGCCTATAGTTATTTGAGGCACTGTCGCAGGCCTCTATCTAGGGAGGCTCAACTGGCTGGCTTTCTCTCTATATGGCTGTGCCGAGTAGTAGTGCCTGGCATCGCGTCTGCAGACCGCATTCACCGCAACACGCTGTGGCCTGCAGTACATCTGGTGTTCGGGGCAAGACTGGGCTTGTTCCCTGCCATGGTGTTCCGTATACAAGCTGGCCTGAGGGCCATGACTGACGGGCTGCTCGTCGATGAAGTTTGGCGTGATAACTTTCCCCGGATAGAATTACCATACCTGTATTTGATGGGGTAGTTAATTCTCCACAACTCCCGGGTGATGTCTCCCGCTTCCGACAGTAGTTCAGGGTGTAGTTTCTTGTTGAACTACCGGAAGTCTTCCTGGAACATGAACACGGTTATAGACTGTCGGCGGGCGCTAGGCTTCAGTCATAGTTGGAAGCTTTTCTGCACCGTGCCTCCTGTGCATCTTAATCAATCGGGGATTAGGCTCGAGGATTCGGGTAGGGAGAAGACAATTCTTTCCCCCGAAGCTTTTAATTGGTTGGTCTGTATCAGACCATCACATCTGCTATACAGAAGCGAAGATCATTGCTTCTTGGAGCCCTACTTGCCCAGTCGGTTTGCCCGGCAGTTTGGGTATGATCAGTTGCACGTGGGCAACGCTGTTACTAGCTTCAGGTCCAGAGGTGGACTCATTGATGGAGCGAGGGGATGGCGATATTTTATCATGGGCTGTACTGGGGCAATTTTTATTGTGCCCATAGTTACACTCTCCACGAAGCTGCACATCCTGCATTCGTATGCCTAGTTCTACGTGCCGACGAATACCTTCAATCACGATTTTGATATACATAGAAGCTTTAAGGTGCCCTCTTCCAAGCCTGGGGGAAGAGTTGAAGTCCCCTCGGTTTCTTCCGACGAGGGTGAGTCTGTTACCCCGGATGAGCCTCTGGTGTCGGTCCCTAGGGGTGAAGTACCTCCGCCTGCAGGGGCTTTGGCAGTTCTTGGGAAGCGAAGGGCTCCTGCGCCCAAGGAGACTTCCCCTCGTAAGAGGAAGAAGAAGACGGTGAATCGTCCTCTACGGATTCCTGGCATCGAGGTTCCTGGAGGTGAGCTCGCATCACCCCGTGTTGGGGACGATTCTTTGGTTGGAGGTTCCTCGCCTTTTAGAGAGGGACCTTCTACAGTTCCGGCTGGTGGAGCTGAAGAATCTCAGCTGGACACTGGTGTCACGACTATTGCTTCAGGTAGTGGAGCGAGGTCGCCTTCGGGGCTGAGTATAATAAAGTTCCGTATACCTCTAGCCGGATCGGCATCGGGAGGGACTTCTGCCGCGCCTGCAAGTGCACCTAGCACAATTCCAGCCGATGAGCCTCGGTTGGATTTGGAGGAGGACTTGGAAAACTACCTGTCAGCAGACCCCCCTTCCCCAGGTATGATAGCTCGCCTAGTATCATTAAGAAATGATTTAGCTGTACAGGCTGCGGATGCGACATATATGTCGTCGGTCCCGGGTAAATATCGTCTTCACGTCTTTTCTTTTAGGAAAGTTAACATTATGCTAATATTAACTTCCTTTCGTCCTCCTTTCAGGGGAAGACCTCTTTGGGGAGGGAAGTGTAGATGCGTCCTCTGGCTCTGGCGGCGACACGGAGGTACCCGATTTTGAAGAGGAGACATCTTTGGGCGCTGTCTTGCCTGTCAAAGAGACTCCGATATCTCAAGAGGAGGATGAGCCTATTATTGCGACAGTGCCTCCTTTGAGCATGCCGGTCACTTCGTCCGGTGTTGGCGCTTCTTCTTTCGTCGCACCACCTATTGAGGCAACGACTGTGGCGACATCGTCTGTGGTTATTCCTGGAGGGGAAGTTGCCACGATCGCGGATACTCCCCACGTTCATGCGGACCTAGTTGTGCTGACCGAACAGTACACCGATATCTTCTACACCACTTTGAGAACGCTAATGTCAATGGTGTTGGCGAAGAAGCTGGACTTTGCGTCGCTGAAGAGATCCTCTCGGTTCTTGATAGAGGCGATCCGGGAATTTGATGATATCGGGGTAACTGACGCGCTAGAGGCGACGGTTAATGGTTTGGAGCAACCCATTAACGAGTACCTGCAGCTAGCTCGAGGCGGCATTGAAGCTCTGGTCCAGGCCAGATACGACTCCTTGACTGCGCATCTTGTTGAACAGATGGAGCCTCTGAATAAGTCCATCATGGCTCAGCAGCAGGAGATGGATCATGAGCGTGTCCAACTGGAGTATATCGTTCCCGAATTGACCCGGTGCAAAGCCGAATATGAGAAAGAGGTAGTGAGGGTCCGCATATTAAAAGATGAGCTTGCTCTTGCCGAGGCGAAGGCTCTGTCTTTGTCGGCAGTCCGAGATATGCTGAAGGAGCGACGTACGGCTGTTCAGCAGAACCTGACACATGTGGGTATTATCCATGCTGATTTTGTGAGGGCTCGGTCTGAGCTAGTTGCTTTAAGTGATGATGCCGCAATGTTGGAGCGGGCTCGCGTCGACGTCTTGAACTCCCGGGATGAGAGGATGGCCATACTGGCGCAGCAGCTTCGTGACCTGATCGCTCCCCCTTCATGATGTACTTTTGCTTTTGCTTTTCAATGTACTCTTGCTCTTTTTTGGGAATAATAAAGAGGCTTTTCATCTGACTTTGTAGACCCATCATTTCGGAATGTAAATGACAGGTTTGGGTGAAAGTGATATCAGAGGTGGTATGGACGTGATATACTTTCGGTAAGTTTTAGCAGAGCATATCTATTCAGGGGTCGTATGGACATGATAGAATATGATCCAACTAGTTTCGTTTTGAAAGTAGTTTTGTCAGAATGAGATCTTCGCCATATTCCGCTTGAGCAGAGGAGGTTTAAGCATAGTACCTTTTCAGGAATTTGCCATTGATAGGAGCCATTAGCAGGTCTCCATTAGGCTGGGCTAACCTGTAAGCGCCGTTTGAGAACGTTGTCTCGATTACGTAAGGGCCTTCCCATTTGGGCTAGAATTTTGCCTTTACTCCTGTGAGTAAGAATCATCGGCCTTCTTACAGCTAAAACTAGCTCGCCGACTTTGAACACTCTTTCCTTTACTTTTTGATTAAAAGTTCTGGAAATACGTGCTTGGTAGAGTGCGATGCGCTGCTAAGCTTGGAGGCATTTCTCGTCTAATCCTTCTAGCTCTTGAAGCCTTAACAGGTCATTCTTTTCTTGAGTTAACTCGTTAGCCACGGCTATCCTGAGTGACGGAATTTGAATCTCGATGGGGAGAACAGCTTCACTCCCGTAGACCAATGAGAATGGCGTGCAACCTGTCGGTGCTCGTACCGTGGTACGGTATGCCCAGAGACATTCTCCCAGCTTCTCGTTCCAATCTCTCTTGTTCGAAGAGACGAACTTCTTCAAGAGTTTGATAATGGTTTTGTTGAAGGCTTCCGCCAAACCATTAGCAGCCGGATAATAGGCCGTAGAGGCCACGTTTCGTATCCGATTTTTATCGCAAAACTGGTGGAACGCATGGCTGATGAACTGAGGCCCATTGTCATGGATTATCCTTCGGGGAACCCCAAAGCGATAAATGACGTGATGCTTGATGAAGCTGGTCATATTAGATGTTTTTACCTCAGCAAAAGGGATCGCCTCTGCCCATTAGGAGAAGTAATCCGTGATGGCCAGTATGAACCGGTGACCTCTGAAAGAAGACGGGTGAATAGGACCGATGATATCCATACCCCATGCTTCGAAAGGCCAGGATGCAACCGTAGGATGTAGATGTTCGGACGGTCGATGTATGAAGTCCGCATGAACCTGATAGGCTCTGCATCGTCTGGCATACTGGATTGCGTCTGCGATTATGGTGGGGCAATAATAGCCTATTCTTCTGATACGATCCTGTAGCTTAGGACCCGGTTGATGCGCCCCACACACACCGTCGTGAGCTTCACGGATAATCCGCTGTGCTTCATCACCAGAGAGACATCGTAATAAGAGCCCGTCGTAAGACCGGCGATATAGGCATTACGACGATGCGTCGAAATAGAAGCGTAATGATCGTCTTTTGACAGATATTGCTTCTTTAGGATCTTCTGGCAAGATTCTGTATGCTACAAAATCTATAAAGGGACTTCTCCAGTCTTTCCCGGGCGGAGCTGCGTCCACCGTGTAGCTGTGTTCTATGTGAAAGTTATTTTTCACACAGAATAAATCTCTGTTAAAAAGGATTACCGAATTCTGCCTTCTTATAGGAGTAGCTAAATCTGCAGCTAGATTTGCTAGGGCATCAGCTTCCAGATTCTGAGATCAAGGTACATGCTCAAGGAAGAATCCCTTGAATATCATGGCTATCTCTACTGTTGCTCGGTGATAGGGGATGAGGTCGGGATTCCGGACTTCATATATTCCTTTGACTTGATTGACGATCAGCAGAGAATCACCGAAGGCTTCCAGAGATTCGACCCCCAGCTCTTTAGCGACTTGGAGCCCGATTAGTAGAGCGTTGTATTCCGCCACATTGTTAGAATTGGGCTCGCTAAGAGAATATGCTCGGTAGATAACGAGTTTATCAGGAGTGACTAGGACGATCCCTACTCCTGAAACTACGTTTCCCCTGGGGCCAGTCCTGGAGGCGCCATCGAAGAACAGTTGCCATGCATCGCTTTCTGTTGCAGAATTACACTCTGCGACTTCGTCGGGAATGTCCTCGTACAGTTTGGAGGCTTCCGGGATCGGATGAGCAGCTAGAAAGTCAGCCAATGCTTGGCCTTTGACGGACTTCTGAGGGATATATACTATGTCATATGGCATTAATAACATCGCCCAAGTTACGAGTCAGGAATTGAGAACACTTGGCTTGCTTATCAGTACCCGAAGAGGATTAATCTGGGAGATGATGTGAATGGTTTGGCCCGTGTCATAGTGTCGCATTTTCTGGATAGCGAACATTAGAGCCAAGCATTCTTTCTCCACAGGGTTGTACCGGTGTTCGGCTCCGACCATCATTCTGCTGAGGTAGTAGATAGCCTGCTCGTGGCCCATATCGTTCTTTTGTGCGAGAAGAGCTCCCAGGGAATGATCCATTGCTCGGACGTACAACACGAACGGTTTTCCTATGACAGGAGGTACCAGAATTGGTGGACTGGTGAGGTAGCGCTTGATATCCCCGAACGCTTGCTGACAGGCTTTGTCCCATACGAAGGATACACCTTTCTTCATGAGACGAGAAAAGGGCTGTCATCTCCCGGAGAGGTTGGTTATGAATCTCCGGATATAAGCCAGGCGGCCTTAAAATCCTCGGAGTTCCGTCAGATTGCGGGGCGGTCGCATTTCTAAGATGGCCTTGACCTTATCAGGATCCACTTGAATGCCTTTGGCGGTGATGACAAATCCCAGAAATTTGCCACTAGATACCCCCAGAAAGGACTTTGTAGGGTTCATTTTGAGTTGATGTTGGCGCATTAATTCAAATACTGTCTTCAAGTCTTGGATGTGATTATCCCCGAGGCCACTTTTGACAGCTTTATCGTCCATGTAACACTCCACTGTCTTGCGTAAATGCTTATGGAATATGTGGCTCATGGCCCGTTGGTACGTAGCCCCGGCATTCTTTAATCCGAAGGGCATGACCGTATAGCAATATACCCCCAGTGGTATCCGGAAAGCAGTATGCTTCTCGTCTTCAGAATGCATCTTGATCTGATTGTATCCTGAAAATCCGTCCATGAAAGACATACGTTCAAAATCGCATGTATTGTCAATTATGACGTCTGTGATGGGAAGAGGGAACTCATCCTTGGGGCAGGCTACGTTCAGATCTCGGTAATTGATGCAGATACGTACTTTCCCATTCTTCTTCATGACCGGGACAACATTGGCGACCCAATCGGGATGTTGTTCCTCACGGATGAAGCCACAGGCTATCAACTTCTTGACTTCAGCTTCAATGGCGTCCATCATGTCCGGGCGGAACTGGCGTTGGTGCTGCTTTACAGGCTTTGAGTCGGGCAGTATGTCGAGCTTATGAGTGGCTACCTTTGGATTAAGACCCAGCATGTCCTCATAATTCCACGCAAAGACATCAATATACTCTTTTATCAGCTAGGTAATTTCTTCCCTTCCTTCTTCGGAAAGGTCGTTACTGATAAATATTGGCTTTGGTGAAAGTTTATTCCCTACGTCAATCTGGATAACTTTATCTTTAGTGGGAGGTTCTCGTTGCTCGAAGCAAAACTCCCATTGTGTATCCATCTGCTGAGCCCAAGCATCATTCTTGAATGGTTCGAATTCTTGTTCGTCTGATTCGAAGGAATCCGTCGCTACCATATTTGCTGATAATGCTTGCTCGAGAGCGTGAGATGAGTCGGAGGGCGATGCGCCATTTTGAAAAGAGGAAAAGATATCCTCGTTTGACTTGGAAGTCGTAAGGGAGGCGGCATACCCTAACCCGAAACGGGTTTATTGATAGTGGGGATTGCCGAGCAGTGGTATTCGTCTGCCTTTTCCGTAGTTGAGACCTGGTTCCATCCTCAAGTTGTAACCCATATTTTGCATGATCCTCAGGGCTTGCGGGCTGTACCTTTGAACTTGTATTTCACCAGCATCGTCATCGACGGAATCCTCTTGTATAGTCTGTTCGTTGCACATGCGGCCGAAGACTATTGAACGCTGACCGCCGCTGGCAGGTGGAACAATGAAGATTGAATCCTCATGTGGTCCATATGTCGTGGTGACATTGGATGATGACGCCACTTCCCATATGTACGGATCATAGGAATCTATAGCTACCAAGGATTTTTGTGCTATAGGCTTTACATCGTCATGGGGAGAGGGTTCCTGGTTTGGGACCTGAGCGTTGATATACTGGAAACGAGGTCCATTGTTATTATCAGAAACCGCATTCCTGGTTGCCTTTACATCACTTGGCCGCTTGTTGTGCCGAAGGTTGATGATTAAGGGTGGAGGCTTCTGGTTCAGAGTGATCACTAGAGGATCACCTCCTTTCCCTGACTTGGTCTTGTTCAGGTGGATAGCCATAGGCTCTGTGGCTTTCGGACGGGTAGTCCACCCTTTCACCTTGATTGACAGAGGTTGCTTGGCAGAAGGTTCTTCAGGCTCTCGGTGGGATTCCTTCTCTGCTTGTGCTGACACCTCTTCCGTGTAGTCTTGAGAGTATAACACGGCGTCGGAGTAGTAGGATTCTACTCCTTTAAACGGGTTTAGGTCAGCAACCTCTATTTGTACTGTCCCTTGGGCGTCTACATATTTGAAGCATTGATGTAGGGTCGAAGGAACGATGTTGTGGTCGTGGATCCATGGTCTTCCTAGCAGGATGTTGTAGGACACCTCTGAATTAATGACGTAGCATGTAGCCACCGATCTGAGGTTGCCAATCTGGATCCTCAGGCAAATTTTCCCCAACGGCTTACTTCTTCCGGCGTTGAAACCCACAATAGTAGTGGTGGTGTAAGCCAGTTCGCTGGTAGGAATCCTCAGTGGTCTAAGCAGACTATGAGGAATGATGCTGATTGAGGATCTCGGATCTATATGAATCCGGTCGACTTCCATGGAACCGACGTACCCGGTGTGGTAGAGGAGTCTGTCATGTCTGTTATGTTTTAACAGCATGTCGTCTTGAGTAAAAGTGATGTTTGGGACCACCTCCATCACACTGTGGCATCGAGGACATGCCGCGAGTTCTTCGTCGGGGGACTTGAGTTGGGTCAAGTATGTATCCGCCTGCATCAACGCTTCACTCAGGGCTAGACGAGTGTCTTGGGAGAGCCTGAGTAGCTTGAAGATGGACAATCTGGCTGGTGTATTAGCTAGTTGGGCCAAGATGTCGAAGTTGTACGGGTTCTCTAAACCTTTGTTTTGAATATTTTTTACAGGTTTATCGAAGCGTACTTCTTTCTGCTTCCCCTTGTCCACCGAAGTTGGTCTCGAAGGATCGGCCTCTGGTACGGCGGGTTCTGGTTCTGAAGGCTTGGTAGCTGAAGCGTCTGCAGGTGCGTCTTCCTGACTTGCTCCGTAGTCCTTGAGGTAAGCCTTCCCTGAACGGGTTGCTGCGACAAAAACCTCGTCTTCGTCTGATGTCGAAGAAGTTGCAACCATATGGTAGGGTTTGCATTTGGAGTTCTTCCTGGACTTAGCTTTAGTAGCATTAGTCTCCTTTTCGAGCTCCGATACCAAGTCGGGGTAAACCCACATAATCTCGCCTTTCTGGGTAGTTAGGGGTAACGGGTCATGATTTTGACCCCTAGCCGGAGGGAGATTAACGATGTTCATCGTTGCCCAGGAAATAGGTGTAACACCGTCCGGTACTTCTTGGGGAGGCAGATTGCCAAATTGTAGAGAGATCATGTTGGCCGTGACCGTCTTCTCGCTATTACGCAGGGTGATGGCTTTAGCATCGATCAGCTCTTGGATCTTCCTTTTCAGTATGTAACATGCCTTTGTCGGGTGGTGCACGTATCTGTGGAAGATGCAGTACTTGGGGTTGTTGGCACTGCCGACTTCACTGGGCCGCCTCTCCTCCGGAAGGGTGATCTTGCCACTTTTGACGAGACATTCGAATATACTTAGAATATCGTCGTCGTCGAAAGAGTATACCTCGACGGGCCTGGAAGTCCCAGGTTTTGTCTGCGTGGTTGCCACGGTCTTTTGTCTAGACGTATTGATCGCCAGAGCTTCTTTTCCTTTGCGAGGATGGTCACCGTTGGGGGATGACCTCTTGCCTCTGTCAGAGGTAGAGATCATGATGCCATTGTCACGTGCTTTGCGACTGTTGTCCTCGGTGGCTACTGCTGAAATGATGAACGAGGGCCAATCATGGAACTGATATGGTCCTGTGAACACCGAGATCACGGGAAGAAGGTTCTTCCTGCAAATGTCCACCAACGCTGAGTCTGGAACTCCTGGAGGCATCTGTAAAGTGGCTTGGTGAAAACGTTCGACGAAGGTGCGAACATCCTCCTTCTTCCTTTGCTTGACTTCGATGAGAGAGGACATAGACATGTCCATCCCTCCATCGTAGAATCGTGTGAAGAATAAAGCCTTGAAGTCTTCGAAGGAAGTAATGCAGTTGTCCGCCAGGCTGCGATACCACTGGTAAGCTACTCCCGAGAGACAGCCTTTGAACACCCGGGTGAGGAGGGCATCATTCCCTTGTAGCAACACCGTCATCATACTGAAATAGTTCATGTACTGACTTGGTGATGTTTTTCCCTCGAACAGGGCCATAGTCTGAGGTTTGTACCTCGGAGGAAAGGGGACCTCTTCCCAGATAGTTGGGTATGGCTGGTTGATTCCCAACTTCTTGAGCTGATCTTTGTGCTTCAAGGTATCGAATTGGGCTTTCAACTCCCGTACTGCTTGCATCAGATTTTCAACTGGTAGCGAGGCCACGGAATGGTGTGGAGTCGGTTGTATCGTGACTTTCGCAGGAGGTGGCATATTCTTCGAGTGGGGAAGTGAAGGACCAGCTGACTCTTGATCAAGGGAAGGCTCTTGGATCGTGTTGGATGGTGGTAGGTCCACCCCCACGCGTATCTGAGTAGGCGGGATCGATGTTTGAGCCATAGCAGCCGCCTGTTGAGTTAACATCATTTGGTGCATGTCCTCCATCATGGATTGCATTTGCTTCAGAGATGTCTCTAGTGTAATAATGCGTTGCTCAGCGTTCCCTGATGGCGAGGCTTCCTCGTATTCATCTTCAATGGCGTAAACTCCCATCTCCCTGGGCGTCGTTGAAGGATGAGTATAGGTTGCTGCAGAAGTTGACTCTATACTCTCAGTATCTGATTCGGGAGACTGACGACCCCCAGCATCGGAATCAGAAGAGCGCAAAGTCAGTTGTTGTGACTTTGAACGAGTGTTCTGGAATACCCTGGCTTCGGTGTCCCTAAGGAGTATGTTGAATTTTCTTCGGCTCAGAGTTCTAGAGAACGGACGTCTTGAGCCTGAGCTTCCTTCCGGTATATGTGAAGCCATGTTCACGGATGCATGCGTGGGCTCTTCTTCTAGGAAAGATGGAGAGTAGCTCAGTCGGTCAAAAACTGGCCATTTTGCTTTAGAAAAGCAATAATTAATTATAATCCTGTGACCGTTACAACAGTGCTCGCTAGGAGGCGTAACAGCCATGTTTGAAGATCCCCTCTCCTTGCGTTTCTGGATTAGATGCTTGCACAAGTCAGGCGAAGTTGTAGAAGAAGAAGATGATGGCTTGTTCCTTCCATTCCCATTGGTGGGCATGCGGACGATGGGAGTCATAGTCTTCCCTGTGCCACCCGTATACAACAGGTTGGCCATCTGGGAGACGGATAATCTCCGGGGAGGGTGTCTTTCCGCAGCTGGAGCCTTCTTTACGCTTAGGGACTTCGCCTGGCGTAGTTTGGAGCTTCGCTCAGGTTGGCGTAACGCTGAGGATGTCCTTAGGCGGCCATCAGCGTCTCGCGTAATTCGGAGGGCATGCAGATTGTTCCCTTGCTGGCGTAAATGCTGGAAAGTTGAGTGGTTCGCCGGTCGCTTTCCCTTGCGGAGATCACAGGGATCATCTGGTTCTCCATAGAGGTCAGATGTTATTTTACGCGCAGAGCATGTCTTGTACTTCTGATTTAGCACTGAGGCTTTATCAGAAGTTCTGTCTATTCCGCCAGGGACGGGAGACTGAATTTTACGCTCAGAGCGCGAAGTATACTTCTGGGTTAGCGCTGAGGCATTGCCAGAAGTTTTGTCGGTTCTGTCAGAGACAGGCGACTGAATTTTATGCGCATGGCGCAGAGGGAGCAGTGCTACAACCTCATTGGCCGGAGAGATCGAAGAACCCATAGGAACGGTAGAGGATGTCTTGGGCATCCAGACCTTATGTAGCTTTCTGTTGTTTTGGTCGGAGAGAGAGTGAGAGCTGTCCCTTGTTCGGAGCATATCTTCGTAGGCAGACTGGTCAAACTGGACGACCAGTGTCTTCTTCACGGTTCCCACGGATACCGCATCGTGTTGAGTAATAGCTTCCTCATCAGAAAAGAAAGATGTCCCCAGCAGAGTCACCATCTTGTTTTGGTATGTAATATAAACGAGAAAAGATTTGATGAATGCGGGAAAATGAGGTCTTGTACGAAGACTCGCCCCTTCTTTTATTGTTTACAAACAAGATTGTACAAATCCGATCCTACACGAGGATGTCTAAGTACAATTTATTTAATCTGGGTGAATATTGCTATAGGTGTCTGATCTGCAGTCGATCACTTTAGCCCTTGGACCATACGATGTTGAAGAGGTGCTGTGGAAGACAGGTAGCAGCTTCGAGGGTTGCTGAAGAGGGTGGATGCCCGATGCCAAAGTCGTCGATCCCTTCTCTTTGCCTGAGCTCCGGATTCTTCTCTCTCTCTCTCTCTCTCGACCCTCCAATTTGTCGACCTTCTTCCTCATTGATAGAGGTCTCTATTTATAGAGTTTTAGTGACAGTGACCACTCAATAGGTGTAAAAACCGAGTAGTGGAAAGTACAACACCCTTTTACACAACGGTTAAAATAACGAATGCCTGCATATAGATGATCCTTTGAATGAGCGTGTGACGCGAGTCCAACTAAGGGACAAAACGAGTATAATTGCTATGAAGATCACGGTGTAGAAGCCACGTAGGTAGGTATCTATCGTGTAGAAGAGGTTGGCATAGAAGCCAAATGTCTGTCACCATGGCATAAAAGCCAAATAGTTATCAAACCGGCATAGAGACCGAGTGGTCATAGAGGCCAAATAGGCGTAGAAGTCGAGTGGTCATAGAGGCCGAGTAGGCGTAGAAGCCGAGTGGTCACAAAGGTCGAGTAGGCGTAGAAGCCGAGCGGGCACCGAAGCTAAATAGGCGTAGAAGTCGAGCGGGCACCGAAGCTGAATGGGCGTAGAAGCCGAGCAGACACCGAAGCTGAATGGGCACAGAGGCAGAGTGGATATGGACGTTTTAGCCAAAATTATGGCTTTTGGCGATATAATCAAATCCCCAACATTAATTGTGGAGATTTGCCATCATCCGGTGCATTAAACGCAGAGGCGTATTTTGAAGGTCTGTCACCCTTCTGTGCATCAAGCGTAGAGACGTACCTCAGGCATCTGTCAGTATTCGACGCATTAATTGCAGAGACGTGCCTTGAGGGCCTGCCACCACTCTGTGCAAAAAAATGCAGAGACGTGCCTCGAGCCTCGTACGGAGTGCAGCTTTTGACGTGGCAGGCGGTTTGTCTTCCGCGGAGCGTAAGGAGCTCTCATCTGCCTGTGAAAAACCGGGCAGCGCGTTCCTCTACTTACGTAAAAGGGGTTTACACAAGGGAAATAGCGGTAAATGAGAGCCTGGGCTGCAGTGCCGCGCCATTATTATAGCCGTCGCCTGGATAGTCGAGCAGTATCCTTTTGTCAGAAGTCGAGGCGTCAGGTTCATTGCAGGATCTGACAGGTTCATTGCAGGGTCTGACAGGTTCATTGCAGAGAATGCAAAGCGTCCCTCGTACACTTCAATGCTGCACTGAAAAGAGGATGCGTTTTACGCCATATAGGCGATGAAGCAACCCGTTTACGCTGAAGCAGCCTTGGCATACTGCCCTACGCGGATGGTCCTTGAGCCTGTATTTCACTGGTGCTCGGCGGAGAAGCTCTGTCTGCATGTTTTGAAGGCTCTGAAGACCTCTGTTTACGCTGCTTTGCATCAATATGCTGCGTAGAGCTATCCAGCGTATTTTTCATGCTTCTACACTGTTATAGCTGTTTTTCTTATCTCAAGTTCCCAAATACCTAAGCCCCCATCAATGCACATTGCTACTAATGTATCCACCAATCTGCACATACACAATGTGCACTGATATACAAGTATTAGTGCCCCCACTGCCTCACATCCTGCACACTTCACCATAGCACACTTGTTACACAGGTATCACCAGTTTACACCCACAGTGAGTGCAACTCTCCCCCCTAACATCTTTTCTACGAGTGCACACACTAAAAATATCAACACACACACACACACACACAGTTAGCATCCTTGCTAAACCAACACACATATGGACTGTCATTGCCACGACTGAAAGTACATAGTGAACGCCAAAAGATCTCAATTACTAATGAACAGTCAACCCACACACACTAGAAAAGTAGTTATAGATGTATACATACCTATATGAATCAAACTAATATATATATATATATATATATATATATATATATATATATATATATATATATATATATATATATATATATAACACTAGTCATTAAGTCAAACACTAGGTGTGCACTATATAGTATGCTATAATACTTACCCAACCAAGTACCAAATTCTCCAATTCTCCACAATAACCATATGTACATATAATAAATATTATAATATAACTAAAGAAACTTGCTACAGAGGAAATTGAAAGGCATTAACACAAATAACCCAAAAATGAGCCTCGTATCACACCGTATCATAAAATACTATGATACGGCCTACTCGTATCCATTTATGGATACGTACCTAGTATCACAACCCCAATGTAAGTCTAATATGACTAAATTAGTGTTATGACACACATTTGATATATCAATCTCATAATTCTCCCTATTTGGACATAAATTACCATATAAAAATTATAATACACATCCAATTAGCCTACAACTTTTTTTTATAGGTAGCCCTATGCTATGGGAGGGTTCCTAATAGTCAAATGCATAATTTGGAATCTACAATGAAGGTAAATTCAGAATTATACCTATTAGAAGAAGGATTTCTAATGAATTATTTAATGGACACGATTCAGATAAGATCTCCTTGCCAAAGCTCCTTCTCCAAGTGCTCCTTGCAAATCCAAGCTCAAGTGCTCATTGATTAGTAAAAATGAGAGGAAAACATAATGAATTGATGGAGGAATGAAGCAAATTTGGGGATCTAGAAAATTGGAGATCTAAAATGAGAGTACAAATAAAATAGAGAGAGAGAACTCCCTCCCTATAGTGGCCGGCCTAGTGCCTCATTCTCCAAGCAACTAACAAATGTCCAAGTTGCCCCTCTCTAGCTAATTATGAAAAATAATTAAGGATGGCTATTTTGGAAAGTTTTTACACTAATGCAATTTAGTCTAATCCTCATAAAAAATTAGAGAGAATGGGTATAATGAGCCTAGTCCATGTTGGTCTCACTAGTTGTCATGACAAGTCTTATTGGGTTCACTAATGTCAAGTCTAAATAATATGCTAGCCCACTACAATAAATAAATAATAAAAAGAATAATTAAATTAAATAATACTATAATAATTATTAATTACTAGAAATAAATAGATATTCAAAAATGACCAAAATACCCTCATTTGAAAAAGTGGGGGTGACATACCTACCCTCCTTAGAAAAAATTCGTCCTTAAAATTTAAGTAAGGAACCAACTACAACAAGCAATCATAGCAAACAAGAAAGAATCATACCTCACGGCTCAAACAGATAAGGATATCGCTCGCGTATCTCGGCTTCTCGCTCCCAGGTAGACTCAACCTGGAGAGTGATGCCTCCACGCGATGCATACCAAAGGAATCGTCTGATTCTGCAGCACCTTCTTCCTGCGATCCAGAATCTCCACATGCTACTCTAGGTAGCTGAGAGTCGGACCCACCTTGATCTTCGACTGATCCAATACATGGCTAGGGTTTGCAACGTACTGTCTCAGCTGTGACATATGGAACACGTTGTATACTCCCTTTAGTGCAGGTGGCAAGTCTAGCCTGTAGGCCACTGCACCGACTCTCTCAAGAATACCGAAGGGTCCGATGTACCGTGGACTAAGCTTCCCGCCTCCACCAAAGTGAATCGTGCCCCGTGTTGGAGAAATTCTCAAGAACACAAGATTACCCACCTAGCAAAAAATACATCCTTAGCACTCTATCTAAAATAAGCAATCACAAGCAATCCAAAACAAAACCTATACCTCAAACTTCAAAGGTCTCCGGTGGCTATCGGCCCAATGCCGCTATCTGTCCTGCGCCACCCGAAGTCTATCTCTGATAAGCTTCACCTTCTCAGCTGCATCAATGACCATCTCTGGTCCCAATAAGGCTCTCTCACCCACATCATCCCAAGATAACGAAGTACGATATATCTGTCCATACAATGCCTCAAATGGTGACATCTCGATACTGGCCTGGTAGCTGTTGTTGTAAGCAAACTCTATCAAGTAAAAATTATCCTCCCAAGAACATCTAAAATCCAAAACACAAGTGCGAAGAATATCCTCGAGAGTCTGGATGTTCCTCTCCGACTTCTCGTCTGTCTGAGGGTGATATGCGGTACTAAACTTGAGTTGGGTGCACAAGCTAGCCTACAAACTCCTCTAGAAGTGGGATATGAAGCGACTATCCTGATCTGAAACTATGCTCATAGAAACTCCATGCAATCTAACTATCTTTCGTACATACATCTCTAAGAGCTTCTCCGTAGACGTACCCACTTTGAATGACAAGAAGTGGGCCAATTTGGTCAACCTGTCTACGATGACCCAAATTGCGTCTTTCTCTCTTGGAGAACACGGAATTCCTGAAACAAAATCCATCGCCACATGCTTTCACTTCTACTCTGAAATGGGTAAAGGCTGAAGTAATCCTCTTAGCCTCTGTCTCTCAGCTTTTACCTGCTAACATACCAAGCATCTGGATACGAAGCTCGCAACCTCTTGCTTCATACCATACCACCAAACATGCTCTCTCATGTCTCTATACATCTTTTTGGCACCTGGATGCATAGAGTATAGAGATTGATGCGCCTCCTGAAGAACCTTCTCATGCAATGCTCTACTCGGCACACATATTCTAGTACCGTGTCACAATGATACATATTCCTCTGCCAATCCCATCCGGACCTGTGCTCTGATGCTCCTCAGAGACTCATCCTTAAACTATGCGGCTCTGATCCGGTCCATCAACTCTAACTGTACCTGAAGTCCCCACATTTGTGTCGCAACTCTAGGAACTAGTACCTCAATACCTATGCTATCAAGATCGGCTAGTAAATATCTGTCCCTCGTCAAGTACATAGCCACTGAATACCTGCTCAAGGCATCAGCGACTACGTTGTCCTTCCCTAGATGGTACTGCAAAGAAATATCGAAGTCCTTCATCAACTTCAACCATCGTCGCTGCCTCATGTTGATCTCTTTTTGTCTAAACACATACTTCAAGCTCTTTTGGTCTGTAAAGATCTTCACACACTCTCCGTACAAGTAGTGTTTCCTTAGCTTAGATCAAAGATGACTGCTATCAACTCCAAGTCATGGGTAGGGTAATTCTTCTCATACGGGTATAATTGTCTGGAAGCATAGGCAATCACCTTCTCATTCTGCTGTAACACACATCCCGAACCCTTACCTGAAGCACCACTATATATAAAAAATCCTCGTGTCCCCGATGGCAATGCCAATACTGGAATTATAGTCAAGCTCTTCTTCAGCTCCTCAAAGGCGGCCTGACACTCCTCAATCCAGATGAACTTTATGTCCTTCCTGGTCAGCCTAGTCATCGGCTCTGCAATCTTAGAGAAATCTTGAACAAATCTCCAAAAATAGCCTGCCAATCCAAAAAAGCTCCTGATCTCTGCCACTGAACTCATAGTAGACCACGACTCAACTGATGATATCTTCTTCGGGTCTACTGAGATCCCGTCTCCTATAATCATATGCCTGAAGAATTCAACCTTATCAAGGAAGAACTCATATTTAAAAAGCTTGCCATAAAGCTTCTCCTTCCTGAGGGTCTCCAGAACTATCCTCAGGTGCTTCTCATGCTCCTTTGAGGTCTTCGAATATATTAATATATCATCAATGAAAACTACCACGAACTTATCCAGGTACTAATGAAACACCTTATTCATCAAGTTCATGAATACCGCCAGGGCATTTGTCAACCCAAACAATATTACCATGAACTCAAACTGCCCATACCGAGTCCTGAAAACTGTCTTCAGAATGTCTTCCTTCTTCACTTTCACTTGGTGGTAATCCGACCTCAAGTCTATCTTGGAGAATACCTTCGCTCCGCTCAACTGATCAAACAGATCGTCAATTCAAGGCAATGGGTATTTATTCTTGATAGTGAGGTTGTTAAGAGTCCTGTAGTCGATACACATACGTACCGACCCATCTTTCTTTGATACAAATAATACTGGAGCACCCCACGGTGATAAACTGGAGCGGATGATGCCCTTGTCCTTGTTCGCCATTAAATTCGAAAGTCTTTAAGAAAGAACTTTATTTAATAAACAAACAAAAAGAGAGTACAAAGAGGAGTCCTAGATAGACAGTATAAGTACAAATTTTGTGTTCTGGGAGGGTAACGATGGAGGGTTAGGAGTGTAGCAACTCTCCTTACTCCGTGGACGATCTGATGCGGAAGCTCTTCTCTCTTGTTTGAGTGTAGATTCGTAGATAGTCTCCTTCTTTCGGGTGTGGTACCCTACTACTTATAGTTATCCTGGGCACGCATATATTGGGCCGTATGGATGCTGGAAGGTGCCATGTGTCACTTTATAACCGAGTACAGCTGTAACCGTGAGCAGGTCAAGCTGCCACATGGGCATTTATTAGGATTTTTCGTTGCTAAAGATCTGGGTGGTTCTCGTCCTTTGTAGACATGACTTGGTCAGCTTTACACATAGTCTGCACTTGGTTGGAGAGAATTACTTTTATCGTAATAACAAGACTTGGTCTTCATAGAGTCTGAAACCCATGTGGCCTGAGATGCTTGGTACGCATGGAGTATGGGATGCGTGGAGCCAGAGATGCATGGATCGTATTGAGTTTGGGATACCTAGGGCCAGAGATGCATTTGATGGCATGGAGTCTATGACGCATGGAGCCAGAGACACATGGGACCTCATGGAGGAGAATGAGGCCGGTTGTGCTGTACATGTGGTGCTGCACATCATTCGAGAGTGAAGTTCGGTGCTAACGTAAGACCTTTGTCGTTTAACGTGTTCATGTATTTTGAGAAAGTCAGAAAATCCTTTTTGTCAGGATTCTGTGTCAGAGACGATCCTGTTGACGGTACGCCACATTAGGTCTTTCTGCGGCCAAGTTGCTTCGACTGATTGGGGATGCATGGATGTCGCCTTAGTTTGGATCGGGGGTAACTCTGTGGCCTGATTTGAGCCTCCTTTTTTGGGGGTGCATATATGTTGGCTTGTTGGGCCGCAGGGATACTCTGCGGCCTGATCACTTCTGAGTTTTCATTTTTGGGATGCATGGTCGCATGGTTGTTGGATATTTTCCATGCTTCTACAAGACCTCCTTCAAAGTTTTTAAACTGATAAGTTTGGAATACTTTGAATAAGAACCATGGAGAAGATGTCTTCGGTCGCATGGCTGGAAGGTCGTATAGACATCAGGTCTACATGGTCATGGGCCGCACAGATGAATGTTTCCAGGCTGTCACATCTCCATTTAATGTAGGAGTCGATTCAATTCGATCCTCGGAGAGATTTCTTGGGATTCTGAGCCATCTTACGATGCGGGGCCCGAGACGATGCTTTAATTATGGGTGACGGCGGATCGAGACTTCAACCGCTGTGAGCACCCTAATTTTTTTATAGGGTTAGTACGGTAATTAAATAAAAAAAGTTTATTTTAATATTTATTCAATAATTTATTTAAACTTTGGAAACCAACCACCAAGATTTTAAGATCTTGAGTACAATACTAGCCTTTCCCTTCCAACCAACCAAGCATACTCGACTTAGACAAGTCAAATTAGGCTCCTGCCATGACTGTCCCTCGCAAATTTGCAATCCCATGTATTGGTTTGGTCGCACAACTTTAGAGACACAATTACGAGAAAATAATAATTAATTAACTATTTAGTCGTGGCGTACGATTTTAACATGCCACACTAATCCATTGATCCCAACTAAATTTATGCTATGAGCCTAACTGGTCCTATTACACACATGACTCTCGAGTTGTGTTATTTGAACCCCATGCATGCTCTTATTTAATATTATATAAAAAATAGAATTTAAGGATTTATTTAATTATTTTAATATTCATTAATATTTAGTAAATATATTTTTAATTGATATAAATTAGTTGTAGATTATTTATTGGAGGAAATACAAATTTTCTAGAATTTTTAGGAGTGCCTATCTATTTTTGGGAATTTTTTGCATTTATTATTGAATAAATAAATGAATAAACCAAAAAAAAGAAAATAAAAATTAATACCCAAACCCATTAACCTAAACCCTACCCAAACCCAATAACCTAAATCCTACCCAAAACCTAATACTAAACTCATTCTCCCCTCACCCGTGCACAGGAACTCCCCCCCTCTCTACTATATATATATATATATATATATATATATATATATATACAATAAAACCCACCCTAACCATCACCACCTCCACCACCCTCTACCATCACTACCACCGGAGCCGCGCCGCCGCCTGCAGCCGACCTCCGTCCGCACCGCCGTGCCTCCCGCCGCCGCCGTCCCCCCCCACGCGCGCGCACAGTAACAGTTGTGGCCCCTATTTCACGCGCAGCCTCCGCCCTCCTCGCTCGACCGATTCTCGTCCCGTCTTTGCTGGTATGTTCATAACCCAACCCACTTGGATTTCCTTCAAGTGGAACAAATTTAGGCACCCCGGTTTGATCGAAAAATCGACCGAAAGTTGGCCGAAAAACTGTTCGGAAACAGTTCAGAATTTCAGTCCAAACCCCCATATTCATGCCCAATTTGCCACCAACTCGTTAATTATTTTCAAAATATAATTGAAGGAACTTCTTCATAATATAATCAAGATTTTTACTATTCTTTTAGTTTTTATTAGTTTGCTTTAATGGTAAAATTATTCTTGTTCCAAAACGACCAAAAACTTATTTTCAAAACACCCAAAATTTCATAATACGAGGTACGTTCCGCCAAACGAGATAACTTCGTCATGTGCGAGTTACACCGAAAGGCGCATATCGTAAACGCGGACGTGTGAGCTTTCGCGGAACTTGATTTGGATGTGCGTGCATACCAGAATCAACGCATATGTGACGAAAAGCCCCATATCGACCTGTTCTGACACTTGCTGTAACTTTGTCTGTGCTTGTCGTTTCACAAAAAAACTTGTGCCATCGGATTTGCAGCGTTACGCTGGTCCTGTGACCCAAGTTTGGTTCGATTCTGAGAACGTTGACGAAATATCGTTTCGTGGGCGGTTCCACATAACGGGCGATTTCGTGATCGGCTCATCGAAATCCAGTTCTAGATGTTTCGTTGGGTTCATATCACGCCGTTCTAAACTCGTAGACACTAAGTTTGACAATTTTGGAGTACTTTGTCTTCGACACATTTTTTGGTGTAAAGTAGGCCACCTGTGGACCCCATTTTGACCCAAAACTGTCAATTTTGCCCCTGTGTCCAAATTGGACTTATGGGTAGTCAATCCTAGCAATTTCAAGTATTCTGAGAATATTGGTGATGTTTGTTTCAGCATCCGGAGGTGTACGTGCAGATTCTACTTTCCCACGAGCAGTTGACGGAGTTCAGAACCCAGACAAGTGTACCTTGCCAAACCTACAGAGATCCTGTTATATTATATGCTTGTGTTTATTTTTGTTTTTATATACTTCTGTGATGTATCCTGTTCAACCTAGGACCGTGAGACGTTGCTTAGCGTCCGAACAAGATTGGTGTGTCGACGCCGTACGCGGAGTCGTGCAACGTCACTTAGAGAGTTTGATTCCGTGATCCTATATTTTTACGTGCTTGTTTTACCAAGTACACCATACCGTTGGACACTTGAGACTATTTTATGGGACATAATCTTTCCTGAGATATTCATGGTGATTCTGTATAGGCTTACAGGATTCATGACATGAGACTTGCATATTGCATGGATATTACTATGACTCGTTGTACTAGTTAGAGGTCATGATCTTACGTGTTATGGATATGAGACATCTGGATATAAGACATGAGGTTACATTGGGTGGGGAGAGACACACAGGCTACAGGCTGATTACATACATATATATTTATTATTGTGGTACTTTAGCTTATGTTCCAGAGCTTGGCCTATTACTTGATATTCCTGCTACCGGCTCCCCGACACAGAACTTGTAGTGGTCTCAGCCTGAGTACTAGTGATGCTCTTATTTGTATTTTACTTAGCTGGTTACATAATTGCCCTGAGGATCTGTTTATATTTACTTGCTACATTTATTTGGCTTGAGTGTTTATTGTACCTTGTTAAGTCTCCTGAGGAACTGGATCCGGTTTATGTCCCCAGGTGTAGACGAGGAGAGCTATCCCAAGGTTTACGGGACATGAGCTACTATTGGAGACGTACAGGTTGCAGAGGATGAGGATGTTCCAGAGGACTTCTCTTGAGCACACAATATTCTTACCATTCATTATTTATGCTTAGTGTTCTTGGATATTTGATCTTATAGTGACTTCTGGATATTGTACTTGGATTTATTTTTCTTTCTATTTTGATGACGGGTTGTTCCCCGTGATATTATTTATATTGCTTTGATTGGACAGATCATTTTATATTATTGTGACTTGATTTGTCTCTTTGTGATTTTGTTACTTATTGTGGATGAGATTAGATATATAAACTGTGACAGGTATTCGTAGACCATTTTTATGTATTACAGTTTAAGTGCACTCTAACAGGTCTATTAAATTGGGTTTGCCCGTTGGAGTTATGCTCTTGGCCATTGCCATGTGGCTAGTCCCTCGATATTTTAGGACTGGGATGTGACATGGTTTTTGTGGTGGCCCATGCAGGTCTACGAATATATTACTTTAGTTTTAACTAAGGGACCGAGCAAGCCTGCAATTAGGATAATAATAAATTTATAGGATCTCATCCACATGTTGACACGTTCTTGACCTCTATATTGGACTCGAATAAATTTCTTGACTTACATCATGCTTGATTCAACTGTTCGACCCTACACTGATCCCGACAGAAGAAGAGAAGGCCGAGAAATTCTTTGACGGGCTTGAGCTTGGAGTTACAGAGACAGATTGGCGCAGTTGCACCTACTTCTTATACAAACGTCCCTATGGATAAGATTGTACTCGCCTGAAGTCTAATGAACAGTCTCACAGATGTCTGATACGGTGCCTCGAAAACCTAGATATGGAATATAACATTAATACAAGGTTTCGAAAAGAAAATAAGTTAAACTAATCAACTTCTAGGTCAACAAGCCATTTTAAGTCAAAAGTCAAACTAGGTCAACTCTAAGTCAAACCGGTCAAAACTATGGTCAAACTATGCCAAACTACCTATTTCTGGGTTGCATGAGTCTATCTCAAGGATGTTGGGTTCAAATATTAAGAATCTAGGTCATACTAGCTATACCTTAGGATACTAAGATACCGTATCTCATGATACACAAATAAGAGATAAAATATCACATATATATATATCAAACAATATTAAATATATAAATTATATTTATCAAAAGTTATGTGGACACCTTGGTTTCGAACCAACTTGGTACCACAACACTAAACCATAATCTTGATATCCAAACCCAATACCTTGGTACTTACCTTGGTATTTCAAGGTAATATCCAATACCTTGTTTATACTAACTACCCATAAATAATTATATGCTAACACCTAATAATTATACATATAGTATACTAAATCATAATTAACAATTAGGAATATATATACATATATATATTAATACCATATATATACATATATATCTATTATATTTAAATACATAATATCTATTCAAAACTGTATAATTGTCACTAAAACCCTTGCTGACCGTCGCTGAAACTGCGGATACGCTGCTGATACCGTTGTTGTTACTGCTGCTATAGCGACAGTTTTTTACTGTTGTCGCTGTTGCTGAGCCGCTGCTGTCGCTGTTATTGAACTGCTGTTGTGGCTGCTGTTGCGATTGCTGCTGCTGTCGCAAATGCTACTGCGACTGTTGTTGCTAAATCTGCTGCTACTACTGCTATGTTGCTGCTGCTGCTGCTGTTATTGTGATACTGAACTATCACTATAGCTGCTGTCGCCTCTCCCAACTCTTATATATATAACACCAATATATATATATATATATATATATATATATATATATATATATATATATATATATATAGATATATATAATATAACACATAAAATATATAGATACTAATATATATAACTACAACTTATATAACTATGACTATGTAAAATATGTAACATACATACACCTCCACAAACATATATATGTACATAATAACTACATATGACATAACATACATATATATAGTATATAGCTACTAATATATATAACCACAACTTATATAACTATGACTATGTAAAATATGTAACATACATACACCTCCACAAACATATATATGTACATAATAACTACATATGACATAATATACATATATATAGTAACATATATATAACAACACATATACGTATACGTATATGTAATCATACACAATATATATACATATATCATATATATATATATATATATATATATATATATATATATATACTATAATATATATATATATATATATATATATATATATATATATATATATATATATATATATATATATACTACAATATATAATAGATCTTACATGTGTAGAATAATAGCTACATAAATATATATATACACAAAGGTAAAATAGATACATAGATCTATGACACATTAATACATACATACATACATATATATATATATATATATATATATACTATATATATATATATATATATATATATATATATATATATATATATATATATATACATCATAATGATTAAGAACAAAAGAGAAATAGATCTAGAAATAATTGCACAAACACATGGAGCGTATCACACCCGTATCCCACTAGATCTAGGATACACTTGCGACACGAGTATACCACACATCCAAACGTACCCCGAAGGAAACGAACAAGTCTAATATATTATTTATGAACAATATGAAGATTCAAATATAAATCTACATGTCCGTGTCAAAATGTGATATGCACAAAGTCCCGTGTCGGAGAAAAAACTCCCAAATCAATATGTATCACCAAATTATTGGAATACGACCTACATGTACCCAATTATGGACATGACACTAGCCCCAAACACACAAGCACATGCCAAATTGATCTATAGGACCAATTGACACACACAACAATTGTCAATCTCGGAATTCCTCCAAAATTGACACAAAAAGTACCATAACTTTCTCAATAGGCCTCCTATGAACACAAAACCAAATCCTATAGGTAGCCTATGCATATGGGTTAATTTCTCATGTTTAAATCTCAGATTTAAAACCTAAATTAAGAGGAAAAACTGAATTGTACCTATTGGGAGATGGATTCCCAATGAAACCTCCAATTATGATAAAATTGGCCTCCAACTTGTAGATCCTTGCTTCCTCCTTCTAGATCCTTGCTCCACTAGTCTCCAATGGTGATTTGGGAAGGAATTATGATAAAATTTGGTAGGGAAAATAATATGGGAATGAAGGAATTTGGTTGAGGAAAATTCTAGGTCTAGTTTTCAAATGAAAAGAGGAGAGAGAAACTTTCTCCCCTCTTTAAATATACGGCCTCCTCTACCCCTTCCTCAAGCTACTATGTAATATCCATTATATCCCTTAGGGCCTCTCATGAAGAAATAATTAAGGAGAAAAGCTTCTAGTCTAATGGTTTAATTAAATTAATTAACCTCCTAATCAATGGGCTTTCTAAATGGGCCAAAATCTAACAATTAATACATGTTGGTCCATGAGTCTAAACTAAACTAGTTAGGTCCACTAACACAAGCCTAAAATAAATAACTAACATCTAATAACAATTAAATAATACAATAATTAATTATTTATCATGCACAATATTTAATTAAATATAAAATTACTAAAATACCCCTTTCCTAGAAAATGTGGTAGTGACACAATGACAGTGGAAGAGGCACATACTCGAGGAGTAGCGAGTATGGGTAAGATTTAGTCTTATCATAGTCAGCTATAGCAACGAATATTCCTGGTAATACTTTAGCATGTGCCTGTTAGTTCCATTCCCTAGCCTATACCTAGTATTATGTTAGCATGAACTTGTTGGACTAGAGTAGTAATATGTGAGTGGTACCCAAGTTTTAAGAAGTTGTTGTTGATCCATGCTCTAATCAGACTCCTTTACTCTTGAGTTACTCATCTCTTATTGCCTATGGAAAAGTTTTCAATGCTTCCCTATGTGTTCTGCTTGAACAAAACCCTCACCCTTCCTCTCAATTTTTTTCCTTGTTCATGGTCCTTTATCCTTTGTGTCGTGCTTCAACAAATGTCATGCGACCATGTCATCTCTTCTGGAGCAAACCTTTCCTCAGCAGTTATGTTTCATTTTTCTTAATTGGAAGGACGCAATTCTTTTAAGGTGGGTAGATTGTGAGCACCCTAATTTTTTATAGGGTTAGTTCGATAATTAAATAATAATTATTTTTCTAATATTTATTCGATAATTTAATTAAACTTTGGAAACCAACCACCAAGATTTTAAGATCTTGAGTGCAATACTAGCCTTTCCCTTCCAACCAACCAAGCATGCTCGACTTAGATGAGTCAAATTAGGCTCCTACTATGACTGTCCCTCGCAAATTTGCAATCCCATGCCTTATTTTGGTCGTACAACTTTAGCAACACAATTACGAGAAAACAATGATTAATTAACCATTTAGTCGTGGCGTACGATTTTAACATGCCACACCAATCCATTAATCCCAACTAAATTCATGCTATGAGCCTAACTGGTCCTATTATGCACATGACCCTCGAGTTGTGTTATTTGAACCCCATGCATGCCCCCATTTAATATTATATAGAAAATATAATTTAGGGATTTATTTAATTATTTTAATATTTAGTAAATATATTTTTAATTAATATAAATTACTTGTAGATTATTTATTGGAGGAAATACAAATTTTCTAGAATTTTTACGAGTGCTTATCTTTTTTTTAAAAAAAATTCTGCATTTATTATTGAATAAATAAAAGAATAAACCAAAAGAAAAAGAAATTAATACCCAAACCCATTAACCTAAACCCTACCTAAACCCAATAATCCAAATCCTACCCAAAACCCAAAACCTAGTACTAAACTCATTCTTCCCTCACCCGTGCACAGGAACTCCCCCCTCTCTACTATATATATATACACAATAAAACCTACTCTAACCATCACCAACTCCACCACCCTCTACTATCACCACCGCCGGAGCCGCGTCGCAGCCCGCAGCCGACCTTTGACCTCCGCCCGAACCGCCATGCCTCCCGTCGACCTCCCCCCCCCCCCACGAGCGCGCACAACAACAGTAGCGGCCCCTACTTCGCACGCAGCCTCCGCCATCATCGCTCGACCGATTCTCGTCCCGTCTTTGCTGGTACGTTCACAACCTAACCCTCTAGGATTTTCTTCAAGTGGAACGAATTTAGGCACCCTGGTTTGATCGAAAAATCGACCAGAAGTTGGCCGAAAAACTGGTCGGAAATAGTTCAGAATTTTAGTCCAAACCCCATTGTTCATGCCCAATTTGCCACCAACTCATTAATTATTTTCAAAATATAATTGAATGGACTTTTTCACAATATAACCAAGATTTTTACTATTTTTTTACTTTTTATTAGTTTGCTTTAATGGCAAAATTATTCTTGTTCTAAAATGACCAAAAACTTATTTTTAAAATATCCAAAATCTCGCGATACGGGGTACATTCTGCCAAACAAGGTGACTTTGTCATGTGCAAGTTGCACCAAAAGACACGTATCATAAATACGGACGTGTGAGCTTTCGCGGAACTTGATTTGGATATGCGTGCACACCGGAATCAACGCGTATCCGCCGAAAAGCCCCGAATTAGCCTGTTCTGACACTCGCTGTAACTTCGTGTGTGCTTGTCATTTTGTAACGAAACTTGCGCCATCAGATTCGCAGCGTTACGCTGGTCTTGTGAACCAAGTTGGGGAGATCCTAATTCAAAAAGAGTGTCACAGACATGGTTCATATTTCGTCGACCAATCCTTCCTAATTCACATCTTTGTTGAAAAAATTTCTTTTGTAATTCTTTACATAAGGACTCGGCGCCGACCGGTCTTTCGGTCGGATCCCCCTGAAAACCATACGTGCGGGTCTCCCTGGTTCGATTCTGAGAACATTGACGAAATATCGTTTTGTGGGCCCCATGGTTCCACATGACGGGCGATTTCGTGATCGGCTAATCGAAATCCAGTTCTGGAGGTTTCGTTGGGTTCGTATCGCCGTTTTGGACTCACTAAGTTTGAGAATTTTGGAGAACTTTGTCTTTGGCACATTTTTCGGTACGAAGTGGGCCACATGTAGACCCCGTTTTGATCCAAAACTATCATTTTGCCCCTATGTCCAAATTGGACTTATGGGTAGTTAATCCTAGATATTTTAAGTATTTTGACAATATTGGTGATGTTTCTTTTCGCATCCAGAGGTGTACGTGCAGATTTTACTTTCCCAGGAGCAGTTGACGGAGTTCAGAACCCAGACAAGTGTACCTTGCCAAACCTGTAGAGATCCTGTTATATTATATGCTTGTGTTTATTTTTGTTTATATATACTTCTGTGACGTATCCTGTTCAACCTAGGACCATGAGATGTTGCTTAGCATCCGAACAAGATTCAGGTGTCGACGCCGTACGTGGAGTCGTGCAACGTCACTAAGAGAGTTTGATTCCGCGATCCTATATTTTTACGTGCTTGTTTTACCAAGTATGTCATACCGTAGGACACTTGACACTATTTCATGTGACATAATCTTTCCTGAGATATTCATGGTGATTTTGTATAGGCTTATGGGATTCGTGACATGAGACTTGTATATTACATGGATATTACTATGACTCGTTGTACTAGCTAGAGGTCATGATCTTGCGTGTTATGGACATGAGATATTGTGGACATGAGACATGAGGTTACATTAGGTGGGGAGAGACACACAGGCTATAGGCTGATTACATACTAGCTAGAGGTCATGATCTTGCGTATTTATTATTGCGGTGCTTTAGCCTCTATTCCAGAGCTTGGCCCATTACTTGATATTCCTGCTACCGGCTCCCCGACACAGAGCTTATAGCGGTCTTAGCCTGAGTACTAGCGATGCTCTCATTTGTATTTCACTTAGCTGGTTACATAGTTGCCCTGAGGATCTGTTTATATTTACTTGCTGTATTTTATTTGGCTTGAGTGTTTATTGTACCTTGTTATGTCCCCTGAGGACCTAGATCCAGATTATGTCCCCAGGTGTAGACGAGAAGAGATATCCCGAGGTTTACGGGACATGAGCTACTATTTGATACGTACAGGTTGCAGAGGACAAGGTTATTCCGGAGGACTTCTCTTAAGCACACAGTATTCTTACCATTCATTATTTATGCTTAGTGTTCTTGGATATTTGATCTTGTAGTGACTTCTGGATATTATACTTGGATTTATTTTCATTTCTATTTTGCTGACGGGTTGTTCCCCATGACATTATTTATATTGCTTTGATTGGACAGATCATTTTATATTATTGTGACTGGATTTGTCTCTTTGTGATTTCGTTACTTATTGTAGATAAGATTAGATATATAAACTGTGACAGGTATTCATAGACCATTTTTATGTATTACAACTTAAGTGTACTCTAACTGGTCCATTAAATTGGGTTTGTCCGTTGGAGTTGTGCTGCTGGCCATTGCCACGTGGCTAGTCACTCGATATATTGGGACTGGGGCGTGACAACCTCCATCCTCATCCTAGGTTTCCATGTGGATCGAGGCACTTTGGGCTATAAAAGAGGGGAAGTCGGGAAAGAGAGAGACTCTTTGCTAATTTTCTTCCTCTCTTGTTACGATTTTTCTTGTGTTCCTCATCGACAACTGCCATGGCTTCTCAAACTCCTTCTTCCACTGCTGCCAAGGAAAATGGCCTAGATACTGAGGCTTCGGTCTTGCTATTTTTGTGGAAGGAGAAGGAAGTGCGCCAGAGGTAGTATGGACGTGGCTGTTTGCTTCCATTGAGGAAATTTTGTTGGGAGACTTTGGTGGGCTTATTACTTTTTGTGCACTAAGGTTCAAGTAATAAGTTCGAAAATAGTCCCTATCAGAGGTAATATAGACATGATAGATTTTGTGGACCTATTACATTTTGTGCACGTTAGTGCAAGTAATAGATTTGGAACAAGCCCTGCTGCAAGAGGTAATATGGACGTGACAGTTTTTGTGGACTTAATACAACTGGTGTACCCTAGGTGAGTATGGGTGATAAGTGGGGATAACAATCGATACCAGAGGTAATATGGATGTGATGATCATTAGCCCAGACCCGAGAGGTTTTTCAGAGGTGATATGGACGTGGCAAACTCAGTCGGGGAGAGATGTTAGGATGATAGTTCATAGGTAATATGGACGTGAACCGATGTCCAAGAAAATCATTGATGAGTATTTTGTTGAGTGTGGTTTATTCGAACATGAAGATAGACCTAAGGATTGTTCCGCTGGGGAGATTGGTGGGATGACAGTTCAGTGGAAATATGAACATGGCTAGCTGTCATACCCCAGTCCCAAAATACGTAGGACTAGAAATACGTAACACGCCAGCCGTATGTATACGAACTCCAATATATGGAAACCATATACACACGTACGCTGTACATGAATATCCATTCCACAGTGGTAATATATGTCACAACAAGTCACACGCAGTTCTATATCTCATCCACAGCACAAATAATAGAATAATGGAAATCAATAGATGAATATCAAAGAAGCAGTCTCAAATAGTAATCTCAAAGTGTGATAGTCGGGTGGAAACAAATCCACTGCAAATAGACTATAATAAACTACTAAAGAGAGAAGAGAATAAACTCTAATATAAGAATAAATGTCTAGAAAAGAATAGCAACTAGAATCTCTAAACAGCTGCAATGAATCACATATAATCAGAAGGTAAGATCTCCTCAGACTGATAGGTAGCGTCAGGTCCAGGTCCATACTCCTGCGGGTACTCCTGCTCACCTATATCTGGAAGGGACCAGGTCCTCAGAGGGACATAACAAGATACAAAAAGCACATGCCAATAAAGTACTGAAAATAGACATCCATTGGGGTCGCCTAACCATCTATGTGAATGCAGTTTGAGAACAACTTTCTAACAAGTGGGCTATCTGGCCATAAATAGGATTGGCATGGTTCTCTTGGAGATCCAGGGGCCTACAAAGGCACGTCGTCTTTTGAACGGCGGAGGCCCGCCAAGTAGTATAGGTGTCATCATGACCGCGCATCTCCGACGGAGCGTACGGGTTACACAAGGAAAGTGCAAAGGAGCCCAAATGCCTTACTTGTTGTTCTTCCCACCCAATGCTCTAAGCATGTCATGTCCATGACACGATAATACCTCTAATAACCGCCAGGTCTACTAGCATGCAAAGTTTCTATTGGCAGTTATCCCTATCCGTCGCACGACCTATACGTACCGGGGGCCAGCCGAGTACGCAAGTCCGTGTCCTACATGTGACTCACACTCGTGTAAGAATAGTGTCATGGCCAATGAAACATAAATGCCTCATGAAAATAGGCTAGTCTCATAAAGTAGGTCCAATGCATATACATAAATAAAAACATAGTACGACGACACCGTCGTTGCACCCAAGTTTTCTTGGATGCGCAGTTTATATAGCAGTTAAAATAAATGAACTAAATAAACAGAAAATAAACATGCATGCCTCATATAGAATGTAAATACAGTACAATGGCAAGGTATACTTGCCTGGCAAGAAATCTGTAAAGTGTACGCGCCCAAATGTCAAGGACACTAAACCTGGAACTAAAGACTCCGAACAAACGTTTCCGGATGCTGAAATAAACATCACCAACGTTTCCGGAATGAGCAAAATAGCTAAAAAGCACATCCCTTTCGTCCAATTTGGACACAGGGGCAAAACGGTAATTTTGGACAAAAGTGGGGTCCACGTGTGGCCCACTTTGCACCGAAAAGCGTGCCGAGGGTAACAGTCTCTAAATGGGACAAACTATAGGTCAAATAACTCAAAATGTCAATACGAACCCAACGGTATGTCCAAATGTGGATTCCGATGAGCCGAACACAATTTTGTCCAAAAAGTCAACTGTGGGGCCCGCCAATTGGCGATCTGGTCAACCGTCTCAGAATTGCGTGAAAATTGGGTCACAGGACCAGCGCGTTACCACGAGTCCAGCGGCGCAAGTTTCGTCGCAATCTGACTAGCGTGCACAAAATACGTGCGAGTTCCACAAAAGTTGCGACACGGAATGTGTCCGCGGATACGGCCTGATTCTGGCGTGCACACGCGTCCGAATCAGTCCCCACAAATTTTCACGTGTCCGGTTACGCTGCATGTACCATTCAGTACACTTGGTACACGGCGGAGCGGTCCCATTTGGCGGGGCGCGCTCTGTTTTCCAACTTTTGGAAATCTGAAAAAAGTGGGTACGTGCAGTTTTGTGACGAATATAATTATGTTCACAGCAACTAATAGCATAGGGTTATTTAACAGAAAATAAATTAGGTCAAGTATTCTACAGGTATCAAAAAGAATCACCGAATTCGGATCTCTATGGTGGGAGATACGAACTCGGCAATATAAGTGGTCATTCTGGAATTCTGCGATTTCAGAATTCTGTCTGCTCGCCCAACTTTGGACGCTGTTTTTCACCTAGGGGTACACGTTTTCCGAGGTTGGCTATAAAACAACTATGGAAGAGGGTTAAGGGGTGATCATACCTATGAAGACGGAACAGCGTTTGGTTAAGCGAGTCGACGAAAAATCACGCCGGAGCGAAGGTGCCTCGAGTGGGATTCTGCAAGGTGCGAGGTCGGAGTCGACGGGATGGTTAGATGGCTTGGTGGGGCTTCTCTGGCTGCGGTGACGGCTCTAGATGGGAAGAGGAGGTCTGGAGTTTTAGGTTAGGATTTTTGGGAGAGAAATATATATATATATATATATATATATATATATATATATATATATATATATATATATATATATATATATAATAGGTAAAGAGAGGGAACTAAGAGGCGGCCAATTGGGGTGAAAGGGGTCGGGTCTGCAGATATTAAAGGGGCTGAATGGTTGAAAGGGGGGCGGGTCTTAGGAAGTATGCTGAAGGGTTGGCGGTCAATAGCAAGCTATTCGTTTACTGAAGGGGTCTGGGAAGTAGTTATCAATGTTATTATTATTACTATTATTATTATTAATAATTAGTAACTTTCTTATTAGTTAAGCTTTTTTAATTAATTCTTTTCTTAATCTTTTCTTAATCTTTTCTTTTCCTATTAATATATGCATATATATATATATTTGTATATATATATAATATATATACTCATAGAAAAATTCTAGATTAGAATAATGCACAGCATTAGGCTAGCAACTGCTCAAGGGGTCTCCTACATGGAATAAATTCCGAAAAATTCCTGATGGTCCCATAAGTCATCTAAGTGCCCGAACACCTAACATAAAAATTATTAAAAATATAATTCTCCTATTTAGACCTAATTACTACAATTTTATTAATAATTAATAAATAAAAGGTATATACGATTTTCTAGGAAGGGGGTTTTACATTCTACCAAACTTGTAAAAATTTCGTCCTCGAAATTAAAATTAAGCCACGATAGAATGCAAGGATGGTATAAGATATAAATTAACAATGTAAATTCATACCTTGGTCTGTGAATAGGTTCGAAAAACGCTTGTGTATGTCGTCCTCGCGCTCCCAAGTTGATTCTCCTGGCGCGCCATGCCTCCATGCTACGCGAACCAAGGGAATAGACTGGTTCCTCAATACCTTCTCTCGACGATCAAGGATTCCCACGGGTTGCTCTTGGTATGACAAGCTCGGCCTAATGGTGATCTCTGAATGGTCGAGAACATGACCGCTGTCTGCCACATATCGCCTGAGCTGCGATACATGGAATACGTCATGTACTCCCTCCAGGGAAGGTGGTAGTGCAAGTCGATATGCCACCTCTCCAACTCTCTCGAGCACGTCAAATGGTCCAATATACCTTGGACTCAACTTGCCGCGTCCTCCGAATCGGATGGTGCCTCTGGTCGGTGATATCCTCAAGAATACGTGATCGCCCTCTTTGAACTCCAAGGGACGACGATGAAGATCTGCCCATTGCTTCTGCCTGTCTTGCGCTGCTCGCAAGTGTCCCTGAATCTTCTTGACTGTCTCTACGGTGTTGACCACCAACTCGGGTCCCAGAATCTGACGTTCTCCCACGTCGCTCCAACACACAGGAGACCTACATTTTCTTTCATACAATGGTTCAAACGGAGCCATCTGAATACTCGCTTGATAGCTATTGTTGTAAGAAAACTCTACAAGATGTAGGTGATCCTCCCATGTTCCTCCGAAGTCTAACATGCAAGCCCTCAACATGTCCTCCAAGGTCTGAATAGTACGCTCAGACTGTCCATCTGTCTGCGGGTGGTAAGATGTACTGAACTTCAGACGAGTACCAAGACTCTCTTGCATGCTCCTCCAAAAGTACGATGTGAAGCGCGAATCTCTGTCCGATACAATGCTGACTGGTATGCCGTGCAATCTCATGATCTGCCTTATATATAAATCAGCTAAAGCTTCTGTAGACTGACCCACTTTAAAAGGTATAAAATGAGCTGACTTGGTGAGTCGGTCCACTATTACCCACACTGCATCTCTCCCACTTGGACTCTTGGGAAAACCCGTGACGAAGTCCATAGTGATGTGCTCCCACTTCCACTCTGGAATCGGAAGTGATTGCAATAATCCTGCTGTCCTCTGGTGCTCCGTCTTTACTTGTTGACATACCAGACATTTAGCTACAAAGCGAGCTATCTCTCTCTTCATTCTATGCCACCAAAAATGTTGTCGTAAGTCACGATACATCTTGGTGCCTCCAGGATGAATAGAATAGATCGAACTATGAGCCTCTGTCATCATCTCCTGTCGAATCTCTCCATTTGGAACATAAAGACGATCACCATATCGTAATGTCCCATCCTCATGAATGCGCAATCCGGTCTGCTCTCCGGCCTTTGTCCTTTCCTTTAGTCTCCGGAATCTGGCATTTGTAGGCAAAGCTGCCTTAATCCTCCCTACCAATAATGATTGTACTTGCAAGTTGGCTAGTGTCCCATCTGCTCCGGGTAATATTACTTCAATGCCAAGCTCTTGCAAGTCTTCCAATAGTTCCCTCTGTGCTGTCAAGAAGTAAGCTGCTGGCTTCCGGCTTAACACGTCTGCTACCATGTTAGCCTTGCCTGGATGATAATGTAGCTCTATCTCGAAATTTTTCATCAACTCTAGCCATCGACGTTGCCTTATATTTAGCTCCTTCTGCGTGAAGAAGTACTTGAGGCTTTTGTGGTCTATATAGATCTCCACTCGTTCCCCATATAAGTAATGTCTCCATAGCTTCAGAGCAAACACAACGGCTGCAAGTTCCAAGTCATGAGTCGGATAATTCTTCTCATGTACTCGTAACTGCCTAGATGCATATGCAATTACCTTGCCATGCTGCATCAATACGCATCCCAAGCCTTTTCCTGATGCGTCACTGTAGATCACGTAACCTCCTGATCCTGACGGAATCGCCAATACTGGTGCTGTAGTCAGTCGCTTCTTCAACTCTTCAAAGGCTACTTGACACTCGTCAGTCCATATAAATTCTTGATCCTTACAAGTCAGACGAGTCATAGGTGCCGCTATCCTTGAGAAGTTTTCCACGAACCGTCGGTAATATCCTGCAAGTCCAAGGAAACTCCTCACCTCTGCTGTTGATTTAGGAACAGGCCATGTCTCAACTGCTGAGATCTTCTCTGGATCAACAGAAATACCATCTCCTGTAACAACATGTCCAAGAAATAAAACTCTGTCCAAGAAGAACTCATATTTGCTGAGCTTAGCATATAACTGCTCTCTCCTCAAAGTCTCTAGAACAATCCGCAGGTGCTCCTCGTGCTCCTCGTGGCTCTTCGAATAGACAAGTATATCATCTATGAAGACGACCACGAACTGGTCCAAGTACTGGTGGAAGACTCGATTCATCAAGTCCATGAAGATCGCTGGAGCATTGGTCAATCCAAATGGCATGACCAAAAACTAGTAGTGCCCATATCTTGTTCTGAATGCGGACTTCGAAATGTCCTGCTTCCGTACCTTCACTTGGTGATATCCCGATTTCAGATCTATCTTCGAGAATACCTTAGCTCCACTGATTTGATCAAATAGGTCATCAATGCGTGGCAATGGATATTTGTTCTTCACTATCACTGCATTCAAGGCTTTGTAGTCAATGCACATACGCACTGACCCATCCTTCTTGGGTACAAACAATACTGGTGCTCCCCAGGGTGATGCACTCGGTCGGATGAAACATTTCTCCTCTAGCTCCTTTAACTGTGCCTTCAGCTCGTCCATCTCCTTCTTCGCCAGTCTGTAAACATGCGATGCTATAGGTGCTGCTCTGGGTGCTAGTTCAATTGAAAACTCTACGTCTCTGTCTGGGGGTAGTCCTGGCAAATCCTCTGGAAAGACGTCTAGAAATTCTAAAATAATAGGGTGATAGACAACATCGTCCATTGCGAGCTGCATACCATCAAGGATTTCTGTGGATCCTCGGGCAAACTCAAGTTCAGGCTGGCCTGGTACCTTAAAAAGGATGCTTTCTCCAAAGCAATCGAAGAAAGCATGGTACTTGCTTAGCCAGTCCATTCCAAGCACAATATCAAAAGATGGCATAGGAAGGACTAAGAGTTGGGCGTTCATCTCTCTACCACGTATCACTATAGGGCCCGATCTACAAACTCGACTAACTGGTACAACTCCTCCTCCGGTAAGAATTCTAACACAACTAAATAATGGTGCAGAAGCAATGTTGTGTTTGGCAATAAAACTAGATGATATGAATGAGTGGGTGGCTCCCGTATCAAATAATGTCACAGCAGGAAAAGTAAAATCAAGGGTAATACCTGCTATGGCATCCACCTCATGATCCAGGTCATCTACCTCCAATGCAAAAGCTCGCCCGTTCCTCTGCGGCTGTCCATGTCCGGTCCTCATATACTGCTCCTCCTGAGTGGGTAGCGGTGGTCCTCTCTGAAATTCTCCTGCTACTGGGGGACGGGGTGCTCCCGGTCCGGTCATCTGCTGGGCTGGCTTCGGTGCTGGAAGTGCTAGTCTCTGAACTGGTGGAGGGAGTATCGATGTCTGCATTGGACAGTCTCTCGCCATATGCTGCCCGGAGCCACATCTCAGACACTGACCCAAGCGAGTCCGACAATCTCTCGATACATGTCTGTATTTCCCATAATAATTGCAGTAGGGCTTCTCTGGATTCTGGTATGGTCCAGCTCTGTGTTGCTGATGCTGCTGTGCTAAGAGACGTCTGATAGGTCCTCCCTGTTGTGTCCTGGCTGGTCCTTGCTGTACCCTTGCTGATCCTTGTTGTGTCCTCAGCTGACCTCTTTTTCCTCTGCTAATGGTTTCCTGAAATCTGGCCTCTGTCAGTAGTTCAGCGTAAGAGACTCGGGACTGCGAGCTTGTATAATGTTGTAGCTCCTGGGTTAGTCCTCGATGAAATCTCTTAGCCTTAGCCAAGTCATTTGGTATCAAAGCAGCGCCATATTTTCTAAGTCGACTAAACTCGGCATCATACTCGTCCACGGTTCGGTTCCCTTGCTCTAAGTGAAGAAACTGATCATACAAGGTGTCCCTGACAGTGTCCGAGAAGTACTTTCCCTCAAAAAACTCCAAGAACTGCTCCCAAGTCTGGTAAGTACCCAACTAGCGCTCCATGGATTCCCACCAGTGATGAGCATTACCATCTAGAAGCGTCCGTACACCCGTCATCCATAGGTCTGTGGGTAACTGCGATGCCTCCTGTAGCTTCTGCGTGTGAGTGATCCAGCTGGTAGTCTCCTCCGGGCTCTCAGTGCCGTTGTACTGCCTTGCACCCATCTGAACAAAATCCTTTACTGATCCAACCCTAGCTCGAGGTACTGGAGCTAGTGCTTGGGCTGGTACAGTAGCATGTGCAGCCATCCTCTCCAGTGCTGCCAAAAATTCTTGCCTCTGCTCAGCTGCCTGCTGCCTCTGCTCGGCTGCCTGCTGCCTCTACTCGGCTGCCTGTTGCCTCTGTTCTTGTATCATCATCTGAAAGAATTGGAACATCTGTGCTTGGCCATCTTGCGGTACTGGGGCAGGTGGAAGGTTCCCAATAGGTGAAGCGGGAAGATCAGATGGAACTGGGGTGTGAGTCTGTCCATCTGGTCCCGGAAGCCTAGGAATCGTTGGGGTCCCTCCTTGAGTCTGACCATTGACTCCAGAAGTTGTGTCGCCATCGGCGGTAGTACATCCATTCTGCAAATCCATCTCTCTGCAGTTGATGTACGAAACGATTAGAAAAAGTACAGGAATTAAACAGGATGCAAGTATTAAATAGGAAGGTTGAATTTCGATCAAGCGTGGATGAGATCCTTATACTCTATTCCTATACGCAGGCTTGTTCGGTACAGTTACGTAACCGAGACAATATATTCTTGACCTGCATGGGCCACCACAAAAATATGTCACGCCCCAGTCCCAAAATACGTAGGACTAGGAATACGTAACACGCCAGCCGTATGTATACGAACTCCAATATATGGAAATCATATACACACGTACGCTGTACATGAATATCCAATCCACAGTGGTAATATATGTCACAACAAGTCACACGCAGTTCTATATCTCATCCACAGCACAAATAATAGAATAATGGAAATCAATAGATGAATATCAAAGAAGCAGTCTCAAATAGTAATCTCAAAGTGTGATAGTCGAGTGGAAACAAATCCACTGCAAATCGACTATAATAAACTACTAAAGAGAGAAGAGAATAAACTCTAATATAAGAATAAATGTCTAGAAAAGAATAGCAACTAGAATCTCTAAACAGCTACAATGAATCACATATAATCAGAAGGTAAGATCTCCTCAGACTGATAGGTAGCGTCAGGTCCAGGTCCATACTCCTGCGGGTACTCCTGCTCACCTATATCTGGAAGGGACCAGGTCCTCAGAGGGACGTAACAAGATACAAAAAGCACATGCCAATAAAGTACTGAAAATAGACATCCATTGGGGTCGCCTAACCATCTATGTGAATGCAGTTTGAGAACAACTTTCTAACAAGTGGGCTATCTGGCTTTAAATAGGATTGGCATGGTTCTCTTGGAGATCCAGGGGCCTACAAAGGTACTTCGTCTTTTGAACGGCGGAGGCCCGCCAAGTAGTATAGGTGTCATCATGACCACGCATCTCCGGCGGAGCGTACGGGTTACACAAGGAAAGTGCAAAGGAGCCCAAATGCCTTACTTGTTGTTCTCCCCACCCAATGCTCTAAGCATGTCATGTCCATGACACGATAATACCTCTAATAACCGCCAAGTCTACTAGCATGCAAAGTTTCTATTGGCAGTTATCCCTATCCGTCGCACGACCTATACGTACCGGGGGCCAGCCGAGTACGCAAGTCCGTGTCCTACATGTGACTCACACTCGTGTAAGAATAGTGTCATGGCCAATGAAACATAAATGCCTCATGAAAATGGGATAGTCTCATAAAGTAGGTCTAATGCATATACATAAATAAAAACATAGTACGACGATACCGTCGTTGCACCCAAGTTTCCTTGGACGCGCAGTTTATATAGCAGTTAAAATAAATGAACTAAATAAACAGAAAATAAATATGCATGCCTCATATGGAATATAAATACAGTACAATGGCAAGGTATACTTGCCTGGCAAGAAATCTATAAAGTGTACGCGCCCAAATGTCAAGGACACTGAACCTGGAACAAAGGACTCCAAATAAACGTCTCCGGATGCTGAAATAAACATCACCAACATTTTCGGAATGAGCAAAATAGCTAAAAAGCACATCCCTTTCGTCCAATTTGGACACAGGGGCAAAACGGTAATTTCAGGCAAAAGTGGGGTCCACGTGTAGCCCACTTTGCACCGAAAAGCGTGCGAGGGTAACAGCCTCTAAATGGGACAAACTATAGGTTAAACAACTCTAAATGTCAATACGAACCCAACGGTATGTCCAAATGTGGATTCCGATGAGCCGAACACAATTTTGTCCAAAAAGTCAACTGTGGGGCCCGCCAATTGGCGATCTGGTCAACCGTCTCAGAATTGCGTGAAAATTGGGTCACAGGACCAGCGCGTTACCACAAGTCCAGCGGCGTAAGTTTTGTCACAATCTGACTAGCGTGCACAAAATACGTGCGAGTTCCACAAAAGTTGCGATACGGGATGTGTCCGCGGATACGGCCTGATTTCGGCGCGCACACGCGTCCGAATCAGTCCCCACGAATTTTTACGTGTCCGGTTACGCTGCGTGTACCATTCAGTACACTTGGTACACGGCGGGGCGGTCCCGTTTGGCGGGGCGCGCTCCGTTTTCCAACTTTTAGAAATCTGGAAAAAGTGGGTGCGCACAGTTTTGTGACGAATATAATTATGTCCACAGTAACTAATAGCATAGGGTTATTTAACATAAAATAAACTAGGTCAAGTATTCTACAGGTATCAAAAAGAATCACCGAATTCGGATCTCTGTGGTGGGAGATACGAACTCGGCAATATAAGTGGTCATTCTAGAATTCTGCGATTTCAGAATTCTGTCTGCTCGCCCAACTTTGGACGCTATTTTTCACCTAGGGGTACACGTTTTCTGAGGTTGGCTATAAAACAACTATGGAAGAGGGTTAAGGGGTGATCATACCTATGAAGACGGAACAGCGTTTGGTTGAGCGAGTCGACGGAAAATCACGCCGGAGCGAAGGTGCCTCGAGTAAGATTCTGTAAGGTGCGAGGTCGGAGTCGACGGGATGGTTAGATGGCTTGGTGGGGCTTCTCTGGCTGCGGCAATGGCTCTAGATGGGAAGAGGAGGTCTGGAGTTTTAGGTTAGGGTTTTTGGGAGAGAAATATATATATATATATATATATATATATATATATATATATATATATATATATATATATATATATATATATATATATATATATAATAGGGAAAGAGAGGGAACTAAGAGGCGGCCAATTGGGGTGAAAGGGGTCAGGTCTGCAGATATTAAAGGGGCTGAATGGTTGAAAGGGGGGCAGGTCTTAGGAAGTATGCTGAAGGGTTGGCGGTCAATAGCAAGCTATTCGTTTACTGAAGGGGTCTGGGAAGTAGTTATCAATGTTATTATTATTACTATTATTATTATTAATAATTAGTAACTTTCTTATTAGTTAAGCTTATTTAAATAATTCTTTTCTTAATCTTTTCTTTTCCTATTAATATATGCATATATATATATATATATATATATTTGTATATATATATAATATATATACTCATAGAAAAATTATAGATTAGAATAATGCACAGCATTAGGCTAGCAACTGCTCAAGGGGTCTCCTACATGGAATAAATTCTGAAAAATTCCTGATGGTCCCATAAGTCATCTAAGTTTCCGAACACCTAACATAAAAATTATTAAAAATCTAATTCTCCTATTTAGACCTAATTACTATAATTTAATTAATAATTAATAAATAAAAGGTATATACGATTTTCTAGGAAGGGGGTTTTACACTAGTGTCTAACGAGATTAGTTTTTGAGTGGTCACTCTGGGAGGGTGCGACTGGACCTGAGGACTACTTCACTAGGGAGACTTTGAGGATCCATCATCTATTGCGTACCAAGACTCCTGGATACAGATGATGGTTTTTCCAAGACTTTTGTATAGAAGGGGAAAATGATGCACATAGGCATTTGCTGGGGATGAAGAACCAAGAGTATAGAGATGTACATCTGGGTTATCTCGCTGGGGATGAGGGGAGTACAAGTCTAGTTTAGACGTAGTACTTTTTAGGAACTTGTCGTTGATAGGCATCATGAGCAAGTCGCCATTGGTTTTCACTAGTCAGTAGGCGCCATTGGCGAATACAGACTCCACAATGAATGAGCCCTCCCATTTTGGCTAGAATTTGCCGTCCGTCTTGTAGGTCATAACCATCGGCCTCCTTACAGTTAGAACGAGATCACCCACTTGGTAGGTCCTCTTCTTTACCCGTTTGTTGAAGGCTCCAGAGAGACGTGCTTGGTATAACTCAATACGCTGTTGAACTAAGAGATATTTCTCGTCGAGTGTTTCTAACTCTTGTAGTCATCGACGTTGGTTGACGTCGATGTCTAATTGGTTGGATGAAGGGATTTGGATCTCGAGTAAAAGGAATGCTTCACTTTCGCACATCAGAGATAAAGGCGTATTGTCGGTAGCGGTCCAAACAATTGTATGGTAGGCCCAGAGACATTCACCCAACTTCTCATTCCAATCGCATTTGCTGAAGGACACAAATTTCTTGAGGAGCTCTATCATGGTCTTATTGAAAGCTTCTGCCAGACCATTCACTACTAGGTTGTAGGTAGTCGACGCTGCATTTTGAATTCGATTTTTATTACAGAACCGGCAGAATGCCTGGCTTGCAAACTGTGGACCATTGTCGTGAATGATCCTTTGTGGCAAGTCGAAGCGGTATATGACGTGATGCTTGACGAAGCTGATCATGTTGAATGTCTTGACTTTCGCGAGTGGTATGGCTTCCGTCCACTCGGAGAAGTACTCGGTGATGGCGAGGATGAACCGGTGTCTCTTGGATGAAGGTGGACTAATCGGTCCAATGATGTCCATACCCCAGTCTTCGAATGGCCAGGAAGCTATAGTCAGGTGTAAAAATTTTGAGGGTTGGTGGATAAAATCTCCATAGATTTGGCAATATTGGCACTTCCTTGCATAGTTGATGGCATCCACTACCACTGTGGGCCAATTGTAACCCAAACGTCAGAGACAATCTTATAGCTTTGGACCGAGTTAGTGGGCACCGCAGATGCCGTCATGGAATTCCCGAAGCACATGTTCGGCTTCTGTGTTCGATAGGCATCGTAGCAGAAAGTCGTCGTATGAGCAGCGATACAACATTCTATTAGCCATATCATAGTAGAATCGGAGGGAACGTCTTCTGATGGACGTGGCTTCCTTTAGGTTCTCGGAAAGAATTCGATAGACCGCGTAGTCAATGAATGGAAGCCTCCAGTCTTGAACATCAGTGTGTATTTTTGTTACGTAGCTCATATATAGGCAGCAATTATTTTTGGGCCAAACCAGCTCTTGATCGATCACCATTATTAGATGATGAGTATCACTTAGGACTTCCAAGGAGGCATCGAGTCCGGCTAAGGTGTCAGCCTTAATGTTTTTCAACCGAGGGACGTGCTCTATGAAGAATATCTCAAAAGTTGCGATAATGCTAAGCGCCGTTTGGTGGTAGGGGATCAAGTCTTCGTTTTGGACTTCATACTCGCCCCGAATCTGTTTGAGTATTAGCTGAGAATCACTGTAAGCCTCCAGGTATTCTACCCCAACTTGTTTAGCAAGTTGGAACCTGATGATTAAGGCATTATACTCTGCCACATTATTGGAGCACGGTTCTGTAAGAGAGTATGCACGATTGATGACGATGCCATATGGGAAGATCAACACTATCCCGACCCCAGTGATGATGCCGCCTTTGGACCCTTTTCTTGAAGTGCCGTCATAGAACATTCGCCACACAGCTTCGTGTGAAATGACGTTGGAGTCCGCCACCTCGTCTGGAATCTCCTCATAAAGTTTCGAGGTTTCTGACCCTAGGTGGGCTGCCAGAAAGTCGGCCAGTGCTTGACCCTTGACGGCATTCTGTAGGACGAACACCATATCATATGGAGATAATAGTATTGTCTAGGTAGCCAAGTGGGAACTGAGTGCCCCCGGTTTAGTCATGAAGACCCTGAGGGGGTTGACTCGCGAGATTACATGAATGGTCTGTCCAGCCACGTAATATCGAGTTTTATGAATAGAGAATACTAGAGCAAGGCATTCATTCTCAATGGCGGTGTACCTATGATCCGCGCCGATCATCATCTGACTAAGGTAGTATATGGCTTGCTCGTGGCCTGCATCACTATTATGGGCTAGCAGGGCACCGAGTGAGTGCTCCATTGCACTTACGTAGAGCAGAAAGTGCTTTCCCATGACAGGGGCCACCAACACAAGAGGGTTTGATAGGTACTCCTTAATGTCGTCAAACGCGTGTTGGCATTTTTTATCCCAAAAAAAGGAGACACCTTTCTTCATGAGCTAGGTGAACGGCCGACAACATCCAGAGAGGTTTGATATGAACCTCCTGATGTATGCCAGCCTCCCTTGAAGGCCGTGGAGTTCCCGGAGGTTCTTTGGCTGGCTCATTTCTAAGATGGCCTTGGTTTTGTCGGGGTTTAAGTGAATACCCCGGGAAGTGATAACGAAACCCAGGAATTTGCCGCTGGAGACTCCCAGGAAGGACTTAGAAGGGTTCATCTTGAGGCGGTATACGCGCATTAAGTCAAACACAATCCTCAAGTCTTGCATGCAATTATCTTTAGAGCGACTCTTGACGACGATATCGTCGACGTAGCATTCCACCGTCTTGCACAGATGTTCACAGAAAATGGTGCTCATAGCCCGCTGGTATATAGAACCTATATTCTTTAGACCGAAAGATATGACCGTGTAGCAGTATACACCTATTGGGGGTCCGGAACGATGTATATTTCTCTTCGTCGGGAAATATCTTGATTTGGTTGTAGCCTGAGAAGTCATCCATGAAGGACATGCGCTCGAAGCCACAGGTATTGTCGATCATTATATTGGTGATCGAAAGTAAAAACTCGTCCGTAGGATAGGACGCGTTTATGTCACCCTCACTTTTCCAATAAGGGGTAGTTTGGTAATTTAGCATGGATAAATAATTTTAGGAATAAATATTAAATATTAGTGTGATGATTGTATTAATTATTTAATTATTATTGAGATATAAATTATTTGTGACTTGTATTATTTATTTTAGTTAGGAGGCTAGTCAAATAGTTAGACTTCTTGTAAGCCCAATTAGACTTGTCATGACAACTAGTGAGCCCAACTTGGACCCAAGCCCATTAGACCACTCTCACTAATTAATTAGGGAGAATTGGTTTAATTATAATTACTTAGAAACTACCCAAATAGCCCAACCTAAATATTTCTTCATAATACATCATGGAGGGGTACGTGGGACATTTACATGTGACTTGGGAAAGGGGGAAGGGGGTCGGCCACTACTAGAGGGGGCTCTCCTCTCTCTTTCCTCTCATTTGCATTCATTTTAGATATAGAAATTAGATTCCCAATTTCCCACATTTTCCTCCATCAATTTCCCTCTCAATTCACTTCTATTCCCTCTCATTCGCATCACTCAAGGAGTTTTAGATATTGGTGAAGCAAGGAGCACAAGGAGAAGGAGCTTTGGTGGAGAGATCGTGTCCAGATCGTGTCTGTAGGAACAATTCATTGGGAAACCATCTCCCAATTGATAATTTCTAAATTTCTCTTCATTATATCTTCTAAATCATGCATTTGACCCTTAGGAATCACCCCATGGCATATGACTACCTATAGGAACAAGTTCTCGATCAATTGATTATGTATTATGAATTCTATGTGTTGATTTGTGTGCATTTTGGGGGTAATACGAGATTGACACATCAATTGTGTGTCATGAGACCAATTAGATCTAATTAGACTTAGATCGGGGTTGTGGGGCTAGGTACGTGTCTACAATTGGATACGAGTAGGCCGTATCACGATACAGTGTGATATCATGCGATGCGGAGCTCTATTTTTGTTGTTTTGTACAATTACTCTTCATTTCTCATTGTAGAAAGTTGTATTAGATATATTATTGTGTAATTAATATGTATGTATGTATGATTATTATGGTGAATTATAAGTTTTGGCATATCTATTGGGCGCGTATCATAGAGTATCGTATTTATAGCATATCAAGTATTTGATTTAATACTCTCTCTCTGTCTCTCTCTCTCTCTCTCTATATATATATATATATATATATATATATATATATATATATATAAGTATATGTGTATCCAGTACGTGTCAGTAGTGTGGGTGCTAGGTGTCACAACCCGCACCCGGTGTAAGGGTACTAGTCGGAAACAACGCCCAGCCTACGCCACAGAATCGGCGGTAGAACGCTGTCTAGATAATCTATCTAACAATATAATGAACCACCAATAATGATAGTATACTCAATCACAGAACTAAGATAGAAATGAGCATGAATCAGATAAGAATAGAATAGTCACAATACAACTCATGAGTCTAAAATAATACATCAATGAGTCTGAAGAAATAACAAAATAAGCTGGAGACAAATCCAGTACAAAGAATACTATGAGGCTATAACTCCAGGGTCAACTGTCTCAGTTGGGATAAGTCCCTCTTGAGCCAGGGTCTTAGAATCTAAACCCACAACATCCTGGGGTCCATAAAAGGTAGGGTACCACTCCTCAGTGTCATCTGGAAAAATATATCCAGTCAGGAAAGGAGCAGAGTACATCTCTAACAGCAGTTCTAATTAATGATAAAAACTATGTAATAGTAAATAGCTGTGGATAAACAAGATGCATAATAGATACAAGAGATATATATACAATAAGGAAATACTGGAAATAAATACAATAATGAACAATATGTCAATGAAACAATAATACTAATGACTAAGTGTGTGAGTACTAGCTTAACATGTGATCGGCTCGGGCAAGATGCAATGCGGCCTGGCTAATCATACGTGCGGTGCATGATCAACACTATTCAGTAATCAGTACTTTATTCAATAGGGATATTGATCACATATCTATACTAATACTCCCCACCCCCGACTGGTATAATAGATCCAACCACGGTATGTTATGGCACGAGATTCCCCAAGAAGATAGCAACTCTTCCCGAGAATCGGTGTCTGTACATGTACAAGATAACCAATGAAACAATACTTGTACCATATACACCATATACCAAGGAATAACATCTCATGACGAGATCCGGATATACCAATCCGTGTAACCATAGTGTCAAGAGAACATGAATATCTACACTAGATACAGTGAACATAGAGGATATCATAAATGAGAAACTATCAGAGAATGTACTCGCCTGAAGTCCAATGAACAGTCTCACAGATGTCTGACTCGGTGCCTCGAAGACCTAGATATGGAATACAACATCAATACAAGGTCCCGAAAAGAGAATAAGTTAAACTAGTCAACTTCTAGGTCAATAAGTCAATTCTAAGTCAAAAGTCAACTATGGTCAACTCTAAAGTCAACTAAAGTCAACTATGGTCAACTATGGTCAAACCAAGGTCAACTATCTATTTCTAGGTTGCACAAGTCTAGCACCAAAATCTTGGATCAAAATACTAAAATCTAAGTCATAGGAACCACAACCTAAAATATTAGGATACCGTATATTCGGATACGTGAATCCAAGGTAAACCTCACAATACCTATATATCAACAATAAAGTATAATAATATAGAATATTAATTACAACAATTAGGAACCATGGTTTTGAACCAATCTTGGTATCCACACAAAGTCACAAACTCGATACCCAACCCCGTATCTTGAGTATCCCACTTACCTTGGTTTCCACAAGGTAATGCTCAAGATACCTGGATATAGTATTACCCTTATACATAACTAATATTATACAATTAAGAATATAACAATACTAGTATTATATCTCACAATAAATACATATATATATACATATATATATATAAATATAATATAATATATAAACTATATACTAAAACTGCCTAACTGTCACTGAAAACAGTGTGGAAAAATACTGATTTTTCAGTAAACAGACCTTCAGTGACAGTTCAAACTGTCACTGAAACGTCGTCGCCATTGCTGCTGTGTAATTGCACTGCTGCCACCCTATTGGTGACAGTTCTCAACTGTCACTGAACCAACTGTCGCCGCTGCTGCTTAAATTTCCCGCCCGCCGCTGCTGTGCAATTAATGACAGAACTGTCATTAATAGCCGCTGTTAATGCTACAGCGGCTGCTGCTGCTGCTGCTGTTCGGAATTTAATGACAGAAACTGTCATTAAATGCCGCTGTCGCCAAAAGATAAATAATATATATAATCTGTATATATATTAATATATATATATATATAAATTAATTAAATAAATATATACTTCTATATATATATAATCCTACACATATATATAAATAAATACTAATAGCTATAATACACATCCTATGTACTAATGTACATATTTCAACATGGTTAAAAGTACACATACATATATATATTTAATAAAAATACATCCATTTATATATAAATAATCATATAATAATTATAATTAATATAATTACTTATTTAAATACATATAAATATTTTATAAAACATTTTCATATAATTTATATTACTAACATAATTTGCAACATATATAAATGCATGTAAAAGAAAGCTATATATATATTTATACCTTATATTAGTACTCATATAATACATAGATCTATGCTACAATAAATACCATAATAAATACATTAAAATAAATATGTAACATCTATATATATATACTTAATTATAATTCAAAAATTAAAGCACAAATAATTAGATCTACACATAAACACACACAAATGGAGAGTATCACACCGTATCCCACTAGATCTAGGATACGCATGCGACACGAGTCCAACACACAACCAATTGCACCCCGAAGGACACAAACAAGTCACAAATATTATTTATGAACAAATCAAAGTATCAAATGTAGATCTATGTGTCCGTATCAAAATACGACATGTACAAAGTCTCGTGTCGGAGGGAAAACCCCCAAAATAACACGTATCACCAAATTATTAGGATACGACCTACACGTACCCAATTGTGGACACGACACTAGCCTCAAACACATAAGCACATGCCCAATTGATCTATAGGATCAATTGACACATACAACAAAATGTCAATTCGGAATTCCCCCAAAATTGACACAAAAAGCACCATAACTTTTTCCATGGGTCTCCTATGAACACAAAACCAAGTCCTATGGATAGTACATACATATGGATTAATTTTCCATGATTAAATCTCATATTTAGAAGCTATTTTAAGGGGAAAAACTGAATTATACCTATTGGGAGATGGATTCCCAATGAAACCTCCAATTGAGATAAAATTGCTTCCAAATTGTAGATCCTTGATCCTCTTTGTAGATCCTTGCTTCCTCCTTCTAGATCCTTGCTTCTCAACTTTCTAATGGTGAATTGGAGAGAAATTGGAATGAATTTGGTAGAGAAATGGAATGGGAATGAAAGGAAATTGGTAGTGGGAAATTCTAGATCTAGATTTGGAATAAAAATGAGAGGAGAGAGAATTTCCCCTCCCCCCTCTTTAATAGGCCAGCCCCTACCCCTTCCTCAAGCAATTATGAAATGTCCAATATACCCCTGGGGCCTCTCATGAAGAAATAATTAAGGAAGGAAGCTTCTAGTCTAATGATTTAATTAATTTAATCTATCTTCTTAACAATGGGCTTTCTAAATGGGCCAAGTCTAACTAATTAATTTATGTTGGTTCATGGGTCCAAACTAAACTAGTTGGGTCCACTAATACAAGTCCAAAATAATTAAATAATATCTAACAATAATTAAATAATTCAACAAATAATTATTTATCATGCACAATATTTAATTAAATAGGAAAAGACTAAAATACCCTTTCCTAGAAAATATGGTAGTGACACTAGGTGAGTATGTTTTGGTGCACAGTTCATCGTAGACCCTGAATTTAGTGTCCAGATGAGTGAATATGAGTGAAGTTGCACACATTCATGTGTAATTATGTGCAGATGTAGTTGGGGTCTGATTTGGTATCATGTGCATACATGTCAAATAATAATAGATTGGTGTACAAGCAGTTGGGGTGGTCTGTCCAGTGTGGACTAATGAGGAAGTAAAGGGGGGACTCGAGTTCAGCAACAGATGCGGGATTATGGTTTAGTAAAGAGCAAGGGGCATGAAGGTGCTGTTGTAGGGTTGTGATACTCGGGTGAGGCAAGTAAGAGGGGTAAAGTATTGGACAGTTTAGCACATGAGTTGAAGGGAAGGTTGAAATGTTCAGTAGTTAGAGAAGTACCTTATGCACTGAATGGCATTATCGGACCAACAAGGTATTGTGCCTTCAGTTTATTGACAGAAACTCCTTACTATGGTCGAGTGCATGTAAGGTCTGTGCACTGCTATAAGAGACATTAATAGTAGCTAAAAGAGCAGATGCATTAGAAAGATTAGAGCAGTAACAGTATCAGCTTTAATATTAACATTAATTGCTGATAAGAAGTAATAGCAGCAACAACTTAGTTGCCCTGTGCAGTAATTGGCACTTATAGGGGAGGATTGGAGGAGTATTATGTTAAAGAGTAAATTAGTGTCTGAATTGATTCAGATAAGAGCTATATGTAGACATGAGGGTGTGTAGGAGGGTGCATGGAGCTAAGGGTAAGGCAAATGGAGCAATTTTAGCAAGGTAAGTACAGGTAGAGTGTTACCAAGTATCAGTTAGAAGTAAACATGGTGTCAATGGATGTGTGTAAGTATCTTAGTGCCAAGGAGTTAGTATAAGGTATGTATAGATGGTTTTTTATGTGTGACAGTGAAGTATCAATGGATGTGAGAAGGAGTTGGATACTAGAGTAGGTAGTTGAGTATCATCATTCGAGTGTTGGTACTTCAAGATACCAAGACATTGGATATAATTAAGGTATTAATAGGGACATATGTTAAAGTTCAGATATTGGTATAAGTATAGGTAAAGGAGTACATCTCCTAGTATCCAGTATGTAAGAGTAGGGATTATAAGTGTTGGATATTAGGTATCTCAAGATACCATATAGTAAGATATGTAGATAAACTTAGGTTATGAGTACCAAGGTAAGGAGGAGGGGGGTTTGATATTAGGAGTGTATCAAGATACGAGGTATGGGTAAGTTCAAGATATTGTTAGGATACTAGATATCTAGTATAGATTAAGGTTATAACTCCTATACTGAGGTTATACTAAATAATAAGTATGACTAGAATATATATAAGTGATATATAAGATATTTAGTATATTAGCTAGTATAACCAATACCTTTAAGATATGGACCTAAAAACCCAGGTATAGCCTAATATCAACTAGTATGGACTTGTAATCAACCTAGAAGCTAGGTATGACCCCATAATCAAGGTATTGACCTAGTTTGACTAGTGAGACCTAAAAATGGCCTAGAATTTTATATTAGTGCATTCTTTAACTCATTTCTCGTTTATTACACCATTTAACATAGTATTTCCTAAATATGATTGTGTGACATCAGCTTGGGCATCGTGAGACACATTTTGCTCTGGACCACAGGCGAGTACATCTCTTTGTTAGTTTTTATTTCATGACAGTGTATATATCGCATGTTCTAGAACTGTATACTTGATTCCAACATAGCAGTTACACGGAGGAGTACTATATGGATCCTGTCATGGGATGTTGTCCCCTACCATGTTCAGTAGGTACTCTTTCACATATATTTTATCGTGTGTATCGGGTATTGATTATCGTGTACTTCATGTTTATACACTGCTCATGTTCAGTGTGCCCATATTCTTGTTCGTAACGTGCCGTAATTTGATCCATAAGTATTGGTTGGGGACGGGGGAGTAGGAGCTAGTTATGTGATCAAGCCCAATTATATTCGTGTACACGTCGATTACATATCACACGTGTAATCGAATTACCATATTCTATTCGTGTTCAACTCAAACCGATCACATAATGAACATGTAATCTATGGCATATTAGTTAGTTTTATCTATTTTCATTTAAATTGTAGTTATTCACATTGCCTGTTCTTCATTCCAGTACATTACCTGTTCACTCTAGCTCATTCTATTTCTTATGGCTTGTTGTCCTGTATTCTTTTATATTATCTGTTATATATGCTCAATTATGTATTTGGAACTATTTTCAGAGGTATGTACTTCACTCCAATCCTAACAGTTTTTTTTTTCTAGATGATTGGATTGTGGGCCAGTATCCCACCTATTACGGGCCACATGACGGCATACCATTAGAGGATACTCTTTTAGAGCAGGAGGACCTAGTGCTAGATACTAAAGAAGCTTAAACTTATTATTTAGACTTGTATTAAACTTTTATTAAGACTTTTGGCATGTATATATTATTGTGTACTTGTGATTGTAGTTATGATTCCTATTTCATCTTTCTTATTCCATATCGTGCTTTATCTTCCATAGTTTGACCATGTGATTCAGTATTGTTTACCATTATTATATATCATATTGTTCCTCCATTTGGAGTTGAGATATCATTGACATGTATCTTATATATAGTGTGTGAGATGCTTAGATAGTATGGTTGACCTAGACAGCGTTCTGCTGCCGATGCTGCGACGGAGGCTGGGTGTTGCTTACTACTCGTGCCCTTATTCTGGGTGCGGGTCATGACATATTTTTAGTGGTGGCCCATGCAGGTCAAGAGTCGTGTCATGACCCGTACCCAAAAATTCGGGCATGAGTACGTGGTTAGGCCCCGCCTACGCCACAGAATTGGTAGTAGAATACTGTTTGGGTCATTTCTAACTATCTAACACCTCAATAATATAATATGGTACCTGTCAATCATCTCAACTCCAAACGGAGGAGCAATATGGTATTTTACATGAATAACTAATCACAATCACAAAATAAACTAAGAATAATGCACAAATGGAATAGCGAAGAAAAGAATAAGATACAATCCACAATCGAAAGAATAATACAAACTGTGAATCCACCAAAAGAATGGTCTAATACAATCCAAAACAAACATAACTAGACCTCCTCGGGCTCTACAACTAAGTCCTCCTGGTCAATACGAGTGTCCTCTATAGGTATGCCATCCTACGGCCTGTAGAATATGGGACACTGCGTTAGAAGCCAGTCATCTGGAAAAATATATCCAGTCAGGATTGGAGCGAAGTACATACCTCTGAAAGCAGTTTCAATAACATATAGAGTATATAAAACAGATAATAGAAATGAAATACAAGATCACTAAACATATACATGAATGAACAAGATATACAGGTAATGTACGAGAATATAGATCAACAATATGAATATTATAATATGATAAAATAACTGCAATCTAAACTAACTAATGTGCCTCAGATTACAAGTTTATTATGTGATCGGGTTGGGTGAACATGATCAGGTAAGACGATTACAAATGAGATATGTAACCAGAATGTACACGATGTAAAAATGGCTTTGATCACATAATCAACTCCTACTCTCCCACCCCCAACTAATACCGATGGATCCAATCACAACACGCTACGAACACAAAATATAACCATTGAACACGAGCAGTGGGTATACACGAATATCATAACCACCGAACACGAGCGGTGGGTGTACACGAATAAGCACACTGAACACGAGTAGTATGTGAACACGAAATATAATCAATGCCCAATATACACGATGAGATGCAATATATACGAGTACCCGCTGAACACAGTAGGGGATAACATCTCCTGACGGGATCCATATAGTACCAGTCCATGAAATCACTGTGTCGGGATCAAGTATACAATTCTAGAATATGCATATATACAATATTATGAATTAAAAACTATCAGAGAAATATACTCGCCTGAAGTCCTGAGCAAGGTGTGTCTCTCGATGCCTAAGCCGGTGTCTCACAACCTATATATGGTATATTGCATCAATACATGGTTCAAGAATAAAAATAAGTGAAGTTAATACAATTCTAGGTCGATACGCAATTTTTAAGTCAAACCAATAAAATTTAGGTTGCAAGAGTCTAATGCTAAGTCACTAAGTCGATATACTATGAAGTTATGCTATACTAGCTAAGCTAAGAAGCAACAAGCACTCAAAGAGCCATATCCTAAGATACGCAAGTTCATTTATATAAAAATAGTATTTTAGATATATATACAAGTCATTATACTTAATTCTATATTAAAACAAGGAATTTAGGATACCTTGGCCTTGCACCAATGCGTATCGCACCTATCTCGATACCCAAACTCAATACCTTGGGTATCGACTCAATACCTTGGTATCCCAAGGCAACTCAATACTAACATAACTAATACATAAATAACCAAGCTAAATACTAACTATATAACTACACTATAATATATATATATATAGGCTACCTACTAACACTAACATCCAATACAAGTATTTATATATATAACTAACTCTTAACAAAAGTATGCCTAGCTAACTATTTGCTAACGTATTTATATCTACACATATATATAGCTAACTATATCTAAACAAGTATCACTAGCTACCATAATACCTTAACTAACTAATGTGAGTACTACACACTAACATCTAACTAATCTAATAACAAAAACCCAACCCAAGCTAAAACCTCAAAACTGATACGAGGACTAAAACTAAACAGTGTAGATACCTTGATACTAAAACATCACAACTAAAACTGCATAGTTATTGTGCTGTAGAAACTGTTCAGTAAAATGAACCCAAAACCTCTTGATGCTGTACATCCCAACTATCACGACCCGCACCCGGTATAGGGGTACGAGAGCGTGGGTACGTCCAGCCTACGCCGCAGCATCGGCGGTAGAACGTTGTCTAGGTCTTGATGCTATCTAAACAATCTCACACGAGCATCCGATTCCATGAGGAGATACGGATACCACAATATAATATGAACAATATACTCAATCACAACTACATCACGATAAGATCTCGAAGAAACAAGTAAGATGCAACACAAGTCTAAAATAGAAATAGTCTAACTCATCAATATAATCCAAGTCTCAAACAAGTATGCCGGAGACAAATTCGGTACCAAAATAGACAATTAAGAAACTAACTAGATAACTAGTGATTCCGGTTAAACCTCCCGGAATCACAACTGAACTACCAAGTCCAAGACTGCAGCTACTCACCCTGTGGTCCATAAGTGTCAGATACCAGTCCACTAGGCATAGTCTGGAAAAATATTTTTTCAGTCAGGAAGGAGCAAAGTACATTTCAAATAACATTTCTATTTAATTGATAAGGGCTATAAAACAATAAACAGATAATGCTATATACTGAGAGAAGACAGTCAATAAATACAATGGCAAAATAAAGAGACAGGCAATATAAAGAGACAGGCAATATAGACAATATGAAACAGTCAATGCCTATATGAAACAAAGAGAATGAGGTACAATATCATATACGGTGATGTAGTATATGATCTAAAATAGGGAACTGTAACTATTCTAAGTGTTTGGAATATCAGTCTATCATGTGATCGGCTTAGGACAGGATCAGGCTGACTACATATGATTAGCTATGATTCATGTAAGGTCAGGCTAACCATTTGGTTAGCTATGATGCATGTAGAGGTCAGGCTAATCATACATAACAGCTATAAGGCATGTAATGGTCAGGCCGCACCCGACGTGAGATGTGGGGTGAGCTATGATGCATGTAGAGTTGGATATGATCATATAATCTACTAATATTTTCCCCGCCCTAACTAGTACAGTGGATCAATCATGACACGTCACGATACACGAGCAATATCCAATATATCAATGTTGTGTACAATATCAATACGATAATCAATGTAACATCTCATGATTTCATATCCAATCTATATACTAGTCCGTGTAGCACAGTGTCAAGAATCAGATGTAATATTTCTAGATACTGGAATTATAAATATTATCAAATAATTGGAAAAATTATCAGAGAATGTACTCGCCTTGGGTCCTTAGCTGGTAACACCAATGTCCTGTTCCAGAGTATCGCCTGGATGAACCAACAGTCCTATAGACAAATTATAAAATAATACAACATTTGCATCGGATGCTACACTAACACACAATCTAAATACACTGAATTCGAGACTACGCTAAGTATGATACTGGTCAACTAGGGTCATCTAGTAGATAGACACATAAAATATATTATACCTATTATTAACTAGCATTAATACTTACAATATATACATGCACCAAATTAAATACATATACAATATATATATATATATATATATATATATATATATATATATATATATATATATATATATATATATATATATATATATACCAATTAATAGTAAAATACTATATACTCGTATATAAGTATATATATATATATATATATATATATATATATATATATATATATATATATATATATATATATATATATATATATATATATATATATATATATATATATATATATATATATATATATATATATACAATACAATACAATGTATATATGCTACATATATATACATACCAAATACATACTAACATATATTATGAATACGTATGTACCAATATATATGTTGAATACACAAATACTAATAGGAATACACTATATGTTAATACATACACATATATATATGAATACATAAATACTAATACATGAATTTAATTTATATTAGTATACATTTTATTAAATACATATTATATGAAAATACCAATATACATACATACATACATACATATATATATATATATATATATATGTATGTATATATATATATATATATATATATATATATATATATATATATATATATATATATATATATATATATATATATATATATATATATATATATATATATATAAATACAATAATAATAATACATACATATATGTACATATATATATATGAATACAATAATAATAATACATACATATACGTATATATATATATATGAATACAATAATAATACATATATGTATATATATATGAATACAATAATAATAATACATACATATACGTATATATATATGAATACATATACTATTACATATGAATACAATAATACATTACATATAATTAATTTAACCAAAAGAAGGAGGGAAAGAGGGAGAGGGAGGCTCATCGGGGTCGTGACCGGAGTCGAAGGTGGAGCTGTGGGTGGCTCCGTGGTGTCGAGGCAGTGGGTGGAGGAAGCGCTAGGAGCTTGGTCGGAATGTGGAGCTCGTGGCAGCGCCCAGGACGGAAGTCGAGTGTAGGTGGTGGTGTAGAGTTGATGATGATGGTGGTGGTGGATGGATCGGCTGGCCGGAGTATCGAGGTGGGCTCGAACTCAGGCGAGGGAAGGATCGCGGGGAAGAAGGAGTGAGGGGACGGCCGGATCGGGGGATGTGGCCGGGGAAGAACTGCATTCAGGTGGGGAGTTGCAGGCGGTAGAGGCTCGCGCGGAGGGGATGCAGCGGCTCCGGCATTCAGTCGACGGAGAGTCGATGCACAACAGGAAGAGGAGCGGTGTCGAGAGTATGATTTCAGCGGATTCTGACTCGCCGGGAAGATGGAAGAGCAGGGTGGTCCAGTCGGCTCCGGTGTGGAGGGATGGACGGTTGATGGTGGCGGACTGAGGCTGATGCAGTAGTGGTGGGAGAAGGCTGGGCGGTCGGGCTGTGTGTGGTCGAGCGGGATGTCGGTTCAGGGGAGGAGGAGGAGACGAGGATGGTCGGAGAGCTGGAATGAGGAGCTGACCGGAGCTCGAGGAGGTGCTGCTCGAAGTCGAAGAGAGGGAGCTGGTGGAGCTGCGTATTGGAGGAGGCCGGCTGGGGAGGCTGGTCAGAGGGATGAGTGGTGGAGGTGGTTCTAATGGTGGTGATGGTAGTGGAGTCTCGTGAACTCAGGTCGGGCTGACGTGGGGAGCGGCCGGGGATGAGCTCGGGGTTGAGGAGGAGGCTGGGTGCAGGCCGGATGACCGGAGCTCGGCCGGGAAGAGATACAGTAGCTCGCCGGAGCTACAGGGCCGGTCGGGTGGGTTGAGTATAGGGTCTGGGTTGGGTTTTGGTGTTGGTAATGGCGGTGTGTTTTTGTGAAAAAAATAATATGGAGAGGGTGGGTTTTTGTATGCGGGAGGAGATGATGTGATGTAACACCCCATTCCGCTCAAGCGGACTGCCATTTCAAACGGCAATAGTGCATTGTTCCGACCCACTTTGCCTCAGAGGAGAAGCAAAGGATATCCAGACTTGTCCCTACAGGAATCGGCTTAGGCTTTCAGAGGCTCGCTTGACGTATCGCTCTACCGAGGCAAATCATCGCTAAGGTGGGTGGCTACGATGAACTTGTCTTTGCTTAGCCAGCACACATAAAATCTAGAATATTCCTGCTAGTCGCTAGGTGATTCACCCCCTGCATGCTAATAAATCCAACGCACCTAGCTAAGGGAATAATCCTAACTCATATTGCTTATGCTAGAACATGGAAATTGAAATACTGCTTGTATTCAGACCCTTGCATGCTAAATCCCTAACGGTTTTATCTCTCGGCTTACCTTCGGGCCCGAGCAAACGTGCTGCTTATGTTCCTTAGAAACGCATGCTTGTCTGCTTGTACATTGCCTTGACTCAATACTTGTAACACAAGTCAAGCCAATACCCTGTTATACGGGATATTGTTCAGAACGACTATGAGAATGGAAATCAGGCATTGCATCTTGTCTTGTACTATTGTTGCCTCAACAGCATGCTTCTTGTCTTGTACTCTTGTCTTGTACTCTCGTTGCCCCAACCAGGTAAATGGATAACTTACCCGAGATGCCGTTCGATCACGAACAACTTGTGCACAAGGTCGGTCTAGCGGGCAATGTTGGGGCACTGGCATCGACCCGGTCCGGGCGAGACCTATTGTTTTAGTCTCTTGTTCTTGGCAGAATAGTTTGCAGCACCTCTTGTACTTTCGTTGCACACCATTCTCGTTAAAGACTATACCGTCCATTATGGCATACGCCAGTGATTGCCTTGTATTTAGCTTGTTGCATGCTTGCTGGTAAAAGAAGTAAAAGATAACAAGTAATCCTCGCTTAGCGGCTTTCCGCGTGCGAGGCACTGTATCGCATCAAGAAACAACTAAATACCTGAACGATCTTGAATTAAATACTCGTGTTTGCCTATGCTATGCTCCTGAATGTTTATACTTGCCCATGCTCGAATTAACAATGTTTGCCTTGGACAGGAAAGGACAAATGGTAAGTTGGTAAGTCTCATCGTGTTTTCTCTCATGTTGCACGGAACTTATATTACGTGTTTGGATTTGTCGAGCGGGCGAGTAGCTTCCCCACCAATGCATTCAATGTACTGATAATCCATCAGTTTGTATACAGAGTGCGGGAGAACCTCGTTCGGTGCGGATGCCTCCTTCGTACGTGCTAAGGCCAGGAGTTCCCTCTGAAGCCATGCAACGGTGCATACGGAACAGAAGCACATATACAAGATATAATGTTAGAACATAGCCCGAACTCGTCTGAACATCGCCTGTACAATTATTCCACAGTTGTAGCCACTTGGCATACTTTTACTGTTTCAGAGAGAGAGGCTTGAGCGACTTGTAATCTCGGCTATACGCCGCCTGTAACACTTGTTTATATCAATAAAGAGTTGCTTTACTTCAAACTTGTGTTTCAATGCTTCTGCTATATTTGTCGACTCAGTGAATATGTTACCGATCGCCTATGCGTTCATGACTCCGCTGCACTCGGACAATCTGTGTGACTCTGTGGCTTAGAACTCTTACCGTCAGCCAATGAATCATGGCCTTGCACGGGCGCGTTTCACGCTCGTGCGGCATCATGCCCAGATGGGTCAAGCAATCGTTCCGCGGGAGCGCTGGCGAGGGTGATTCCCGTCTAGCAGGAACGGTCGATTTGCCTGCGGGAGATCGGGGTGTGACATAGTGGTATCAGAGCCTGGCTTCTACGCCCTTGGAATTCGATTCGATATCTCAGTTTTGAAAGCTCGTTCGTGGGTTATGTGCACGCTCTCTCTCAATGCCTCGATGGGATGTTCCAACAATAAGTCTAAATACTTTCAAAATACGTTTTGAATGATAAGCTTGCTTGTATGTTGCTGTGCTGCGAGTGGCCTTTGTGCCAACCTGTGCGAACCCTTGAGTCTATCGCAGTAGCTTGTCCGATTTCACTAACTCTAAGTTTGGTTGAATGCATCTATTCGAGGGACGCCTTGAACTAGTGCACCATCCAAGACTCAAGAAGGTGTGAAACTCGAGTGCTAAGACTTCGCTATCACTAAGCTGGTTGACGTGTTCACGCTAGAAGTGCACTTTGAAAGTGCGCACGATCCAGTCTAAGCGATATGCTGATTTCAACGCTTATGCAAGTGAATATCCAAATGAACAAGTATAATGACTTGTCTAGGATTGCCTCAACCCTAGATTACTGCTCGTCCTCAGTAAGTCTCGAGGACGAGACTTTTTCTGAGTTGGGTAGGATGTAACACCCCGTTCCGCTCAAGCGGACTGCCGTTTCAAACGGCAATAGTGCACTATTCCGACCCGCTTTGCCTCAGAGGAGAAGCAAAGGATATCCAGACTTGTCCCTACAGGAATCGACTTAGGCTTTCAGAGGCTCGCTTAACGTATCGCTCTACCGAGGCGAATCATCGCTAAGGTGGGTGGCTACGGTAAACTTGTCTTTGCTTAGCCAGCACACATAAAATCTAGAATATTCATGCTAGTCGCTAGGTGATTCACCCTCTGCATGCTAATAAATCCAACACACCTAGCTAAGGGAATAATCCCAACTCATATTGCTTATGCTAGAATATGGAAATTGAAATACTGCTTGTATTCAGACCCTCGCATGCTAAGTCCCTAACGGTTTTATCTCTCGGCTTACCTTCGGGCCCGAGCAAATGTGCTGCTTATGTTCCTTAGAAACGCATGCTTGTCAACTTGTACATTGCCTTGACTCAATACTTGTAACACAAGTCAAGCCAACACCCTGTTATACGGGATATTGTTCAGAACGACTATGAGAATGGAAATCAGGCATTGCATCTTGTCTTGTACTATTGTTGCCTCAACAGCATGCCTCTTGTCTTGCACTCTTGTCTTGTACTCTTGTCTTGTACTCTCGTTGCCCCAACTAGGTAAATGGATAACTTACCCGAGACGCCGTTCGATCACGGACAACTTGTGCACAAGGTCGATCTAGCGGGCGATGTTGGGGCACTGGCATCGACCCGGTCCGGGCGAGACCTATTGTTTTAGTCTCTTGTTCTTGGCGGAATGGTTTGCAGCGCCTCTTGTACTTTCGTTGTACACCATTCTCGTCAAAGACTATATCGTCCATTATGGCATACGCCAGTGATCGCCTTGTATTTAGCTTGTTGCATGCTTGCTGGTAAAAGAAGTAAAAGATAACAAGTAATCCTCGCTTAGCGGCTTTCCGCGTGCGAGGCACTGTATCGCATCAAAAAACAACTAAACACCTGAACGATCTTGAAATAAATACTCGTGTTTGCCAATGCTATGCTCCTGAATGTTTATACTTGACCATGCTCGAATTAACAATGTTTGCCTTTGGACAGGGAAGGACAAATGGTAAGTTGGTAAGTCTCGCCGTATTTCCTCTCATGTTGTACGGTGCACTGCCCGACACGTTAGGTTATTCAATATTTGCACGAAACTGATCCTAAGGCAACTAGAAAGACAACTTAATAGTTGGTGCACGAAACTTATATTACGTGTTTGGATTTGTCAAGCGGGCGAGTAGCTTCCCCACCAGTGCATTCAATGTACTGATAATCCATCAGTTTGTATACAGGGTACGGAAGAACCTCGTTCGGTATGGATGCCTCCTTCGTATGTGCTAAGGCCAGGAGTTCCCTCTGAAGCCTTGCAATGGTGCGTCCGAAACAGAAGCACATATACAAGACATAATGTTGGAACATAGCCCAAACTCGCCTGAACATCGCCTGTACAATCATTCCACAGTTGTAGCCACTTTGCACGCTTTTACTGTTTCAGAGAGAGAGGCTTGAGCGACTTGTAATCTCGGCTATATGCCGTCTGTAACACTTGTTTATATCAATAAAGAGTTGGTTTACTTCAAACTTGTGTTTCAATGCTTCCGCTATATTTGTCGACTCAGTGAACATGTTACCGATCGCCTATGCGTTCATGACTCCGCTGCACTCGGACAATCTGTGTGACTCTGTGGCTTAGAACTCTTACCGTCAGCTAATGAATCACGGCCTTGCACGGGCGCGGTTCACGCTCGTGCGGCATCACGCCCGGATGGGTCAAGCGATCGTTCCGCGGGAGCACTGACGAGGGTGATTCCCGCCTAGCGGGAATGGCCGATTTGCCTGCGGGAGATCAGGGCGTGACATAGTGGTATCAGAGCCTGGCTTCTACGCCATTGGAATTTGATTCGATATCTCAGTTTCGAAAGCTCGTTCGTGGGTTATGTGCACGCTCTCTCTCAATGCCTCGATGGAATGTTCCAACAATAAGTCTAAATACTTTCAAAATACGTTTTGAATGATATGCTTGCTTGTATGTTGCTTTGCTGCGAGTGGCCTTTGTGCCAACCTGTACGAACCCTTGAGTGTATCGCAGTAGCTTGTCCGATTTCACTAACTCTAAGTTTGGTTGAATGCATATATTCGAGGGACGCCTTGAACTAGTGCACCATCCAAGACTCAAGAAGGTGTGAAACTCGAGTGCTAAGACTTCGCTATCACTAAGCTGGTTGACGTGTTCACGCTAGAAGTGCACTTTGAAAGTGCGCACGATCCAGTCTAAGCGATATGCTGATTTCAACGCTTATGCAAGTAAATATCCAAATGAACAAGTACAACGACTTGTCTAGGATTGCCTCAACCCTACATTATTGCTCGTCCTCAGTAAGTCTAGAGGACGAGACTTTTTCTGAGTTGGGTAGGATGTAACATCCCGTTCCGCTCAAGCGGACTGCCGTTTCAAACGGCAATAGTGCACTATTCTGACCCGCTTTGCCTCAGAGGAGAAGCAAAGGATATCCAGACTTGTCCCTACAGGAATCGGCTTAGGCTTTCAGAGGCTCGCTTGACGTATCGCTCTACCGAGGTAAATCATCGCTAAGATGGGTGGCTACGGTAAACTTGTCTTTGCTTAGCCAGCACACATAAAATCTGGAATATTCATGCTAGTCGCTAGGTGATTCACAACCTGTATGCTAATAAATCCAACGCACCTAGCTAAGGGAATAATCCCAACTCATATTGTTTATGCTAGAATATGAAAATTAAAATACTGCTTGTATTCAGACCCTCGCATGCTAAGTCCCTAACGGTTTTATCTCTCGGCTTACCTTCGGGCCCGAGCAAACATGCTGCTTATGTTCCTTAGAAACGCATGCTTGTCAACTTGTACATTGCCTTGACTCAATACTTGTAACACAAGTCAAGCCAACACCCTGTTATACGAGATATTGTTCAGAACGACTATGAGAATAGAAATCAGGCATTGCATCTTGTCTTGTACTATTGTTGCCTCAACAACATGCCTCTTGTCTTGTACTCTTGTCTTGTACTCTTATCTTGTACTCTCGTTGCCCTAACCGGGTAAAAGGATAACTTACCCGAGACGCCGTTCGATCACGGACAACTTGTGCACAAGGTCGATCTAGCGGGCGATGTTGGGGCACTGGCATCGACCTGGTCTGGGCGAGACCTATTATTTTATTCTCTTGTTCTTGGCGGAATGGTTTGCAGTGCCTTTTGTACTTTCGTTTCACACCATTCTCGTCAAAGACTATATCGTCCATTATGGCATACACCAGTGATCGCCTTGTATTTAGCTTGTTGCATGCTTGCTGGTAAAAGAAGTAAAAGATAACAAGTAATCCCCGCTTAGCGGCTTTCCGCGTGCGAGGCACTGTATCGCATCAAGAAACAACTAAACACCTGAACGATCTTGAAATAAATACTCGTGTTTGCCTATGCTATGCTCCTGAATGTTTATACTTGCCCATGCTCGAATTAACAATGTTTGCCTTGGACAGGGAAGGACAAATGGTAAGTTGGTAAGTCTCGCCGTGTTTCCTCTCATGTTGCACGGTGCACTGCCCGACACGTTAGGTTATTCAATATTTGCACGAAACGGATCCTAAGGTGTCACGCCCCAGTCCCAAATACGTAGGACTAGGAACACATAAGCATGCCAGCCGCATGGATATGGCAACTCCAATATATGGAAACCCACAATCCATACGTACGCTGTAATATGAATATAAACTCACATGTGGTATATATAATGTCACAAGTCACAGATATGTTAATCTCATCCACACAACAAGTCATAGAAGAGAAATACTAAACTAGAATAAGGAGTCTGAAATATCTAAAATAATAGTCGGGTGGAGACAAATCCACTACCAAAGTCTATAACCAAAACTAAAATGAGAGAGGAGTATAAAATCTCCAATATAAAATAATGTGAAGACAAAAGTGTATCAGCTAAAAGAATCCATCGCTAGATAATCAACGATGCTCAGAAGGTAAGACCTCCTCGGCAGAAAGGAATGCGTCAGGTCCAGGCCCGTACTCCTGCAAATACTCAAGAGCAGATACACCTGGCAGAGGACCAGGTCCTCAGAGGGACGTAACAAGATACAGAAAATACGAGCCAACTTGAATACAGTAAACATGCATATAATTTGAAAATAAATAAGTACGCTATACAAGACAATCTATATGAATGCAAGTGAGGACAACTTTTCGACGTATGGGCAAGGGTAGTCTACTCGATCTAAGCCTCACAACTCATGCACTGGTCCATGAACATCATCAGCCGGCATACCTCGGGGGTAGCGACCCTCGGACTCCATCAATCGACATACCTCGGGGGTAGCGGCCATCGGACACAACCCACCATAGTGCGTGCTAGTGACTACGGTGTTACCAGAGTGGTTAAAAGCCCATACGCCTAATAATTGTCCTCTATGATACTAAGTGTCAAGTGTGTGTCAACATATCTAATATATAGTAATGACTGAAAGAAAACTACACATGCAAGACTAAACAGAAATGTACTAAATATAAAGAAATATAAATAGCATGTAAAGGTACTGTAACAATTTGGCAAGGTATCTTGCCTAGCAAGAGAGCTGCAAAATGTAGTGTCCCAATGTCAACACCAAGAGTCAGAAGCTACGGCCTCAGAATGAACGTCTCCGGATGCTGAAATAAATATCACCAACGTTCCCAGAATAAGCAAAATAGCTAAAAAGCACTTCCCTTTCGTCCAATTTGGACACAGGGGCAAAACGGTAATTTCGGATAAAAGTGGGGTCCACATGTGGCCCACTTTGCACCGAAAAGCGTGCCAAGGGTAACAGTCTCTAAATAGGACAAACTATAGGTCAAACAACTCTAAATGTCAGTACGAACCCAACGGTATGTCCAAATGTGAATTCTGATGGGCCGAACTCAATTTTGTTTAAAAAGTCAACTGTGGGGCCCGCCAATTGGCGATTTGGTCAACCGTCTCAGAATTGCGTGAAAATTGGGTCACAGGACCAGCGCGTTACCACGAGTCCAGTGGCGCAAGTTTCGTCACAATCTGACAAGCGAGCACAAAATACGCGCGAGTTCCACAAAAGTTACGATACGGTATGTGTCCGCGGATACGGCCTGATTCCGGCGCGCACACGCGTCCGAATCAGTCTCCACAAACTTTCACGTGTCCGGTTACGCTGCATGCACCGCTCGGTACACTTGGTACACGGCGGGGCGGTCCCATTTGGCGGGGCGTGCTCCGTTTTCCAACTTTTGAAAATCTGGAAAAAGTGGGTGTGCACAGTTTTGTGACGAATTTAACTATGTCCACAGCAACTAATAGCATAGGGTTATTTAACAGAAAATAAACTAGGTCAGGTATTCTACAGGTATCAAAAAGAATCACCGAATTCGGATCTCTATGGTGGGAGATACGAACTCGGCAATATGGGTGGTCATTCTGGAATTCTGCGATTCCAGAATTGGGTCTGTCCGTCCACTTTGGACGCTATTTTTTACCTAGGGGCACCCATTTTCCAAGGTTGGTTATAAAACTAATATTGGAGAGGGTTAAGGGATGATCATACCTATGAAAACGGAACAGCGTTTGGTTGAGCGAGTCGACGGTAAATTACTCCGAAGCGAAGGTGCTTCGAGTGGGATTCTGCAGGATGCGAGGTCGGCGTCGTCGGGATGGTTGGATGGCTTGGTGGGGCTTCTCTGGCTGCGATGACGGCTCTAGATGGGAAGAGGAGGTCTGGAGATTAGGTTAGGGTTTTTGAACTATAATATATATATATATATATATAATAATAAGGAGAGAGAGGCGGAAGAGTTTGCGGCAAAGGGGGGTCGGGTATGGTTGGATCTTTAGAATTTGCTAAGTTGCTGCCTGGTTTAAGGGGCGGGTCCACGTGGGAGCAGCCGCTGGATGGGGTCTGTAGCAAACAAGTTACTGAAGGAATGGGAATCTTAGCAAATTGCTAAGGGAATGTAGTAATATAGTATTGCTTTGTATTATTATTATTATTATTATTAAACTTAGTAACTTCTTATTTAATACTTTAACAATACTTCTTTTACTATCTTTTCTTTTCTTTTCTTTTTCTATTAATATATATGCATATATATATATTTGTATATATATATAATATATATACTCATAGAAAAATTCATAGATTAGAAAAATGCACACCATTAGGCTAGCAACTGCTTAAGGGGTCTCCTACATGGAATAAATTCCGAAAAATTTCTAATGGTCCCATAAATCCTCTAAGTGCCCGAACACCTAAAATAAAAATTATTAAAAATCTATTTCTCCTATTTAGCACATAATTACCATAATTAAATTATTAATTAATAAAAAAATAATAAATACAAATTTTTTTTTTAAATAGGGGTTTTACATTCTACCCAACTTACAAAAATTTCGTCCTCGAAATTGACATTAACCCATATTCATAATGATAACTATAACTATTACACTACATTGGTATCTAGTAGGACTCCTAAAATCATAGTTTGTCATTCTAACACTTTCTCATCTATTGTCCATCCACTATTTTATCATCCTCTAACTCGTCTACCCTACCCAACTTACAAAATTTCTACTAGTGGTCACCTTCTTTGAAGCTATTGTCTAGATTGTAAGACAATTATATTTATTGGGTCAAGAATCTTGGGATACCTGTCTAGAATCTCATAACTATGACTTTTCCCATAACCGTCAAGTATCATAGTCTAATACTGCCACGCCACCTGGCCAGTATGGCTGCAAGTAATTCGACTACTCTACCATAATCGTCTGGCGGCAACTGTCGCTACCTTGCCAGCGATTTGTCATAGTCATCAATTCGTAACAAGTGCCTTCAACTCTTTCCTAGGCATAGTCTAAGTTTTAGGGAACACTTAAGGTCTTGACTAACTATTAGGGGTAGGATCTATCTCAAATGATCTAACAATTTCTACTAGGCTACATGGTGCTACTTAAGGGTTAAACTACTAAAGAATACAGATATTGCTATAGTGCATATATATATTAAGAACTCATCCTTAGTTATCAAGCATTACTAACACATTTATGTTTAACTAACAAAATAGGGGTGAGGTTGATATCAAATAATTCATAATGGCACGAAATATATGACTATGATAGGAAGAGTTACGCACGAGATAAGGAATGAATATAAAAGGAGGAGATGAGTCACCCAAGAGGGCGAGATAAGGATAGGGGAAGAATACTACTACTACTACTCACGTCATCCATTGGCATCGCGTGTATGCCATCTGGATAGAATAGAAATATATCCTTATAACTGCTAAACTACCATATATATAATTTTATATCTATTTGTGCATCTAAGATATTGTGTCACAATGGGGTTATGAGTATGCAAAGTCAATTATAACTAAAAGGTCGTACCTGTATCTACGGCTTCCTGTGTCTACTCTTCCATACTTGTCATAATGAGTGCTTGGCCTTGTCCTTGGTTATTCAACTGGGGTCTAGTCCCCTCCATTTGTGCAGACTGTAGAAGCAGTGGTGGGTCCCTTTGGTCTTCTATACTTGAGGGTGTATGCGGTGTTCCTGATTCTAATGCTATAGGTCTCTGGTTCTGTTTAGGACATTCTTGGGCTTGATGGTGACTCGATCCACATATCATGCACAACCCCAATCGACGATGACAGTCTCTTAGAATATGACCTGTCCTTCCACAATAGTGACAAGTACGGAGCTCCTTGGTTGGATATGGTACAGCACTATCTGATTGCTGGCGTGTCAAAGGGTGTCGAATGGGTCCTCCTTGCTGTATCCTTACTGGTCCTTGGTGACTTCTCTGTTGAATTTCGTTTCCCTTGCTGATGGCCTCCTGGATCCTGGCCTCTGTCAATAGCTCGGCATAAGAGATCCGGGACTGGAAGCTAGTGTAGTGCTGGAGCTCCTGAGTCAGCCCGCGGTGAAACCTCTTAGCCTTCTCCAAGTCATTAGGTATTAGGACTGTGCCATACTTACTGAGACGGCTAAATTCTGCGTCATACTCATCAACTGTCTTGTCCCCTTGCTCTAGATGGAGGAACTGATCGTACAATACGTCCCTTACAGTATCCGGAAAGTACTTTCTCTCAAAGCATTCCAAGAATTGTTCCCAAGTCTGGCGCGTACCCAGCTGGCGCTCCATTGATTTCCACCAGTGATGCGCGTTGCCTTCTAGCTGAGTCCTCACGCCTATCATCCATAGGTCAGTAGGTAGTTGTGATGCCTCTAACAACTTCTTGGTATTGGCAATCCAGTTCGTGGTCTCCTCTGGACTCTCATTGCCCTTATATGGCTTAGGGCCCATCTGCACAAAGTCCTTGACTGAACCGACCCGAGCTTGTGGTACTGAAGCTAGTGCCTGGGTTGGTACAAGGGCTAGTGCAGCCATTCTCTGAAGTGCGGCCAAAAATTCTTGCCTCTGCTCGGCTGCCTGCTGCCTCTGCTCGGCTGCCTGCTGCCTCTGTTCCTGTATCATCATCTGAAAGAATTGGAACATCTGCGCTTGGCCATCTTGCAGTGCTAGTGGAGCTGGAAAAGTCCCATTAGGTATCATGGAAGGAGTTGATGGAATTTGATTGTTAGTCAGTCCATTCGGTCCGGGAAGAAGAGGTGTCGTTGAGGTCACTCCTAGTGATTGGTCGTCGTCCCCTGGAGACGTGTTGTCCCCGGTGGAGGCATGCCCGTTATTCAAATTCATCTCTCTGCAAGAGATGGACGAAGAATTAAAAAGAGTACATGAATCAAGCAGGATGCAAGAACTTAAGTAGGACATATTGGAAGGAAGGTAAGTTATAGTCAAGTGTGGATGAGATCTAAAATTCTAATCCTAGGCGCAGGCCCGCTCGGTACAGTTACGTAACCGAAACGGCTAACTCGACCTGCATGGGCCACCACAAAAATATGTCACGCCCCAGTCCCAAATACGTAGGACTAGGAACACGTAAGCATGCCAGCCGCATGGATATGGCAACTCCAATATATGGAAATCCATAATCCATACGTACGCTGTAATATGAATATAAACTCACATGTGGTATATATAATGTCACAAGTCACAGATATGTTAATCTCATCCACACAACAAGTCATAGAAAAGAAATACTAAACTAGAATAAGGAGTCTGAAATATCTAAAATAATAGTCGGGTGGAGACAAATCCACTACCAAAGACTATAACCAAAACTAAAATGAGAGAGGAGTATAAAATCTCCAATATAAAATAATGTGAAAACAAAAGTGTATCAGCTAAAAGAATCCATCGCTAGATAATCAACGATGCTCAGAAGGTAAGACCTCCTCGGCAGAAAGGAATGCGTCAGGTCCAGGCCCGTACTCCTGCAAATACTCAAGAGCAGATACACCTAGCAGAGGACCAGGTCCTCGGAGGGACGTAACAAGATACAGAAAATACGAGCCAACTTGAATACAGTAAACATGCATATAATTTGAAAATAAATAAGTACGCTGTACAAGATAATCTATATGAATGCAAGTGAGGACAACTTTTCGACGTATGGGTAAGGGTAGTCTACTCGATCTAAGCCTCACAACTCATGCACTGGTCCATGAACATCATCAGCCGGCATACCTCGGGGGTAGCGACCCTCGGACTCCATCAATCGACATACCTCGGGGGTAGCGACCATCGGACACGACCCACCATAGTGCGTGCTAGTGACTACGGTGTTACCAGAGTGGTTAAAAGCCCATACGCCTAATAATTGTCCTCTATGATACTAAGTGTCAAGTGTGTGTCAACATATCTAATATATAGTAATGACTGAAAGAAAACTACACATGCAAGACTAAACAGAAATGCACTAAATATAAAGAAATATAAATAGCATGTAAAAGTACTATAATAATTTGGCAAGGTATCTTGCCTGGCAAGAGAGCTGCAAAATGTAGTGTCCCAATGTCAACACCAAGAGTCAGAAGCTACGGCCTCAGAATGAACGTCTCCGGATGCTGAAATAAACATCACCAACATTCCCAGAATAAGAAAAATAGCTAAAAAGTACTTCCCTTTCGTCCAATTTGGACACAGGAGCAAAACGGTAATTTTGGGTAAAAGTGGGGTCCACATATGGCCTACTTTACACCGAAAAGCGTGCCAAGGGTAACAGTCTCTAAATGGGACAAACTATAGGTCAAACAACTCTAAATGTCAATACGAACCCAACGGTATGTCCAAATGTGGATTCCGATGGGCCGAACTCAATTTTGTCCAAAAAGTCAACTGTGGGGCCCGCCAATTGGCGATTTGGTCAACCGTCTCAGAATTGTGTGAAAATTGGGTCACAGGACCAGCGCGTTACCACGAGTCCAGTGGCGCAAGTTTCGTCGCAATCTGACAAGCGTGCACAAAATACGCGCGAGTTCCACAAAAGTTGCGACACGGTGTGTGTCCGCGGATACGGCCTGATTTCGGCGCGCACACGCGTCCGAATTAGTCACCACAAACTTTTACGTGTCCGGTTACGCTGTATGCACCGCTCGGTACACTTGGTACACGGCAGGGCGGTCCCGTTTGGCGGGACGCGCTCCATTTTCCAACTTTTGGAAATCTGGAAAAAGTGGGTATGCGCAGTTTTGTGACGAATTTAACTATGTCCACAACAACTAATAGCATAGGGTTATTTAACAGAAATAAATTAGGTCAGGTATTCTACATGTATCAAAAAGAATCACCAAATTCGGATCTCTGTGGTGGAAGATACGAACTCGGCAATATGGGTGGTCATTCTGGAATTCTGCGATTCCAGAATTGGGTCTGTCCGTCCACTTTGGACGCAGTTTTTCACCTAGGGGCACCCATTTTCCGAGGTTGGCTATAAAACAAATATTGGAGAGGGTTAAGGGATGATCATACCTATGAAAACGGAACAGCGTTTGGTTGAGCGAGTCGACGGAAAATCACTCCGAAGCGAAGGTGCTTCGAGTGGGATTCTGCAGGATGCGAGGTCGGCGTCGTCGGGATGGTTGGATGGCTTGGTGGGGCTTCTCTGGCTGCGGTGATGGCTCTAGATGGGAAGAGGAGGTCTGGAGATTAGGTTAGAATTTTTGAACTATAATATATATATATATATAATAATAAGGAGAGAGAGGCGGAAGAGTTTGCGGCAAAGGGGGGTCGGGTATGGTTGGATCTTTAGAATTTGCTAAGTTGTTGCCTGGTTTAAGGGGCGGGTCCACGTGGGAGCAGCCGCTGGATGGGGTCTGTAGCAAACAAGTTACTGAAGGAATGGGAATCTTAGCAAATTGCTAAGGGAATGTAGTAATATAGTATTGCTTTGTATTATTATTATTATTATTAAACTTAGTAACTTCTTATTTAATACTTTAATAATACTTCTTTTACTTTCTTTTATTTTCCTTTCTTTTTCTATTAATATATATGCATATATATATATTTGTATATATATATAATATATATACTCATAGAAAAATTCATAGATTAGAAAAATACACACCATTAGGCTAGCAACTGCTTAAGGGGTCTCCTACATGGAATAAATTCCGAAAAATTTCTAATGGTCCCATAAATCCTCTAAGTGCCCGAACACCTAAAATAAAAATTATTAAAAATCTATTTCTCCTATTTAGCACATAATTACCATAATTAAATTGTTAATTAATAAAAAAATAATAAATACATTTTTTTTTTAAATAGGGGTTTTACATAAGGCAACTAGAAAGACAACTTAATAGTTGGTGCACGGAACTTATATTACGTGTTTGGATTTGTCGAGCGGGCGAGAAGCTTCCCCACCAGTGCATTCAATGTACTGATAATCCATCAGTTTGTATACAGGGTGCGGGAGAACCTCGTTCGGTGCGGATGCCTCCTTCGTACGTGCTAAGGCCAGGAGTTCCCTCTGAAGCCTTGCAACGGTGCATCCGGAACAGAAGCACATATACAAGACATAATATTGGAACATAGCCCAAACTCGCCTGAACATCGCCTGTACAATCATTCCACAGTTGTAGCCACTTTGCACGCTTTTACTGTTTCAGAGAGAGAGGCTTGAGCGACTTGTAATCTCGGCTATACGCCGCCTGTAACACTTGTTTATATCAATAAAGAGTTGCTTTACTTCAAACTTGTGTTTCAATGCTTCCGCTATATTTGTCGACTCAGTGAACCTGTTTCCGATCGCCTATGCGTTCATGACTCCGCTGCACTCGGACAATCTGTGCGACTCTGTGGCTTAGAACTTTTACCGTCAGCCAATAAATCACGGCCTTGCACGGGCGCGGTTCACGCTCATGCGGCATCACGCCCAGATGGGTCAAACGATCGTTCCGCGGGAGCGCTGGCGAGGGTGATTCCCGCCTAGCGGGAACGGCCGATTTGCCTGCGGAAGATCAGGGCGTGACATGTAACCCCCTTGGAATTAGGGCCAGCCAAACCTAGGGATGAGGTTGCTTTGGGAAAAGGGGTTGAGGGAATATATAAGGGGGTTGTGTGGTGGGGATGGCTCCATTTTAAATGGATGGCCATGATTCAACATGGATAAAATTCAACAAAAAGGAGGAGAGAGGGGTTTTGGTTGACTAGTCAAAGAAGGGGGATTGTTTTCTTTATTTGGGTTAAACCAATAGGATGGTGACACATCATTGTAATTTTACAATTAAGTCTCCAACAATTGGAAAATTGCACAGAAGTGGATTTCTGGATTTAATTAATTAAAATTAGATACAATTGGCGTTCAAAAATTAATTAGGAGTACATGGGGCCAAAATTATGTTGGGACACAAATATCATTAGTGAAGAAGACTCATAACAGAATATTACCCTAATTTGGGTTGCACGAAAAATGGGTCGAGATTGCCTCCAATTTCGATTGGAACGCATAACGATACAAAGTTGGAATTTATTTAGAAATTAAATAAACATCCACGATAAATATTGTGCGGCTAAAATAAATCACAAGAGAGCATAATTATGAGTTACAAAAAGGTCAGAATGGAAAGTGGGCACGTCTAGGGCAAGGTTGTGAAATTTGTTGGAAGGCAAAAGCTAGGGTAGCGCTCCAAATACCGAAGCAACGGTAAGGCGCGATAATTAAACAAAATTACGGCAATTAATTATAATTAAATATTATACAATCATTTACACATTAATTATGAAAATACGAAAATACCCCTAATCCGAAACGTGGGGGTGATAAGTCTACCCTTCTTAAAAGAATTTTGTCCTCGAAATTTAAGATCCTCTATTGTAGTATTTATTCATTATACTACCTTCCATCAAAATTTTAAATCTACATAATCAATCCACATTGTCATTTCAATATTTTTCAAAATTCCGTAATTATTGTATTCCTAAAAATCTGCAAATTTAATCATCGAATTCTATTCGTATCAGAATCTCCTCAGAATCTGATGTTAGTAATTAAAACCCAAAATTTGATATCTAATCCTCTAATTTAATCCAAACAATGCACATTTTTATAAATTAAGAATTTCCATCTAAAAATACTAATCCATGAATCCAATAAAATTTAAAAATCTCGTCCAAAAAGTTTGTGTTTAAACACTAACCCATTTATCATCTTACTCCTCAATTTTGAGCAAATCACTAGATACAAATTTTTACTATCCAATCCTTTAATTGAAGTCCAGTCAATGCATGTTTATAGAATTCAAATCCTCATCCCAAAATTTAAAATCGAACACTAATCCGTTAGTGATCTAAATCCTCAATTTCTTTTTTCACATAATACTCAAATAATATAATACTCGCAAAATCCTCAATTGAAATTTTCAAATAATCTATATCTTGCGATCAAATAAATACAATAATTATCTTCTTAATTTTCTTAAAATTTAATGATAAATTCAATCATTTCATAATCTTTATAAAATTAACGTTTTAACAAGATCGCCAAACCTGTCATATCAAGTTCTCAACTCTTTGTTTAATTTATCCTCGAATTTTAAGGCGCATTGTCTCTTTCTGTCAAACCACATCCTCTTCAATGATTCTTTACTTACAGTCAATCCTCAACAATCAAAGTCTAAGAGAATCCTACCTACAGTCATACAACACACAATACAAAACATATTCTAGATAAATATGCAATCCAGATGAAACATGCATGGTCATAGTCACTTTTGTCGTGGTATTAAGGTCTCTGTCGGGGTGTACTACTAGCTATATTCTAGCAAGAAAATCACGAATACAACTAAGGTACTAAGGAATCAATCAATCAATCAATCAATAGACGGAAAAGGAACAAAAGGAAGAACAGAACATAGTCTTCTAACCCATGACTTTGATATCTTCATCCTCTAATATACATTTAACTCTGGCACATTCACTAACTAATTGCTATCCTTGTACACTGGTACCTATATCAACTAATCATTAGTCCACAACATCCATGAATACATCTATATTGTACACACCTGTCTATTAATACCAAAATCTGATACCAAGGACCTCTAGTACAATCATAGGTCAATGATGCATTCAAGGTTTGATACTCCTATCCCTTTAGGTATCTCTGTTCTACTACAAGTACACCCACTGCTAGTTCTCTTTCCTACTACAATTGTTCATACTAGTTGTTCTTATCTATCAAGTGCACACTAAGTGCAATACAGCACACTAAGTACTACTCCTTCTAGATGGATACCCAAGTCTGTTTGTAGTACCATCTCGATCATGCCCAAGTCAACAGATCCTTACGTATGCACTTCATCCACTCATATACTAATATATATTTCTTACCCACCGAAAAAAATTAATCCTCAAAATAAGATCATCAAAGTTTAACTCCTTGAACAATTTAAAATAAAATGCATATACTTCCTCAAAAGTCAAATACTCAATATCGAGAGGACCTCTTCCACCGCAGTAGCAGCAGTTTGCCCAGCATCAGCAGCAGAGAGGAGCGTAGCGATAGGGGAAAGTTTTTGCCTTGACTGTCAAGGAGGAAGAGCCGATTGGTGATGTCATCTCAGGTTCAGTTTATCTTGACTCCTTTCCAGCTCATGTTTTGTTCGATTCTGGTGCTTCTCATAGCTTTGTATCTGTATCTTTTACTTTGAGGCATCATCTTGAGTCTGAATCGTTGGCGAGGACTTGCAAGATCACGACTGGGGGTGGCATTATCCTGGTCAGTAATATTTGCAACAACCAGAGAGTTTATTTAGGAGGCTGTGAGTTGAGCGTATGTTTACTTGTAATGCCACTTTCGAGTTATGATATAGTACTCGGGATGGATTGGTTGAGTAGACATCACACTAGTATCGATTGTCATGGAGGAAAAGTTTTATTTCAGATGCCAGGAGAGCCGAAGTTTGAGTTCGTCCGAGGAGCACATCAGAGCGAAGGCAATTTCTGTGAAGCTTTGGTAGAAGAGCAGGAGCCACCACATCCGTTGATTGCATAGTTCTTGGATGTCTTTCTAGAGGTATTGCTGGGGTTGCCGCCGGACAGAGATGTGGAATTCTCTATAGATTTAGTACCAGGCGCAGAGCTGATCTCTCAGTACGTCTATAGAGTAAATAATAGTGAACTGGAGGAGTTGAAGAAGCATGTGGATGAGTTGCAAGACAAGGGCTTTATCCATTCCAGTTCATCACCATGGGGTGCTCCTATACATTTTGTACCAAAGAATGATGGGTCGGTACGTATGTGTATCGACTACAGGGCACTTAATAACCTCACTATCAAGAACAAATATCCGTTGTCGCGGATAGATGACTTGTTTGACCAGTTGAGCAGAGCGAAGGTATTCTCCAAGATAGAGTTAAGGTCAGGGTACCACCAGGTGAAAGTGAAGAGGGAAGACATCCCGAAGACAGCTTTCAGGACTCGCTTTGGGAAGTTCGAGTTCTTGGTAATGCCATTTGGGTTGACCAATGCCCCGACAGTGTTCATGAACCTGATGAACAAGGTAATTCATCAGTACCTGGACCAGTTTGTTATAGTCTTCATTGATGATATTCTGATATTTTCGAAGACCCCAGAGGAGCATGAGCAGCACTTGAGGATTGTTTTAGAGACCCTCAGGAAGGAGAAGCTGTATGGCAAGTTACTGAAGTACGAATTCTTCCTTGATATGGTTGAATTCCTTGGGCATGTTATTACATGAGATGGAATCTCGGTGGACCCGAAGAAGATCTCAGCAGTTGAGTCATAGTCTACCCTGAGTTTAGTAGAAGAGATTAGGAGCTTCCTTAGATTAGTAGGCTACTACCGGAGGATTGTTCAGGACTTTTGCAGACTTACAGAGCCAATGACTAAGCTGACCAGAAAGGACGTAGAATTTGTCTGGACTGAGGATTGTCAGTCAGCATTTGAGGAGCTGAAGATGAGGCTGACTACAGCTCCCATCTTGACACTACCATCAGGAGCAGGAGGATTTTTTATTTACAGTGATGCATTAGGGAAGGGTTTGGGTTGTGTGTTACAGCAGCACGGGAAGGTGATTGCCTATATTTCCAAGCAATTGCGTCCATATGAGAAGAACTACCCTACCCATGATTTGGAGTTGGCAGTGGTTATATTTGATCTCAAATTATGGAAATACTATTTATATGGATAGAGAGTAGAGATCTTCATAGACCATAAGAGCTTGAAGTATGTGTTTACACAAAAAGAGCTCAACATGAGGCAGCGATGATGGTTGGAGCTGATGAAAGACTTCGACATATGTTTGCAATACTATCCAGGAAAGGCCAACGTAGTCGCGGATGCTTTGATCAGGTATCCCGTGGCTATGTGCTTGACTAGAGACAAATATTTATTGACAGATCTTGATAGTTTGGGCATTTAGGTATTAATTACTGGAGTCACAACACAGATGTGGGAACTTTAGGTTCAGTCGAAGCTGATAGACCAGGTCAGAGCTGGACAGATTGAGGATGAGTCTCTGAGGAGCATCAGAGCACAGATTCAGATCAGGTTGGCAGAGGACTTTATCGTCGCAGATGATGGATCATTGCAACACGGTACCAGATTGTGCGTACCGAGAGGAGCATTGCACGAGGAGATTCTATAAGAGGCACATCATTCTCAATACCCTATGCATCCAGGTGCCAACAAGATGTATAGAGACATGAGAGAGCATGAATGGTGGTATAGCATAAAGCGGGAGGTAGCTAGCTTCGTGTCCAGATGCTTAGTTTGCCAGCAGGTCAAGGCGAAGAGATAGAGGCCAGGAGGATTGCTTCAGCCTTTACCCATTTCGGAGTGGAAATAGAAGCATGTGACCATGAATTTTATATCGGGACTTCCGCATTCTACAGGAGGCAAAGATGTAATTTGGGTCACCGTGAATAGGTTGACCAAATCAGCCCACTTTCTGCCATTTAAAGTGGGTATACCTACAGATAGACTTATAAAGATGTATATGCGCCAGATTGCACGGTGTTCTAGTGAGAATAGTCTTAGATCGGGATAATCGCTTCACGTCCCATTTCTGTAGGAGTTTGCAGGCTAGCTTGGGCACTCAGCTCAAGTTCAATACCGCTTATCACCCTCAGACGGATGGACTGTCGGAGAGGACTATTCAGACTCTCGAGAAATGCTACGCACCTGTGTTTTGGATCTTGGAGGTTCTAAGGAGAATCACCTTCACTTTATAGAGTTTTCATACAATAACAGCTACCAAGCCAACATCGAGATATCACCATTTGAGGCATTGTATGGACGGAGATACCGCACTCCGTTGTCCTGGGATAATATTGGTGACAAAGCTTTATTGGTACCAGAGATGGTAGTAGATGCAGCAGAGAAGGTGAAGCTTATCAGGGACAAACTTCGAGTGGCGCAGGACAGGCAACGATATTGTGCCGATAGCCATCGGAGACCTTTGGAGTTTGAGATATAGCTTTAGTTTGTTTTGCTTGTGTTTGATTGTTTGTTTTATTAGAGTGCTAAGGTTGTGTTTTGTGCTAGGTTGGCGGTCTGGTTTTCTTGAGGATTTCTCCGACATGTGGTACGATTCGTTTCGGTGGAGGCGGCAAGCTTAGTCTACGATTCATCGGACCTTTCAATATTCTTAAAAGGGTCGGTGCAGTTGCATACAGACTAGACTTACCACCTGCATTGGAGTGAGTGCACAACGTGTTTTAAGTGTCGCAGCTGAGACGGTACGTGGCAGATCCCAGTCATGTGTTGTATCAGTTGGAGATAGCGGTGGGCCCTACTCTTAGCTATCCAGAGCACCCAGTGGAGATTCTGGATCGGAGAGAAAAGGTGCTGAGGAACCAGACGATTCCTTTGGTGTGCGTCACATGGAGGCATCATTCACCAGGAGAGAGTACCTGGGAGCGAGAGATCGAGATGTGCGAGCGATATCCATATATGTTCGAGCCGTGAGGTATAATTCTTTCTTGCATTATATTGTTTGCTTTTGGTAGTTAGTTTCTTCCTTAATTTCGAGGACAAAATTTTTCTAAGGTGGGTAGGATTGTCACCTTCACATTTTTGTTTAAGAGTAGTTTGGTAATTGACATGGATAATATTTATTTTAGGATTAATTGTATTAATATTTGTGCATGCATAATTATTTAATTATTGTATTTATTGCTAGTTGTAGATTTATTTTAGACTTGTGTAGTGGACCTAACCCATTTATTAGAATGCATGAACCAACATTTTAGATTGAGTTAGATTGAGCCCATAAATTAGGCCCATGGATTAGGAGGTTGGATTAATTAGAGAAACCATTAGACTAGAACCTTTCGTCCCTAATTAAATTCTTCATGAGAGGCCCCAAGGGGTATTTGAGATATTTCACATAGCTTGGAAGAGGGTCATATGGCCGGCCATGCTTGGAGGAGAGAGAAACCTTTTTATTTTACCAAATTCCTAAATTCTTATATCTACAATTTTCCTCTTCCAATTCCCTCCATTCTCTCATCAATTCTCAACCAATTCTTCACCAATTCCTTCCTTAATTCTTAATTGAGGCTTCTACATCAAGGATCTACAAGAAGGAAGCAAGGAGCAAGGAGGAGGAGGCCAAGATCTACAAGAAGAGGAGCTATTTTGTACTTGGGGATTTTTTATTGGGAATCCATCTCCTAATAGGTACATTTCAGTTTTTCCCTTTCAAATAGACTTTAGATATGATATTTAACCATAAAAAACTAACCCACATACATAGGCTACCCATAGAAATTAGTTTTAGGTTCATCAGAGACCTACGGTGGAAGTTATGTCCAATTTGGTATCAATTTTGGGAGAATTTTGAGATTGGCACATGTAGTGGTTGTCATTGGGTCTAATAGATCTAAATAATATTTGATTGCTTGTTTGTTACTAGTGTCGTGTCCACAATTGGGTACGTATAGGCCGTATCTCGTCAATTTGATGAAACAGATTGATTTTGGGGATTTTTCTTCGACACGAGGCCTTGTGCATATCACATTATGAAACGGACACGTAGATACTCTAATTACTATTTGTATTATTCATAATTAGTGTATTAGACTTGTTCGTGTCCTCCGAGATGCGTTTGGTTGTGTGATGGAGACGTATCGCAAGCGTATCATAGAGCAAGTGTGATACGGGTGCGATGCACTCCACGTGTTTGATGTTTTGTCTTCCTTGCAATACGTACATGTATAATTTTATATATATGATAATTAAGTGATATACATATGTATCTATTAGTATATTTATGATTACTGTATAGGTTTGTGTATATATTAGTGTATATATAGATTCATATATATATATATATGTATATATATGTGTTGTATATATCTATGTGTATCTATATGTGCTGTGTTTATGTATATAGAGAGAGAGGTATATATATATATATATATAGGTATAGTATTGTGTGTGTGTTTGTGCGAGCTATGAGTGTGCACTGTGTTATTTGTGTGTGTGTGTGAGGGTGAGAGTTTCAGTGCCCTCAGCAGGAGGCAGACAACAAGGAGTGCTGCATCAGGCTACAGTAGGGAATACTGCATCAAGCCACAGTAGGAAATGCTGCATCAAGCCACATTTGGGATTTATGCATCAGGCCACAACAGGGAGCTCGGTGCTACTGTGCACTCGGGCAACAACAGCTGGGAGGGGACTGCAGCTAGTGTGGCATTGCACAGCAGGGAGTCGGGTACCCAGTTGAAGGGGTGTGCAGCTACACTCGGAGAGAGCAGATATGCAGCATAGTGCTGTTCCAATACCCAGTATCACTCTCAAACGTCCCTATGCAGTTCCACTGCATGTATCAGTACAGATTCTCCATGTATCAACCAATGCACAGTCAGAGACAGCAGGATTTTGGGTTCGATTTAACTATGCAGATTCAGCAATTGTGTTTTAGTGTGGTGTTAGTTAGATTGTTAGTTGTTTAGTTAAGTATTTGAGTTATAGTTTTATCTAATAGTTTTTAATTCATAATATTGTATATATGCATGTTCTAGAAATGTATACATTGATCCCGACACAGTGATTTCACGAACTGGTACTATATGGATCCCGTCAGGAGATGTTATCCCCTACCGTATTCAGCGGGTACTCGTATATATTGTATCTAATTGTGTATATTGGGTATTGGTTATATTTTGTGTTCACACACTGACATTGCGCATGAGCGGTGGGAACGCATCTTCAGCGGCATCCTGAAGATAAATGGAACAAAGGAATCAATATTGAGTATGATACGATATCATCAATAAAGGACAAAATTTATTCAAAGCAATATTCTATAGATAATGATATCAAAGTTGATATTGGAAGTATTTTTTAGTTGTGATTGAGTATACTCTCAACCTATATGCTATTTCCTAAAGTAGGCTCAGAGTAGTACTCTTGATAAGCATAACTACGATATCGCTCTAATTGTGACTCCTGACCTGTATAGGCTACCACTAAAAATGTGTTACAACCCGCACCCAGATATTCGGGCACGAGTACGTGGGTACGTCCAGCCTACGCTGCAGCATCGGCGGTAGAACACTATCTGGGTCAACTCTAACTAACTAACATCTCAACAATATATATATATATATATATAGTACATGTCAATCATCTCAACTCCAAAAGGAGGAATAATATGATATCTCACAAATGTAACTATACTCAATCACAATATAAACTAAGAAAGATAAAGCCCGAATGGAATAACGAAGAAAAAAACAAGATACAATCCACAAATCTAAAATAATATACATGCCATGAATCTCAATAACAGTCTAATACAAATTCACCAAAATAAACTAAACCTGTTCAGGCTCTGCAACTAAGTCCTCCTGGTCTATAAAGTATCCTCTAATGGAATGCCCTTCGACGGTCCATAGTATGTGGGACACTGATCTATGAGCCAATCATCTGGAAAAATATATCCAGTCAGGATTGGAGAAAAATATATACCTCTGGAAGCAATTTCAAATACATAATCGAGCATATAAAACAGATAATAGGAAAGAATACAAGATATCTAAACAACAGAATAAATGACGGAGTACCTGCTGAACACGGTAGGGGATAACATCTCCTGACATGATCCATGTAGTACTAGTCCGTGAAACTACTGTGTCAAAATCAAGTATACAGTTCTAGAATATGAGATATATATACTATTATAAAATAAAAACTAATAAAGAAATATACTCGCTTGAGGTCCTGAGCAAGGTGTGTCTCTCGATGCCCAAGCTGGTGTCACACAGACCTATATATGGTATATACATCAATAAAATGTTTTAGAATAAAAATAAGTTAAACTAGTTCAATTCTAGGTCATAAAGCCATTTCTAAGTCAAAACAGTAAAACTAGGTCAAATTAGCTATTTCTAGGTTGTATGAGTTTAACTCTAGGATATTAGGTCCATACACTATGTAACTAGACTATACTAGCTATATTAGGATATTATGATACCAACAAGTACCGTATCATAAGATACGCAAGTTATTAGATAGGAAAACACTAAATATATATATACAAGACAATATATATAGTACTCTTAGTCAAACTAAAGCTAAATGGATACCTTGGCTTTGAACCAATGCGATATCACACCACCTACACACCCATCTTGAAATACAAACTCAATACCTTGAGTATAAACTAATACCTTGACATTACCTTGGTATCACAAGGTAATCCAAATTATAATATGTAACCAACTACCCATACCCCTAACTATATACTAACATGCATTTAAAACTTATACTATACTAACTACATTCTAATAACCAATACGTATATATATACATATAACTAACTAGTTAACAATATGTATATATATATAACTAACTAGTTTACCAATACATATACATAACTAACTAGACTATCAATAAAGCTAACTAACTTGAGCTATAAGTCAAGCTAACCTCCCATTTCTCAAGTGCACCATATGTAGTTGCAGCTCTAGCTACTCTTGTTGTTGTTGCTGCCCTTGCTACTGCAGTTGCCACTGCAGCTAGTTGCTGCTCTTGTTGTTGTGCTTGCTGTTGCAGTTTCTCCTCTTGCTGCTGTTGCTCTTGTTGTTGTAGTACAGCTACCCGACCCCCTCTTCTCACTGACACTCGATACTTTATACAATACCCACTTACACACATAATCAATGTTGCACTCCGCTAAGACACACACACACACACACACATATGTAAATATAAATATATATCGATACATACACACATATATAAATATATATCACTAACATATATATATATATATATATATATATACATATATATATATATATATATATATATATATATATATATATATATATATATACCGATATATATATCACCAAGTATATACATATAATAACCAAACTATAGATGCATATGAACCCCCTATCTCTCATGCCCACCAATACTTCAAAATGAACACACACACACACACACACACACACACACACACACATATATATATATATATAACAATATAATTATAATATTCTAATAGCTCTAACCAAGTTATATTGAATCTAAATGCAAGGAACAAACACGTGGAGTGCACCGCACCCGTATTACACTCATTCTATGATACACTTGCGATAAGACTCCACCACACAACCAAACGTATCCCTAAGGACACAAGAAAGTCTAAAATCATAATTATGAACAACACGGAGAGTTAACTACTCAACTATGTATTCGTGTCAAAATATGACATGCTCAAACCCCCGTATCGGAAAAAAACCTCCAAAATTAACTCGTATCTCCAAATTGTCGGGATACGACCTACACGTATCCAATTGTGGATACGACATTAGTTATACATAATCAAACACATATCAATTTGGTCTAATTGACCTATTGACAAACACAAGATGTGCCAATCTCGGAATTCTTCCAAAATTGACACAAAATACCACATAACTTTCTCCATAGGCCTCCTATGAACCTAATTCTAAATCCTATGGGTAGCCTTAGTACATGGAAGGGTTTCTAATGATTAAATTATATATTTAGAACCTAATTAGAGATAAAAAACTGAATTATACATATTGGGAGATGGATTTCCAATGAAATCTCCAAATTGGGTGAAAAGAGCCTCCAACTTGTAGATCCTTGCTTCCTCCTTGTAGATCATTACTTTCTCCTTGTAGATCATTGTTCTAATAGCCTCCAATAAAGAATAAGAAAGAAATTGGGAAGAAATTTGAGTAAAAATTTGTGTGGGAATGAAAAAATTAGAAGAGGGAAAAATTATAGATCTAGATTTGGAATGACAAATAAGGAAAGAGAGAGTCTCTCCCCACTCCATTAGGTGGCCGGCCACTACCCCTCCTCCAAGTTACTATAGAAAGTCCAAAATACCCCTTGGGCTTGTCATGAAGAAATAATTAAAGAGGGAAGGTTCTAGTCTAATTGGTTTAACTAATTAATCCATCCTCCTAATAAATGGGCTTACTATTGGGCTCAATTCTAACTAGAATCAAATGTTGGTCCATGGATCTAAACTAAACTAGTTAGGTCTACTACACAAGTTCAAAATAAAATCTAACATCTAACAATAAATAATTAATACAATAAATAAATATTTACAATATGCACAATATTTAATATTATATTCTAAAATAAATATACCCATGCCCAATTACCAAACTATCCTAGTTGGAAAAATGTGGGTGACACTCCCTCCCATTCAAGTGAATACTAAGTAACTCCTTCCCCCTCCGCCTTCACCTTGTTCCTCTTCATGTACTTGAACTTCTTTTATATGTATGGCATGCTCCTCTACTCTGAGTACTCTTCTTTTTCCTTGAGGCTATATATGCATTGTGTTCTAATATAGTTGCCACCTTCACATGAAAACACACCATTGGTAACCCATTATCAACTATTTATTAGAAGTTGATTTTGTACCCATATTTAGGATTTATATATTCTTATATTTTGATGTTTAAAACATAGGGTTACATACTATAGGATTTGTATGTATATTATGAATGACGATGGATTAATTTTGGTTAATATAGTATAATTTTGTATAATTCAGCATCTAGTGGGACGGAAGTTGATCGTTGGTATGTTATAAAATATATTCTAACACAATGTTAATAAAGAGTATAATACCTAGATGTATATGGATGATATTTAGGATTTAATATGTGTTACACCATGGTTTATATACTATTTTGCACCTATTTTTCTTAATGACCTGATTTGACAACATTGGAGACATTTGACATTTGGTATGACAAATGGGGTGGGTACATCAAATATTTGTAGAGTTTGAATCATGGAACTTAAGGGTGAAGTATATAGTTTTTACATATTTATAATGAGACCTACCTAACACGAGATCAATGCACCTAAATTATGACATTACATTTGAGGTTAATACTGATATTAGAGGGACTTGACACTTGTGTACTTTTTAGACTCTTGCCTATACAACCCTCCTAGTTGACCTAGTTAGAACCCCTTACTTGTATTAGTTCTAAGTAGGGTGTATTAGATGCACTCTTTTACGTGATCAGTGTATCTTAGTGTAATGACTAAAGTATATATTATTATATTATATATAGGCACGTTGGATCGTTCGGGCGAGGCTTCGGGAGCAGGACTTTGGCATTCACAGCTTGAGGATTCAGGCATTTATACCTTGCATTATTTACTGTTTAATTCAAGTTATTAAATGTTGCATAAGTTGTTGTTGAAAATATTATTTATAACTATGCGCGTCCGAGAATGACTCGGGTGCAGTCGACGATTGCGTCGATGAGTAGTGTAGCTGTAGAAGCATGAAAAATATGCTGGGAAGAGCAACGCAGCCTCTTGATGCAGAGCAGCGTAAACAGAGGCCTTCAGAGCCATCAAGCGTACAACAGAGCTTTTTCCGCTAAAATACAGCGTGAAGAATAAAGCTCACAGGACCATCTGCGTAAGTGCAGTACGTCCTGGCCGCTCCAGCGTAAAAAGAGTTCTTCATCGCCTCCATGGCATAAAACTCATCCACTCTCGAAGCAGCGTTATAGCGTACGAGGAACGCTTCGTCTTCCCCGAAATGAACCTGTCAAGTCACGCAGTGAATCTGACCTCTGACTCCTGACGAAAAGTGCTGCACGGCTACCCAGATGACGGCTGGAAATGATGGCAGACCCCTCGGGACGCACCCCACAGTATGATGGCGGATCTCTGTATTTAATGCAGAGAATTTGGTTAAAGCATCACCGAACCATCGTTTACTGGAGTCCCCTCAGCATAAACCGCTCTTTTGCGTACAAGGGAATACGCTGCCCTATTTTACACAGGCAAACATGAGCTGTTTTACGCTCCGCAGCAGACAAACCGCCTGCCACGTCAAAAGCTGCACTTCGTACGGGACTCGAGGCACGTCTCCACGTCTAATTGCACAGAGCGGTGACAGTTTCTCTCAAGGCACGTCTCTGCGAGGGGTGCACAGAAGGGCTGCAGACCTTCAAAACACGCCTACGCATTTAATGCATAAGATGATGGCAAATCTCTGCAAGAGATTTAATTATATCTTCAAAAGTCGTAATTCCGACTAAGGCGTCCACATCAGCACGGTACGCAGCGGCTTCTACGCCCATTCAGGATCTGTGATCACGCAGCTTCTACGTCCATTCTGGCATGGTACGCAGCGGCTTCTACGCCCATTCAGGATCTGTGCTCACGCGGCTTCCCCGCCCACTCAGTCTCTACGACCACTCAGTCTCTACGGCTACTCGGCTTCCATGCCTACTCGGCTTCTATGCCTGTTCGGCTTCTACGCCTATTCGGCTTCTATGCCTGTTCGGCTTCTATGCCTGTTCGGCTTTTATGCTACTCGGCTTCTATGCCATGGTGACAGACATTTGGCTTCTATGCCAACCTCTTCTACACAATGGATACGTACCTACGTGGCTTTTACGCCGTGATCTTAGTAGCAATTGTACGCGTTGTGTCCCCTTAGTTGGACCCGCGTCACACGCTCATTCAAAAGATCATCTATACGTAGGCATTGGTTACTTTAACCGTTGTGTAAAAGGGTGCTGTACTTTCCACTCCTCGGTTGCTACACCGACGGAGTGGTCACTATCACCAAAACTCTATAAATAGAGACCCCTATCAATGGGGAACAAGGTCAAAAAATTGGAAGATCGAAGAAGGTCGACAATTTGGAAGATCGAATCGGAGAGAGAGAGAGAGAGAGAGAGAGCCCAGAGCTCAGGCAAAGAGCGGGGATCGACGACTTCGGCATCGTGCATCCACCCTCTCCTGCAACCTTCGAAGCTGCTACCTGTCTTCCATGGCACTTCTTCAACATCGCGTGGTCCAAGGGCTAAAGTGATCGACTGCAGATCAGACACCTATAGCAATTTATACCCAGATTAAATAAATTGTACTCCCACATCCTCGTATAGGATTACATTGTACAAGTTTGTTTCTAAACCAAAGGGCGCGGGTTTCGCATAAACCCTGTCATTGAAATACACTTTCATTCTTTGGTTTAATACCACAAACAAGATGGCGACTCTGCTGGGGACATCTTTCTCTTCTGACGAGGAAGTAATTGCTCAACGCGATGCGGTATCTGTAGGAACCATGAAGAAGACACTGGTCGTTCATTTCGACCAGTCTGCCTACGAAGACATGCTTCGAACCGGGGGTAGCTCTCACTCTCTCTCCGTCCAAGACAACAGGAAGATACGCAAAGTGTGGATGCCCAAGACATCCTCTACCATTCCTGTGGACTCTCCGATCTCTCCGATCTCTCCGACCAATGAAGTGGTAGCGTCGCTCCCTCCATGCCCTGCACGTAAAATTCAGTCTCCCGCTACGCGCGGTACAGACAAAACTTCGAACAAAGCCTCAGCACTGACCCAGAAGTATCCACTGCGCTTTACGCGCAGAAATCAGTCTCCCGCTACGCGCGGTACAGACAAAACTTTGGGCAAAGCCTTAGCGCTGACCCAGAAGTATCCACTGCGCTCTACGCGTAGGAACCAGACTCCCGCTACACGCGGTATAGACAAAACTTCGGGCAAGGCCTCTGCGCTAACCCAGAAGTATCCACTGTGCTTTACGCGTAGGAATCAGTCTTCTGCTACGCGCGGTACAGACAAAACTTCCGATGGTGCCTCAACACCAAATCGGAAGAACAGATCATGCTCCGCGCGCAAAACAACATCTGACCTCTACGGTAAACCAGATGAGCGCTGTGATCTCCGCAAGGGGAAGCAAGCAGGCGAATACTCAGTCTCTCGACCTTTACGCCAGCAAGAGAACAATCTGCCTACCCTCCAGATTACGCGAGAAGCCGATGGCCGACTGAGGACCTCTTCAGCTTTACGCCAGTCTGAGCGAATCTCTAAATTATGCCAGACGAAGTCCCACGGTGTAAAGCAAGCTCAGGTTGCTACTCCTGACCTACGCGAATGCCTAATCCAGAAGCGTAAGGAGAGGGGACCTTCCAACATGTCTATTACGCCCCGTAGAGAGCAATATTGTAATAGTCATAAAATTGTGATTGACTGCTGCTGTTCTAAAGCAAAACGGTCGGTCTTCGACCGATTGAGCTACTCTCAGTCTTTCCCGGAAGAAGAGTATGCGTATGCATCCGTGAACATGGCTTCACGCATACCTAGAAGAAGGTTGAGCTCAAGACGTCATCCCTCTGGGCCTCCGAGCCAAAGAAGATTCGAAGACCTCCTCAGGAATACTGAAGCTGGGGTGTTCCAAAACACCCGTGCAAGGTCATAGCAACTAGCTCCGTACTCGTCTGATTTCGACGCTTGGGGTCGCCAATCTCCCAGATCAGATGCTGAGAGTATAGAGTCGACTTCTGCAGCGACCTATACTAATCCTTCGATAATACCCAGGGAAATGGGAGCTTACGCCATTGAAGACGAACGCAAGGAGGCTTCACCATCAGGAAACGCGGAACAACGCATCACTGTGCTGGAGACGTCTCTGAAACAAATACAATCCGTAATGGAGAACATGCACCAGATGATGCTAACTCAGCACGCGACTGCCATGGCTCAAGCGTCGGTCCCGCCAACTCAGATACGCGTGGGGGTGGACTTGCCACCATCCAACCCAAGCCAAGAGCCCGCTTTAGATCAATAGTCAGCAGTTCCTCCGCTTCCTCACTCGATAAATATATTACCTCCCGTTGGAGTCACGATACAACCAACTCCACACTACACCGTGGCCCCGCTTCCAACTAAAAATCTGATACAGGCAGTGCGGGAGTTGAAAGCCCAGTTTGACGCCTTGAAGCACAAAGATCAGCTCAAGAAACTGGGAATCAACCAGCCTTACCCAGCTATCTGGGAAGAAGTCCCTTTTCCTCCGAAGTACAAACCTCAGACTATGGCTCTGTTCGAAGAAAAAACATCACCAAGTCAATACATGAACTATTTCAGTATGATGACGGTGTTGCTACAAGGGAACGATGCCCTTCTCACTCGGGTGTTCAAGGGCTGCCTCTCAGGAGTAGCCTATCAGTGGTACCGTAGCTTGGCAGACAACTGTATTACCTCCTTCGAAGACTTCAAAGCTTTATTCTTCACATGATTCTACGAGGGTGGAATGGACATGTCTATGTCCTCTCTCATTGAAGTCAAGCAAAGGGAAAAGGAGGACGTTCGTACCTTCGTCGAACGTTTTCGTCAGGCCACCTTACAAATGCCTCCAGGAGTTCCAGACTCGGCGTTAGTAGATATTTGTAGGAAGAACCTCCTTCCTATAGTCTCGGTGTTTACAGGACCATATAAGTTCCATGAGTGGCCCTCGTTCATCGTCTCGGCAGTGGCCACCGAAGACAACAGTCGCAAGGCGCGCGACAATGGCATCATGATCTCCGCCTCCGATAGAGGCAAAAGGTCATCTCCCAGCAGCGACCATCCTCACAGCTCCAAGGGAAAAGAAGCTCTGACGGTCAATACGTCCAGACAAAAGACGGCAGCGACCACGCAGACAAAGCCCGGGACTTCCAGGCCCGTCGAAGTCTACTCTTTCGACGACGATGATATCCCTAGTACATTCGAGTGTCTCATCAAAAGTGGCAAGATCACCCTTCCGGAGCTAAAGCAGCCCCAAGAAGTCGGCAGTGCTGACGACCCCAAATACTGCATCTTCTACAGATACGTACACCACCTAACAAAGGTGTGTTATGTACTGAAAAGGAAGATCCAGGGGTTGATCGATGCTAAGGCCATCACTCTGCACAACACCGAGAAGACGGTCACAGCCAACATGATCTCTCTGCGGTTCGGCGATCTGCCTCCCCAAGAAGTCATGGACGGTATCATGCCCATTTCCTGAGCCACAATGGACATCGTCAATCTCCCTCCAGCTAGGGATCAAAATCATGACCTGGTACCCCTGATCACCCATCAGGGCGAGATTATGTGGGTTCATCCGGATTTGGTGTCAGAGCTCGAGGAAGAGACTAAAGCTACTAAAGCTGCGTCTAGGAGAAGCTCCAAGTGCAAACCATGCCATATGGTCGCAACTTCTTCGCCATCAGATGAAGACGAGGTACTTGCTATAACCCGTTCAGGGAAAGCCTACCTCAACGACTATGGAGCGAGTCAGGAGGATGTACCGGCGGACGTTTCAACTGCCAAACCTGCAGGACCAAGCCCCGTCATACCGGAGGCCAACCCTTCAAAACCGACGCCGGTGGACAAAGGGAAACAAAGAGAAGTGTGCTTTGATAAACCTGTGAAAAATATTCTGAACAAAGGTTTTGAGAAGCCATACAACTTCAACATCCTAGCCCAACTGGCTAATACACCGGCCTGTCAGGTTCATGCAGACTTCATACACCAACCGTCTGAATATCTACATCCTACGGTCGTATCCTGGCCCTTCGAAGCATGGGGTATGGATATCGTTGGTCCCATTCACCCGTCTACCTCCAGAGGCCACCGGTTCATACTGGCCATCACGGATTACTTCTCCAAATGGGCAGAGGCGATCCCTTTGGCTGAGGTAAAGACGTCTGACGTAATCAGCTTCATCAAGCACCACGTCATTAATCGCTTTGGGATTCCTCGAAAGATAATCCATGACAATGGGCCTCAGTTCATCAGCCAAGCGTTTCATCGATTTTGCGATAAAAGTCGAATACATAATATTGCCTCTACGGCATATTATCTAGCTGCTAATGGTTTGGCGGAAGCTTTCAACAAAACCATTATCAAACTCCTGAAGAAGTTCATTTCTTCAAACAAAAGAGACTGGAACGAGAAGCTGGGCGAATGTCTCTGGGCATACCGCACAACGGTACGGACACCGACAGGTTGTACCCCCTTTTCACTGGTCTACGGGAGCGAGGCGGTTCTTTCCATCAAAATCCAGATCCCGTCGCTCAGGATAGCCGTGACTAGTGAACTGACTCGAGAAAAGAATGACCTGTTAAGGCTCCAAGAGCTAGAAGGATTAGACGAGAAATGCCTCCAAGCTCAACAGCGCATCGCGCTCTACCAAGCACGCATTTCCAAAGCTTTTAATCATAAAGTAAAGGAAATAGTGTTCAAAATCGGCGAGCTAGTTCTAGCCGTAAGAAGGCCGATGATTCTTACCCACAGAAGTAAAGGCAAATTCTAGCCCAAGTGGGAAGGCCCTTATGTGATCGAGACAACGTTCTCTAACGGCGCCTACAGGATAGCCCAGCCTAATGGAGACCTATTAATGGCTCCTATCAACGGCAAATTCCTGAAAAGGTACTATGCTTAATCTCCCCTGCTCGAGTGGAATATAGCGAGGATCTCGATTCTGACAAAACTACTTCTAGAACGCAATTAGTTGGGTTACACTCTATCATGTCCGTATGACCTCTGAATAGATATGTCCCACTAAAAGGTTATCAAGAGTTTATCATCAGATATCACTCTCGCCAAAAAACTGTCATTTATATTCTGAAATGATGGGTCCACAAAAGTCAGAAAATAGCCACTTTTATTCCCAAAAGAAAGCAGAATTACAGCGGGGGAAGCAGAAAAAGAAAGGATACATAATGATGGCGGGTTAGTCAGATTGTGAATCAGCCACTCCAGTGCAGCTATCCTCTCACTCCTAAGAACCAAGGCGTCGGCGCGAGCCTGCTCCAGCCGTGCCTCGGGAGTGTTCGTAAGGGTCAGATCAGCCTTTACCCGAAGATAGCCCGCGCGAGCAGCTTCTGCACGGTCCAACTCCCGTCGCGTTGCGCTCAGTCGACCGGACGCTACGTCTAGACCTGCCAGCGACTGAGAAGCCCACTCCTCTGCCCGAGCGAGTTTCGCCTTCAGCTTGGAGGCCCTTGCTGCATTCCCTTCGTGCTCGGAGCGACACTGCGTCTCAACGGCAAGAGCCTCTGCCATGACAGCTTTTCTCCTATCCATCTCCAGCTTATGCTTCTGGATGGAGTTGTCTAGGCTTTCCAGCTTTGTAGCAAGCTGCGCAGTCATGAGGTCGAACCGGGTCTGGACCTCAGCATCGAAGCTGCCCCGAGTCAGTTGCAAATGTTCGTAAATGGGTTGCTCTAAACCATTAACCACCGCCTCCAGGGCGTCAGCTGCCCCAGGATCGCCAAGCTCCCTGATGACCCCGATCAAAGCAAGAGAAGTCTTCTTCAAGCGCTCAAAATCTAGACTCTTCGCTAACACCATTGATATCATCGTTTTCAAACCGGTGTAGAAGAGGCTGGTATGTTTCTCAGTCAACGCAACTAGATCCAACTGAACGCCGGGAGCGGCCGCAATATCAACGAGACACTCTCCAGGGATAATTGCAGATGAGGTGGCCACAGCCGCCGCATCGACGCATGGCACGACCGAAGAGGGTGCGACGGCCACAACCGAAGTCGTCGCCACACTCACAAGAGGCGACATCACGACGACGGCTTCGTCTTCCTCTTGAGACGACGAAACCACTCTGGGCGAGCTAGCCCCCGGGGACATTTCTTTCTCAAAGTCGGGCGCCTCCACATCATCGCCAGGAGCCGGAGCAGAACCAGAAGGTGCTTCAACGCTGTGCTCTCCGTGGACGCCACTGAGAAAAGGACAAGGAAGTTGATATCAGTATGATGATAATCTTTCTAAAGGGAGACATAAAGACGACATTTACCCGGAGCCAACGGCATATACGACGCATCTGCAGCCGATACAGCTAAACCACGCCTTAATGATGCAATGCTAATCGTCATGCCTGGAGAAGGAGGAGGGTCGACCGACATCGCCGAGAGTTCTGTCAAGCCTCCACCAAGACGTGGTCGAGGTTCATCAGCCGGAATCTCGCCAGACGTGCTCGCTGACACAACGGGAGTTTTACCCGCTGCTGACCTCGGGAAAGATTCTCCCATCTGCCTCGGCCACACAGGCAATCTCGCTCTGCTAACTGGAGCAGTAGCCACCACAGCAACCTCTAGCGAGGATTCTCCGGCGCCGTCGGCCGGAACTGTAGAAGGTCCCTCTCTAAAAGGCGAGGAACCTCCAGCCAAAGAATCATCCCTGATATGGGGAGAGGCAGGCTCACTCCCGGGAGCCTCAACACCAAGAATGCGGAGAGGACGAGCAAACGTCTCCTTCCTCCTCTTACGAAGAGAAACTTCCTTCGGAGCAGAAGCCCGTCACTTCCCAGAAGAGACTACCAAAGCCCCCGCAGGCAGAGGTACTTCACACCTCGGTACCGACACCAGAGGCTCATCCGGAGTACCAGACTCCTCACCCTCGTCCGAGGAAACCGAAGGGACGTCAACTCTTCCCCCAGGCTTGGGAGAAGGCACCCTGAAGCTTCCACGCGTGTCAAAATCACGATGGAAGGTGTTAATCGCCACATAGAACTGGGCGTAAGATTGGAGAATGCGGAGCTCCGTGGAGGTTGTAACGACCGGCACAATGAAGGTTGCTCTCGTACAACCCATGATGAAATATCGCCACCCTCTAGCTCCATCAATGAGTCCGCCCCTGGACCTAAAGCTGGTGACGGCATTGCCCATGTGCAACTGATCGTACCCAAACTGCCTGGCGAACCGACTAGGCAAGTAGGGCTCGAAGAAGCAGTGATCTTCGCTCCTGTATAGCAGATGGGAGGGTCTAATACAGACCAACCAGTTAAAAGCTTCCGGGGAAAGGTCGGTCTTCTCTCCACCTGAATCCTCAAGCCGCACCCCTGATTGATTGCGATGTAGGGGGGACAATACTGAGGATCTTCCAGCCGTGGCTGAGGTTCAACACCAACCGAAAGTCTAAGACTGAGCTTACATTCCAGGAGGAATCCTTGTAATTCAGCAAGAATATACCCCCCGAGCTGCTACCGGAGCCAGGAGACATCACCCGGGGATTGTGGAGAATTAACCATCCTATCAAGTATAGGTATGGTAATTCCACCCTGGGAAAACTCTCACGCCGAGATTCGTCGACAAGCAACCCGTCAGTTATGGCTCTCAAGCCAGCCTGTATACGGCACACCATGGCAGGAAGCAAGCCCAGTCTTGCCCTAAACACCAGGCGCACTGCCGGCCACAGGATATTCCGGTGAATGCGGTCCGCGGACGCAGTACCAGGCACTACTACTCGACGCAGCCATATGGAGAGGAAACCAGCCAGCTGGGCTTCCTTAGACAGAGGCCTGCGACAGCGCCTCAAGTAACTACAGGCCTTATTGCCTTCCGGGTACTTTCCTACCCCCTCGACAAGAATCTGATCCGGAGCTTTAGCCTCCTCCATAAGAGCCTCCACAACCTGGGCACTAAGCACGCCCAAATAGTTTACGGGCTCATTCTTGCCCCCCGAGGCTTTCTCCGACCTGGCGGCCCTGGCTCGGTAGAAGAAGAGGTAGGACATCCACTTGGTGGTATGAGCCAAATCAGAAGGCTCGTTATAAAAAGTGGTGCACGCGAAGTATTGACACATCAGCTTCTGATATACTTTCGCCATCCGAGGGTCCAAATCCGCCAACTCCCGGTTGGTGGGAACATACTCTTCATATGGGGTATCCCCCATCGGCAGTCTCGAGACAACTGCCATCTCGTGGAGCGCCAATCCCAACTCCCCCAGTGGAGTGGCAAAGGTCCCAATGAGCGGAATGTACCGCTCCATCAGCGCCAGGAACAAGTTAGGGTTCGGAGGCAACCCGACGCTCATCGCACTCACAGCGGCATATAGTCCAATGCCCTCCAGCTCTCTCCGAAAGTGCTTCAAGGCCCAGTCAACTAGGCATGTCCATCGGGAGTTTGTTGGGGCAATCCACCCATTGTACCGAGGATTCTCCTTGGGATATACCCTGCCTCGTCCCATGAAGTCATTGCAGAAGGTTGACAATTGGACCGGCTGGATCACCGAGCTGTCTTCACTCGGGACACTGCCCGGGCACAGTCCTCTGAACAACGTCATAACGCCAGAAGGGCGACTGACGAATGACCCCTGGTCAGCTCCTTTTAGATAAAAAATCTTCCCCGGCTTGCCGTGAAGATCAGGAGTCAGCGTCCACGACATCTTCCTGGGATGCGTCGAATGGAAGAAAGCCGAGATGGGATAATCCCTCGGCATCGTTGGTAGGTACAAAACCAAATTCCCGACAAGGAAAACCCAGGGCTCCCTCTTAGGCTTCGTCTGGGACTGTTTGTCGATCATGTCTCCAAAGAGGAAAGCCGGCTTTATGTACTGCTCCCTGTCTACATATGTCAGGGGCTCCCCGTTGATCATGCTCAGCAGCATTCGCTCGCCCTGAGCCAATATCAAGATCCTCCTTCCTTCAGGGTACTGGGGCCCGGAGATAGGAAATGCCACGTGGGACAGATCCTCCAGGTAGTTCGAGTGCAGCATCCCAGCAGCGGAGCCCATCACCTCGGCCAGTGGAGACTCACCCAAGTCAACTGCAAAAGTACAAGGAAAATATGTCATTACAAGTCTTGCACGAACATACGGACCAAAGAAACGACAGTCTGTGCTCTACGCAGGATTGTGCAAATCTGGCTATTTTACGCCGGAGGTCCCCCCACAAGCGTAAAACTCAAATTTTACGATATACCCTAATTTTCGGTAGCCAGAGCTTTTACGCTCAGAACTACGAAAATGTGGAGTCTTTACGCTGGCACATTAGAAATGTGGGCGTAAAAGATGAAAAGGTCTCCGTGCATCATCTTCCTCAAAAGAGGCTATCAGCACAGAAGACGACCTAGCACGGTCACGTTCAACGTGTGCGAAGGATTTTTCGTCGTTTTTGTCACCCCGAAGGATCTACCTCTAAGACCGGGTGCACTGCTCGTCGGCGGGACACTTCGCTCAGAAGGAAGTTCGCCTTGACCGACCGAAGACTCCCTCGCTGGGGCAGAAGAATGAGAAGAGGAACCTATACTCTTTCCCTTAGCGGAGGGGGTTTGTTTCGACGCCATTTCTGAAGACTCGAGGTGCTCGAAGAAGGAACGGAGAAAAAACTCGAACAGTCGAAAGCTCTCTTTTGCAGAAGACGGATAAAAAGTTTTTCTCTCAGAAAACTTGGGATATATATAGAGTTTGGGCCGACTCCTCGAATCCTCAAACGGACTCCTCGAGACCCTAACCAAATCTCGCAAATTAAATGATGGGTTATGATTGGATGCTACGTCAGCCCACTAACCTTGAAAGACGGACAGTCAGCAAATTCGAAAAGTTTTTCGTGCAAGACGGTTCAGCAGGTCCTATGCTGAAGGAGCTTTCTACGCTCGACGGCAACAGATCTACGGTTTTACGCTCGCAAGCTATAAGTCTATAGTTTTATGCCCGGATGCCTTTGTGCTCAGTATCTTTTATGCTCGAGAGGCCACAAACCTACGACTTTACGCTCAGCAGATACCAAATCGATGATCTCACGCTCGGTGGCGCTCAGTTTACGCTCAGAAGCAACAGATCCACAAACTTCACGCTCGGAGAAATTTTCTTTTCAGGAGCTACAGATATACAGTTCTACGCTAAAGGAGCTTTTTACGCTCGACGGCTACGAATCTACAGCTTTACGTTCGACAGCTATAAGTCTATGGTTTTATGCCCGGATGCCTTTGTGCTCGGTAGCTTTTATGCTCGAGAGGCTACAAACCTACGACTTCACGCTCAGGAACCACAAGTCTACGATTTCACGCTCGATGGTGTTCTACGCTCACAGGCTACAGATATACAGTTCTACGCTAAAGAAGCTTTCTACGTTCGACGGCTACGAATCTACAGCTTTTCGTTCGACAGCTATAAGTCTATGGTTTTATGCCCGGATGCCTTTGTGCTCGGTAGCTTTTATGCTCGAGAGGCTACAAACCTACGACTTCACGCTCAGGAACCACAAGTCTACGATTTCACGCTCGATGGTATTTTACGCCCGGAGGCTACGGACTGATGATTTCACGCTGCACGACTTTCTGTATATTCGAACAGTCCCCAAGATGGTCAATTACAGGAGTTCATATAGAAGATACTCCTCCTTGACCTCAACATATCCCAAGTATCCGAAGCATACAAGAGTTCAAACATTAAGAAATTACTTTTCTCGGGTCAATTGGAGGTTCATCCAGACTCCAGTCTGAATATCTCGTCTATCAAAAGATTGCAACTCAGTTTTGACAGCCATTCCTCGACCCTGTTTCAAGGGATTTTCGAGAAGTCACTCTTGAAGACAAAGACTGAAAAAAATTCTGTTTATCAGAAGTTCAGAGCTCTACGCGGTTCCTCAGTCCTAGCAACAGGACAGTTCTAAAATGTTCAAAATGCTCTACAGCGTTCTATGGACTATTCGCTATGCGTAAAAGACAGGACCTAACACTCTTTCTACAGAGTCGGCGTAAAGATTCAGACGTGTTGAAGCTACACCTATTCAGACTTCACAGCAACGTATGGCAAGATGATCATATGGAGAAGCAAGACGATTTTATTAAAGATCAAAAATAGAAGAAAAGCAGAGTAAATCTGCTTTCTTACATCCGACCCCCAGAGGGCATCGAGAGAAGACACAGCTTGCAAGCTGTGTGGTCAAATATGACCCTTCCACTCTCCTGGGGCAACGCCATACAAAGTTGCTGATTATCCCGAGCAATGGAGGCTAAGATATCCTTCCATGATCCATCATTGCAGTGGAAACTTGCTCGAAGACGCCGTCTTTTTTGGCTCCTTACATGCTGGAAGAACATGATCTCCTTCTTCCTCAGGTCGACCCGACGAACTCCGGCGATCATCTCTGCATGGTAATGGGAATGTGGGGAGAACAGGCTAACTCTCCCAGCCTTTTTATAGGCAAAAGAGATCACAGCGGTCCCCAATAAATCTGCCATAAAGTCTGCATCGACCGTTTCAACGCTCCACTCAGAAACGTTTCGAGTTACGAGGGGCCGTTCATGCTTCATTCAAAGCTTTTCAAATTTCAAGAAATTTAAAAGCTTTGAAGGGGGTCTTGTAGAAGCATAAAAAATACGCTGGGAAGAGCTACGCAGCCTCTTGATGCAGAACAGCGTAAACAGAGGCCTTCAGAGCCATCAAGCGTACAATAGAGCTTTTTTCGCTAAAATAAAGCGTGAAGAATAAAGCTCACAGGACCATCCGCGTAAGTGCAGTACGTCCTGGCCGCTCCAGCGTAAAAAGAGTTCTTCATCGCCTCCATGGCGTAAAACTCATCCGCTCTCGAAGCAGCGCTATAGCGTACGAGGAATGCTTCGTCTTCCCTGAAATGAACCTGTCAAGTCACGCAGTGAATCTGACCTCTGACTCCTGACGAAAAGTGCTGCACGGCTACCCAGACGACGGCTGGAAACGATGGCAGACCCCTCGGGATGTGCCCCACAGTATGATGGCGGATCTCTGCATTTAATGCAGAGGATTTGGTTAAAGCATCACCGAATCGTCGTTTACTGGAGTCCCCTCAGCATAAACCGCTCTTTTACATACAAGGGAATACGCTGCCCTATTTTACACAGGCAAATATGAGCTGTTTTACGCACCGCAGCAGACAAACCACCTGCCACGTCAAAAGCTGCACTTCTTACGGGACTCGAGGCACGTCTCCACGTCTAATTGCACAGAGCGGTGACAGTTTCTCTCAAGGCACGTCTCTGCGACGGGTGCACAGAAGGGCTGCAGACCTTCAAAACATGCCTCCGCATTTAATGCATAAGATGATGGCAAATCTCTGCAAGAGATTTGATTATATCTTCAAAAGCCGTAATTTCGGCTAAGGCGTCCACATCAGCATGGTACGCAGCGGCTTCTACGCCCAATCAGGATCTGTGCTCAAGCGGCTTCTACGCCCATTCTGGCACGGTACGCAGCGGCTTCTACGCCCATTCAGGATCTGTGCTCACGCGGCTTCCCCGCCCACTCAGTCTCTACGACCACTCAGTCTCTACGGCTACTCGGCTTTCATGCCTACTCGGCTTCCATGCCTACTCGACTTCTATGCCTGTTCGGCTTCTACGCCTATTCGGCTTCTATGCCTGTTCGGCTTCTATGCCTGTTCGGCTTCTATGCCTACTCGGCTTCTATGCCATGGTGATAGACATTTGGCTTCTATGCCAACCTCTTCTACACAATGGATACCTACCTACGTGGCTTTTACGCCGTGATCTTAGTAGCAATTATACGCGTTGTGTCCCCTTAGTTGGACCCGCGTCACACGCTCATTCAAAAGATCATCTATACGTAGGCATTGGTTACTTTAACCGTTGTGTAAAAGGGTGTTGTACTTTCCACTCCTCGGTTGCTACACCGACGGAGTGGTCACTATCACCAAAACTCTATAAATAGAGACCCCTATCAATGGGGAACAAGGTCAAAAAATTGGAAGATCGAAGAAGGTCGACAATTTGGAAGATCGAACCGGAGAGAGAGAGAGAGAGAGAGAGAGAGAGAGAGAGAGAGCCCGGAGCTCAGGCAAAGAGCGGGGATCGACGACTTCGGCATCGTGCATCCACCCTCTCCTGCAACCTTCGAAGCTGCTACCTGTCTTCTACGGCACTTCTTCAACATCGCGTGGTCCAAGGGCTAAAGTGATCGACTGCAGATCAGACACCTATAGCAATTTATACCCAGATTAAATAAATTATACTCCCACATCCTCGTATAGGATTACATTGTACAAGTTTGTTTGTAAACCAAAGGGCGCGGGTTTCGCATAAACCCTGTCATTGAAATACACTTTCATTCTTTCATTTAATACCACAAACAGTAGCGACTTAGCCTCTAGCAGACTCACCTAATATTGTGGAGATATTTTGATATCTTTCAAGACCCTGACACTTCTTACACTCATCATGATAACAAACTCATATTGGAATACGATTTGGCGTACCTGACTCGCTATCGGTATGTGCGATACGCATCACGGTTTAGTGCGTAGTCAGGTTAGTCTAGTTATTTAAGACCTGCATGTTAGTTACGAAGTGTGCACATCGTGTGTTCAACTTGTATATTTGCATTGGACGGGGAGGACAACTGGTAGGCGTATGGGATACACACATTGGTATCTGTAGTGTCCAGAGGAGCCACATATCTAAGACTGTAACGATCCATTCCGTTCAAGTGGATAGCCGATTCAAATGGCGCAAGTACAATGACCCGTCCCACTTTGCTCAGCGAGAAGAATCTTTTGAGGCAAATGATTTTTAGACTTGGCCCTTCAGAAGTTCAGACTTAGCCTTTCAAAGGCTCGCTCGGAGTATCGCTCGACCGAGGCGAATCATCGCTAAGGTGGGTGGCTACAATAAACTTGTCTTTGCTTAGCTTGCACACTTAAAAATATTATCGATATATACTAGTCGCTAGACGAATCACCCCTTGCATGCTAATAAAGAATACAACACACCTAGCTAAGGGAATAATCCCATCATATATCTCTTTTCATAGAATATGGAAGTAGATCAATTGAACGAAATAATATGTTCGCTTTATAGTTCTTATAACATCACCCTCGTAGCGTTACATTTGTTCCTTATATGTTCCTTCAAGTATATTGCTTTACATGTCTTGAAATACTTGTCACATAGATTTTGCCTCGATATAAAAGCAACACAAATCATGGTTTACTTACATGTGGCAGGAAGACTATCAAAATAGTCTTTCCAAGCCAAACAATAGAAACATGAAAAGTCTTCGAGACCGTTTGGGTTGCCAAGGCAACTCCCAAAACGGGAGCCGCAATAAGTAGTAAAACATCAGCATAAATGGTGCATTGAATAGAATATACCTTATTATGAGATTTCTGAACGAGTATATGCATTCGCACTGAGTCAAGTAGTTATGTTCATTCATGGCTTTAAAATGTTACATATAATAAAAGCTTAGTGTTGATCAACAATAGTTATGGACAACCTGTGCATAGGCTTATGGTTCCTGCGGACGGTATACTGGTCGCACCAGGGCCGATCCGAACTGGTCAAGAAAATTCAGATAGTCGTTTGCTTCGGACGGGAAGACGTGTAGCGAGGCTCGCTACCTGCGTTGCATCCCATTCCCGTGTAGAGACTATAACTTATCCATGGTGTCTCGTCAGGTCATAAGACCAATTATGTATCATTAAGTATATTTAATACGTGGTGGCAACCCCCCGTATGGGCTCGTATGAACTTGTGACAAGTAATAGATGTACGACACACTCTGCGTGCAGATCGTTAATTGAACCAAGTAATCTGAAGCTTTGAACACATTTGAAATAGTTTGAGCATAACATGCCTATACAAGTATAACATGCCTGTACAATATGAGTATTAAACATCTGAAAAATTTGTACGGCCTGAGTATAACGCATTGCACAACCTGAGTCACAAAGCAATATGAGTATAGTAATTTGTGTATATCGTGCACCTGATTTAGAAACACACTCATAGTATACATGTATTCGTTATGCAAATCTTAGGATATATATATATATATATATATATATATATATATATATATATATATATTCATGCTTGGGTTAATTTGGTTTTATACTTGGACAGGGATAGACAAATGATAAATTGGTAAGTATCGTCGTATTTCCCGTATATCTCACGGTGCACTGCCACAAGAGTTAGGCTTTGTATCTTATGCCATGAAATTTATCCTAAGAAAATACTAGAAAGATAACTTAATAGTTGGTGCACGAAACTAATATAACGTGTTGGATTTGTTAAGCGGGCGAGAAACCTCCCCACTAGTGCATTCATGTACTGATAACCCACCAGATTACTTATAGGGTGCGGGAGAACCTCGTTCAGTGCGGAACGTCCCCTCATGCGCGCTAAGGCATAGAGTTCGCTCTAGAGCCTTGGAGTATTGCATCCGGAGTTGGAGCACATATACATGATATAATGTTGGAATATCGCCTATGTATCATCCCAAGTTGTAAGCCGCTTAGCATGCCTTTATTGTTTGAGAGAGAGAGAGAGAGCTTGAGCGACTTATAATCTCGGCCTAGCACCGCTTGTAACCTTATTCATTATCAATAATGAGCTTATTTATGTCTCATACTTGTGTTTATTCTATGCTTCTGCTATATTGACTTGGTGAACTAGTTATCAACAGCCGTTCCGGTATTTGCCTTGCGCGGGTGCAACTCCAGGATCGTGCGACATCACATCCCGATGGAAACAATCGACCTGCGGGAGCGCTGGCACGGTGATTCGCGCCTAGCAGGGACAACCGATTCCTGCAGGAGATCGGGGTGTGATATATTGGTATCAGAGCATGGCTTTACGTCTTGGACTTCTTATCGATTCTCTCAATTTCAAAATCTCATTTGTGGGTTATGTTACAGACGCTCTCTCTCAATGTTCAAATGGGATATTCCATACATTGAGTCTAAATATTTTTGAAAGTGCATATGAATGATATGATTGCTTGTACGAAATTATAAAGCGAAGGACTTTGTGCCTACCTGTGTCCGACTTCGTGGGAAGACTCGTGTTAGAATCTGGAAGTTATATGTGAACCTAAATACCTATACGTGAACACTAAGTAGATTAGTGTGTGAGATAGAATATCGTTCGGACAGTTAACTATGCACACAGTCTTTCAACTAAGTTGTGTTGAGTATCGCATGATAAGACCATGGGGTGCGAGCAAGTTTGTGAACGAGATTGGGATATCGTTCAGGTAAGGATAAGTCAGACTTAAAATGGCTATCAATAGAAACGTTATCGGACTATCGCTAAGACGAATAATGAGAATCATGTTTGGATTTTTGAGATATAGTTTGGACAGTTATTCATAGCGATTAGTTACGATTAAAAACATAGTTTGTATGGAGGACTATCGATAGAGGTACATATGAGACTAAGATCGTCAAGGTAGCGAATAGGGATCATGTAGGAGTTCTAAGGAACAAGCTAGAGAGATTGATGCGAACACGATTGAGAATTTACTTGAGTGACTTAATTTATGATTGGTGTATGCGATAACTCGGGAACGAATAAGCAATTTGATGATTTGTAGAATATGGCTCAAACCCTGAGTGGTGTATTAATCATCTTAGAAATGTTCGAGTGAATCAAGAATTTTGGAATAGCAAATGGGTCTAGCAGTAAGCGACATAATTGTGCGAAGCCTTAGTATAAATATCGCCTAACAATTAAGCAAATTCGAAAGAATCGTACGAAATTTTATTCAAACGAGTTAGAATGTGTTGAACAAGCAATAAGGCTTACATCGAATAGAGATTCAAGGTAATAAAAATCAATACCTTGGTCGATTTTTTTTTTTAGTAAATCGTACGAGCAATTTTGAATTGAATCAAATAAATTAAAACTTGAGTTTGAAAATGAATAATTTAGGATGCGATCAAAATATAGTGCGATGGAAGATAGCGTGCATCAAAAATATGGATTGAGTAGGATATCACTCGATAGAATTTTAGCCTGAGTATGAATGTTATGGTTTCAAATTGGATGACTAATATGATATTGGCAAGTGGAAGATAGCAAGGATTGATGCAAGTTAGAAAATCCTGGTTCAATGAATGAGGTAGGAGATAACAGATTTAATCTTGACTTGGACGAACGATCTAAAAGCTAGTTCGAAAGGTAATACTCGACATCGGACCTAAATGAGAACGATTATCCCATGGGAGCGCTGGCGTGGTGATTTCATGTCCGACAGGGATGATCGAACTCGCGTGAACATGTTCGAAGATTTTACAAATGAACTCGATGAATAAAACGTAACAAAGTTGGATAGGCTTTGGCTTGAGAATTTGAACTTAGTTGTTTGAGGAATGCCAGAAGTAGACTATGGATTTTTTAAACGGTAACATTGAAGTTGGATGATTTGGCTAGACAAATTATGATCACAGTATGAACGAACTTGACTTGATGGATTATATATATATATATATT